>CM053787.1:648903786-649503786 GCA_028749045.1 Cupressus sempervirens
ACAAACTCAGTGATGTTATAATACTTGGAAACCACTGTTAACACTCGACATCATCATGCACTCAATGTACATAGAGGCTTGGTCCATACTAATCAGTTCCAAGTAGCTTGAACTTGGTAAACACTATGTGATTTAGTGAACACTGAGAAACTTGACATATACTAAATTACTTGGTTGACACTCCATGGTTCAATGAAAACTAGATTCATCACTAACATGAAAAGCTTGATAGACACTGGAGAACATGTTTAACACTGTATAACTTGGTTAATACTATGGAGCTCAGTTAACATTAGAGTTCCCATCACTTGCACTGAACAACTTAGTAGACAATACTACACTTGGCATGAACTGTACATAGGTTCTAAAGCTTGGTAGCAACTAAATATAGACTGCTTGGCTTGGGAGCAACTCGAGCACTTGATTAACATTGCAAATTGAAAGATAAGCTCATAAAAAATGTAACAAATTGACTAAGTCTGAGTTAGAAATAGAAAAACTTGACCTTAATGTCAACAATCTCCCCCTTTGGCATTAGTAACAAAAATACTTATCATTCCAAAGTTGAATACTCAAAATTTCATCACCATTATGTGTTTACGATTTGGTAACATACTCTATTTTGAGATTTTTCAAAATTACTTTTGTAAAATATGTTTTCTATTTATATATACATGTATTTGAATAATACTATACTTCTCCTCGATACATATACCTCATCTATACACATATATCTAGAGTATTTCTCCCCCATATATATATTCTTTACATGTCTTTATAAATACTTCTCCCTTTTTATACATGTATACATTCATCTATACTTCTCTTCCTTTTGTAGATGCACTTATATACATTCATCTCATATTATATTTCTCCCACTTTTTGACATAAATGCCAAAGGTGTATGCTATATGTTAATACCAAAATGTGACAAGAATTTAGAACATACCTTCTCTCATGTAACACCTTGTTTGTATGCAATGCAGTCTAATCTTTTGCTAATAACTCCATCATATGATCAATAATGGAGAAGTTATTGTCATGGATGAGAGTCTTATCATGTGCAATGTGTGTCTGCAATGCATCCATGTTTGGAAGAATCGTTCCTTGGATTTCTGCAAGTGTGGCCCTAATCTTGGCTTCTTCCCTTAATAATTTTTCTTGTAAATTTGTTAGATATCTGATCTTTGAATAGTGAGAAGAAGTATAGCTTTTTTCAAGTGACAACTGGTGTACACTTGCCTTCAAGCCTTCATCTATCTTTGATAATTTTTCTTTGATTCCTTGAGTGAAGATAGATGTATCACACAACTTACAAAATAATGAAGTGACATTATTTACAAATATATCCAATGAAACAATAATAGTAGACAATTATACTTGGTTTATTGCTATTTTCTATGCCACTTGTTCCAATACATTGTTTTCAAACTTTCTTTCTGCTCTTTGTAGCAACTTATCTTGTCCATTTAGATCTTCATTGAATTTCTAGACAACTTCTACTAACTAGATCAAAATAGGTTGTGTACTATCAACCTCAATACTTAGTGTATTCTCAAATATGTCCTTTATATCTTCAAGCACTTGGGTTTCCTTCCTCTTCTCTTCTATAATAATTTACCTAGGGTGTTCATGATATCAATGTTGAGGATAGAGATATCTCAATTTGGAATAACTATATCCTCATCTAAATTGCACCAGGGCATTGTTTCTACCAAGTACTAGTGCAATCTAGCTAGATTGCATTAGGGCATTGCTTGGAGAATGAGGAAATGAGGCCATTGTTGTTGTTGCCATCTTCTCTACACTAGTATCCTCAATACTTTGAATCTCTGGAGGATTTCCTCTAGCAGCTTCCTATTCTTCCTCATTGTCATCCAAATTTACATCATCTACATTATCATCTTTTGTTTCTACATCATCTTCATCATCATTGTCATAATCTTTGACATCTTTGTTATCAACATGAACAAAAAAGTTAGTTGGTTGATGCAACTTGTAGATATTCTTCCATGTGTTTGTTGTTTCCTTACTACATATTCAATATCATTTTGAGAGTGAATTTCTATTTATTCTAATTCGAAGATTCTTTTACCTCCTTTTCACTAAGACTTGACATGAGTTGTCTTAGAGTCTATTAAAAAATGTCTTTTTCAATCTATGCTCCCATCTAGGCTTGATTTCTTGCATAAGCTCATAATGAAGTTGTCAAGTAAGCTCATTAGGAGAGTACTTCCATTTGCCCAATTTGGTCACAATGAAGTCTTAAATCTATCTTTTCTCACCTGCATTCCTTGTTTCATACTTGAGAAATTTGAAATATGTCTGCTAGTTCCTTCTTCTAATTCCTTTAATCTTTCCTACAGTGTAAGTACACATTTCTTGAAAATAATGTACTTGGCATCATCTTCATCTAAATTCAATTTCTTCCTAGACTTTGGTTCCCTCCTTGTGAATACAATAGTGGATGACTTAGCAGGTTGGGTTATGATAACCTTACCTTTCTTTCTTAGAGGCACTTCTTCCTTAGATTTGGTTTCTTCTACTTCATCTCTACTTCGTCATCTTCTACATCATCATTTTTTCCTTCTATCAGCAAGATAGTAGAACTTTCTAGTCTTAATTTTGCTATCCTCTTTCTTCCTTTATTAACTATTTGAGGAGGCTTAATTTCAAGTCCCATTCTTTCCTAGCTTCTTCATAAGTTCCAAAATAGGATACCTTAGGATCCATAGGCTCATTCAATAGAGCCTCAATGATATCTTTGGTGCCATCAATGTTAACCTCATATTTTAGAGGCTTAACCCATGCCACTCTAGGTTTGATTTCTTGAATATATACTTTGTCACACTCCACCATAAAACATATATCATCCTTGTAATCTTCTATAAGTTTCTTTGGGATCCTATATCTATTATTCATCTTCTCCTTGAATGTTTCAAAATATTTATCCATTATACTATCAAAATTTTCAACCATCTCTGCCATATACTCATTGATTTGATACAAAATATGGACATCCTTTCTCCATGCTACCAAACATTTAGCAGAGAATAGTTTTTGCACAAAGAAAGATAAACAAGTCATGAGTGAACCAAACTTACATGGATTATTTTTGGAAACTCTGATGCTTTCCATGTTCTGATTAAATTGATTCAATAATAACTTAAAAAGGTCAAATGTCATATTATTTTTCACCACTTTGAGAGCCAAATCAACTGCATCACATGACACATTGTTGAGATTACTAGAGCTGTAGATCTTGTGGGAAATCACATCGATTCCAAATTTTAGTTCCATGTTTGTGATTCCACTTATCTTCATTCCTCTTCCATCCTACTAAGCAAGATTTCACCTTGCTAGTTCAACCCGACCTTGGGTTTTGGTCGCTTTTTGTTTGTTCAACATTGGAAGGCCATTGATTATGTGAATCATCTTCCTTTGATTAGAATGGATTGGTCCAACCATATCTTCCCATTGTGAACTTAGCTTAGGATAAATCTTATCCACTTTGACTGGAAGTCCCTTGGCATATGTGAAATATGTGTCAAGCCCTTTTCTTCCAGATGTTGATGCTCAGGTTTTAGAATGCCATTCACACTTAACTCATTTAATGCTTCATTCATCTCATGATTTCCTAGCTCTTGAATAGAAAATTGATAATATGAACATATATCATGCATGATAAATACCTTAGGTGGAATCTGTGATTGTGCACCAGCTAGGTCGAGGATTTTGGCAATTGCTGGACTAATTTTGAATGTTAGAAGCTCACATTCCACTTCATGAATCAACATTTTTGATCCTTTCTTGTATTTTCTACTAGAAGACTCCATACTTGGTAAGGTCTTGTAGGGTTTCTTTAAACTCAAAAATTTCTCCAATAAAAAACACTCAAATCACTTAGAAGCACAAAAATCACTTTTCAAAAATAGCTCTATAAAACTTGCAATGGAAAAATGAATTAAATTTATTCCTTTTAACAAATTTCCACTTTTCAATCGCCATTAATGCTTGGTACATTTTATCACTTGATGACCTGGGTTGTCTTCCACATGGTTTAGACATTAATTCTTGGAAGAAATTCATAGCTTGGTAGACTCATCATCACTTAGTGGAGTCTTCAACAACTCGACATCTACATACTATACTTTAGTGTATCCCTACCTTGCTCGGTAGGGACTTGTGACCCAACCTAACTTGGTAAAGTCTTGAATTTTTGTAACCGCTTGGTGATCCTTATGGATCTTGAATGTTGATATGGATCTTTTCTTCTTGCTAGTTGGAACTGATGAGAGATATCTACTTTAGAATCTCATTTCTAGTTATTCCCATAGGAATTCAAGTTGAAATGCTTGAGTCACCCAATATTGAGTGACATTTACTTCATGGCTTGAGCTTGCATCCTCAACAGACTTTGGTATCTATTGCTACTTCATTTTCTTTCTGATTATATTAGATTTTACTTTCTTTTCATCTTTAATTCTTCCAGTGTTTATAAAATGCTTAGCATGATGTCCAAGTTCTGTACAAATAAAACATCTTTTAGTGGTATTTCTTTTCCTCGTGTGATGTTTCATAGAGTTTTCTCCAATGTGCCCAAATTCACCACAATAGTGGAATCTACACCATGTGTTGTAGTCCCATCCAAATATAGCTTTCACAATCTATTCTGCTCGATTCAGTTTCTTAGTTTTGCATTATGAAGATTTGTGTCCTTGTTTATTGCAATTATAGCATTTTTCTTCAAAGTTAGATTTCTCCTTGCATTCTTTTTCTCTATGTCGATTCTTATTACAATTGTAGCATTTTACATTAAATTTTGCTTTACCATTACTCCAATTTTTTTTTGATGTATGACCTATCTTACCACAATGATTGCAAGTAGGCATTTTTTTCTTTTGAGCTCCTTGCGTAGATGATTCTCCTTCTTTTGATAACCTAATCTTGCTTTGCCTTTGTGTCTATACTAATTTTTCTCATTCAACTGATTCATGCTTTCTTGAATTTTATCATCCTCTCATTGGTTTGCTTCTCAGTGTTGAGATCATTATGTAGTCTTTCATTGTTTGATCTTAGATTCATGAGTTCTTCATTTGCACCAGTGAGTTGATCAATAAAATCTACTTGCTGAAGGGAGGGTTGATTGATTTCATTGTTCTTCTCTTCTATTTCTTCTATGACTTTGTCTTTTTGTTCCATGACTTCACATAGTCTGACTGATTGAGTTTCTCTTTCTCTTTTCAGATTTCTTACTTCTTCTTGAAGAGTCAAATTCTTCTCAAGTAGATCTTTGATTGCTTCATTAGCTTCATCTAAATTTCTCTCTAGACATATGTCTTCAATTCTTACTTCAATGTAGAGATTATCATTTGGTTGTTTTGCTAGTTCCTTCCTTCTTTATAGAGATTGAGAGAGATGCTCCTTTACTTTTCTAAGATTTCCAATAGCCAATTCTAAATCCAACTTGTCATTCTCGATAGCCTTTTCTAGCTTGTGTACCTCCATTGCCTCTGATCTTTTCTAAAGTTATTAGACTTCTTCTCTGAGAACCAAGTGATTTGATACCAATTGTTGGAAATATAAGGTAGACAAGGTCACCAATTAATCCTTCATATAATACTATAATCTAATTACGTGTATGAAACAATGAAAGTAGTAAAACAATCATAACACTTTGACACAAGATATGGTGACAAAAAAACCTTCCAAATAGAAAGTAAAATTGGGGTGGGGATGATACCCACAAGCTTTAATACTGTAGTATAAGGTTACAATTGATCACTTCTGGTGATGCTCCCTATTAGGAGTATTAAGGAAAACTAGTTCCACCTTGTGAAAGGATTTACAAAACATAAAATGAAGTATGTACTTAGTAAAAAGATTTATCAAAGGTTGTTAAGTCAACCCTATTAAAGGATTTAATTGATACAACTATTAGGATAAACCAATGGCCGATCTTTGATTTGCACCTTGGATTTATTGGTTGAGATTCCTTGTAATGTAAAGAACACCTTGTTGTAAAAGATAAATCTTTGCTATCCCTTATAATTCTTTGAGAATTCTTAATTCACACTTCTACTCATCATATATTCTTGAATCATTCATTTGGATATGATACAATACATTACATATATACCAATCCAAATCACAACTCATTGGAGTTGCCTACAACATAAGTTTTCATCAATATCCACAAATTCAGCCCAAGTATTGTCACTTAGGTTGAGAAGACAAACTCATTGATGTTTTGATACTCAACAACCACTATCAACACTCGACTGCATTATGCACTCGATGGACATAGAGGCTTGATCTATACTAATCACTTCCAAGTAGCTTGAACTTGGTCAACATTGTGTGACTCGATGAACACTGAGAAAATTGACATATACTAAATAACTTGGTTAATAGTCCATGGCTTGGTCAACACTAGATTCATAACTAACACAACAAGCTTGATAGACACTAGAGAGCATGGTTAACACTATGTAACTCGATTAATACTATGGAGCTTGGTTAACACTAGAGTTCCCATCACTCACACTGAACAATTTGGTAAACATTGCTACACTTTGCATGAGCTATACATAGGTTTTGAAGCTCAATAGTAACTAAATATAAAATTATTGGCTTAGGAGTAACTAGAGCACTTGGTTAAGACTGTAAACTAAAAGATAATCTTTGTAGCAACTATAGAGCTTAGTAGCAACATAACAAATTGACTAAGTGTGAGTCACTAATAGATAAACTTGAACTTAATGTCAACATATTGTTGCAATACCTATCTCATTTATTGAGAAGCTAGTCCAAGGGAAGATTGATGAGGAGTGGGTGAGGTGAGCTCAAGAACTAAACCTATAGGTCTATGATCTCCCCCTCTTATGACCCTCTTATTTTTGAACATTCTTTCCTTACAGACCAGCTTGGTATCTATGATATTTCATTAGATAGATGTTGGCTAGCCCCAAATAACCCCCTCTTTCTCTGATTTCACTCTCTCTCAGATAGATTTTAGGCTCTTAGATAAAAGAATATGTTATTATCTCTTCTTACTCAAACTTTCTTAGACAAATATCTTACTAAAGCACAAGTGACAGAGCTAAAAGAATTGAGGGGCCTAGTTACTAAGGCTAGAAGTAGCAAGAAGTGGGTAATTATTTGGAATCTTAGGGAAATTATCCATGATTCTCCTCCTAGTGATTGGGTGACATGATAGACTAACAAGGCCAAATGACATGCCTACCAATAGTCTGACAAGGGTGGGTCCTCCTCTAGCTTTATTCTTGTTAACTGTTAGAATGGAAACAACTGGCTATATTCCCTACCTGGCCTATTTCAGGATGCAATTGGTTCAACATATATCCTTATCATCATGGAGACTCATGAGATCCCAAACTGGCTCCTTCTAAGGTTTTTAGACTATAAATGGTTATCCATCTACAGAGGAGTTTTGTAATTTAGGGGGTACATAGTTTTGGAGGCATGGCTTTTATGATTAGGGATAATCTTTTAGAGGCTACCTCAATCATCCATACTGATATCCATACCAGATTCCTATGGATCTGCATTAGCCATACCAACCATACTAGATATGGTTAGAGAGATATCTTCATCACTACTAGCTACTTCCTGTGTGCATCTTCTTAGTACGCTATCCATAGCGCTAAGGATGGAGAAACTTTTTCAAACTTATAGGTATGCATCTCCATGTTTACGAGTATGGGTGACATCATCATTTTAGGGGACTTTAATGCTTAGACAAGAGACTTGTAGAAACCTTTACATGACCATGGTTCAGATTGGTCTTGCACTTCATAGACTGATCCAACTAGTTTTGAGCTCAAGCACACCTCTAAAGATAGTTTTGGACTTTTATCCAGTTATGGGTACCACCTTCTGTATATGTGTAAGCCTATTGACATGCTGGTTTTGAATGACCTCTCTCACTTCCTAGGTTCTGAGCTCTTCACTTGCTGGCCACACTCTGGTGGTGTGAGTGTTATGGACTATGCTCTTACTTTAACCTCCTTTATCATGTCACTTTGCTACTTCTCCATCTCCCACCTTCCCTTGGCCAAGAATGCTCTCCTCAACCTTTTTCTTAGCTTTTCGCCCTACTTGCCCCCCTTCCCCTTTCTCACCCTCCTCTTGTTCCAGCTCACTCCCCTACCCACTTTCACTTCCTCAAGAGTGACCCTTCCCTCTTCACCTTCCATTTCAGTGGTTTCTTCACCCCAACAGCTTTCGAGCTCAACCAAGATACTTCTACATTTGACTTGCTGACAACTATGATATGGGAGTCTTCTCTCCTTTCCATCCCCCATTGTCCTTTTCATTGTTTTAAGTGTTGTGGTACATACCCTATGAACCAATGGTTTAATGATGATTGTAAATCTTGTAATCACCACTTGTGCTCGACCTTTAAGACTTTCTCTACTACTTTCACCAGCCTTCATCCCACTTATCATTGCTTCGTTAAGTCCAAAAAATGATTGTTCATTAATTTCTAGTGCTTATCTTTGTGCATCATGCTTTCTTAGGATCCCAAGCTATTCTGGGGATATAACATCCCTGGCCAACCCCCCCTTCACATCACCCCCCCCCCCCCCCATAGCCACCACCTTTTTATTCCATCTAACATTCTTGAGGTGATCAGATACATGACATATAGCAGGTAGTTGCTAATCTAGTTGGATTTAGAAAGACTAAAATTTTCATAGTCTTAGAATCTCTCAAATTCAACATCATTCCAAAGGTCTCAAAAAATTAGACCTGACATAACTTGGATGAGTTCAAAAGGATCTCATATGCAGAAGTTATGCTCAGTTAAAGGTTTGGTGAAATCGACAAATTAGAGAGCTCAGAAAAAGGTAAAAAAATAATAAAGTCATCAAATAGGGTCAATATTGGTATCATTGTCAAGATTTTTTTAAGATCTTTCCAATGGTGTTTATTTCATCAAAATCTAAGATAAAATGTGGATGATATTGCAGAATTACTTTTACCTCAGAAAAAGGAGCTCCCTATTTTCAAGCACCCCTATTTTTTGGGTCTATATTTCCTAACAAATTAGCCTCAAACTTTTTTAAAAAAATGTCATTTACCATCCCTAGTTTATAGGGTTGGATTATGAAACCCTATAAAATAGCAAGCTCTATTCTCTACTATAATTAAGGATACAAATCCTTAAAATATTAACGATATTTCTAAGGAGAGCCAAACAAATATGAAAATGATTTATAAATTTTTTAAGATAAATTTCAAGAAGGATTTTAGGATCAACTTATAAATCATTCATTCCTTGGAAAGTGTATTTTTTTAAGATATTATTTTAACGGGGAGACTATTATATAAAAATGGGAGATTTGTAACTATTATGGTTTTCACCATAATAGGAAAATAAACTTGTATGAAAGGGGGATTATTTTTCCTTAGAAGGGGAATTAGTTTGTGGCAAGAAAAATAATAGTCTTGGAGAAATTGTAGAGAGAGCATTTTTGTAAAGGAATAAATTTTCCTTGTGAGAGGATTTGTAAGCACGAAGGCGTTGTGTTTTGTCTTCAAGTGCATAGGAGAGATTGTAAAGGCTGGAAGCTTGAATTCTGTAACAAAGTGTTTGGCTTAGCAGAATTAATAAAGTGGTCCTCTAATTGAGAAGTGGACCCAGAGACATAGTCCTACCTAGACAAACTTCATATCAAATTGTTTGTGTCTCTTTATTCTCTTTCTTATTCTCTCATCCATTATTGTTCTCTTTTATACGAATTAAACACATAGTTGATTAATTTTGTTTAAAGCATAAATTTTCTTATAATTTCAATAGTTTAAAATACATACCATGCAATTACTACCTAGATTAGGGATTAAATCTATATTTTGATTAAAGTTATAAAACTTGCAAATCCTAGTTTACAAATTAGATAAGCAAGGAGGGTAGGTTGAGCTCCTCACGCTTGGCACCTTGTTGTTGTGCTCCTTTCTTCCCACACTCTTTAATAGAGTGGTTTGCACTGGCTTCCCAGACTGCTAGTTGAGGAATGTGATCTATCCAATCCACAAGTTTGGGTTGGCTTTTGACCCCGACAACTATAGGACTATCATGATTAGACGCACCTTTTCCAAGCTCTACACCACAACACTAAACATTATTCTGACTAGAGAGCTTGATCGCAGACCTTGTAGAGCTACGGACCAAGTTGGGTTTCGGGTAGGTTCCTAGACCATGGACCACATCATGATATTATGAGCTATTATTAAGGAGGCTCAACACCACTTTGCAAAAATTTACTATTATTTTATAGACTTTCACAAGGCTTTTGACACCATCCCATTGGCGGTGCTTTTCTAGAGGCTCAGAGACATTAGGATTTCAGAGATCTTATTGACTAATATTATGAGGCTATACAAAAAAATTGTGGGTAGGTTTAGGAGTCTTGAGGGTTTATCATCTCCTATCCAGAGCACTATTAGGGTGAAATAGGGCTGCCCTCTTTCCCCCACACTATTTGGCATTTATATTGATAAGCTTGAGAACTTTCTTAGAGAGTCTTCGCTCCTAGATGATGGTTGCTACTTACACCAAGTCTTGATCTCAATTATCCTTTATGATGATGATGTGGTCCTTTTAGAATCCTCTCTTGAGAGTCTTTAGAGGCTCCTAGATGGTGTAGGTTCCTTCTGTGACTTGCGGTAGTTGACTGTAAACTTGAGTAAGACTAGGGTTATGGTATTCAACCAATTGAAGAGCTTTGATCTTTACCTTTACTTTTAGGGATAGGAGATTAAGATTGCCTCTTCTTACAAATACATTAGTATCAAGTTCTTAGGACATTTCTTTAGTATGAGGTTGAACATCTAGCCTATATTTAACAAGGGTATGCGCTCCCTTGCTATGCTCGAGAGATAATGCTTCAGATACAACTTCTAGGACATGATGTTCAAGTTGTCCCTTCTTGACTCCTTGGTTAGACTAACAGTGCTATGTGGTTTAGTAGTATGGGGACCATCTCTTCTTGACTCAAATTGGGCCTCTATTGAGTGTGTTCAAACTCTGCTTCTCCAATGCATTATCAGATTGCATAGATTCACCCCCCATGAAAGTATTATGGTAGAATTCAGGGCTCATCCTTTTAGACTAGGTGCCTTTTTTTTATTTCATTTGGTTTCTTCACCAGCTTCATGGATTTTTAAGTTCTATGGATGGTTGTTACAGATATGCTTACTTGTCTTATTGCTCCTTTTTTGTCGTTGCTACCTTAGATCCCTCCCCTAGAGGTCAATGTTTGTACGCTCATGCGAACTCAATGTTGAGCTCAATAGGGATCGATATTGACCACCTCCCTCCCTTTAGGTTTTTAGTAGATGCCCCCACTCATCTCCTCCCATCACAACAAGGGTTGAATGGGCATGTCAGACATTTATAGACACTATATCATCGTGACCTAAAGTAACCTAGTTGGGGGGTTATGCCCTAAGATGGCCTTTTATGGTGAGCACTTCTTGGTTATCACTGATCAGATTATTACATGACCTAGCTACTTGTCACAACATTAGTGTCATGCCATATGCATCTCCCTTAGATATTTTAGAGTCATATCCCACTAGTTACAAATACAAATTGATCATCATATGGGTAGAGAGGACTAGATCTGTCGCTTGTGCTCCTTGTCTGAGGCTAAGACCCATTTCATCTTTCATTGCCTGTCCTATTATGAGATCAGACTGAGATTCTATTGTCAATTCAGAGAGTGTAATTACCTCACATATTTCTTTATGTACATGGATCATAGATTTTTGACATTCTATTTCAAGGAGGTGATGTAGTTTCAAGGCCATACTTTACAATGCTTGACCCCCTAGAAGGCCTTAGATCAGCCCCTTATCACCACCTTCTTCCCCCCCTTATCTCTAATGCGGGGGAGGGGTGAAGTAGACCTCTAGTTCCTTTGGTACTCCCATGACTACCCACTCCAGATTAGTGAGACCCCATACAAGGTTTAAACTACTACTACTCTTACTCTTTAGTAGCACCACTCCCACAACTTGTAATGACAGACCATATTTCCTTGTTGCCCAGATTTGTCTCATTTGGTGTTGGATTTATTTTAGTAGAGGAAGGATCCCTAGTTCTTGCCTCTTTATTGGCTCCTTTGTTTCTTTGTTTCTTGCTTTCTCTTTCCTAGACACCGTTTTGTCTCTTTTTTCCCACTGCTTCTTTGGTTGTATGCTGTCAGTCCCTTAGACCCTTGGTGGTCTTTAGTTGGACATTAATAGATTTATCTTATCTTATCTTATCTTACTCTAAAATTTGTATAATAGTTTTTGTGAGATTTTATTTATGTAAAGAGGATTTTGTGAGTAGTGAACATATCATTCTCCTATAGATATAGAAACCTTCACTAATTGATCGCTTGTAGGCTTCGTACATTGTTGGGTTGCCTCATAGGTCTAAACCCTTCATCAATATATATATATATATATATATATATATATATAATGGAAATTAAGTTCATCTATATTCAAACTATCATTTAAGTATTATCTATTTTATCAAACTCCTAAATTTATGTTTTCTTTCTTCGATTCAACTTTGTTTAGATCACAACTAAAGTTGAAATCCTTGAAGCTTCAAAAGGCCTAAATTCCCCTCAGAAGCCCCCTAATCGAACTCCTAACCTTAATCCTCATTCCTCAAGGATGTGATGATTCATTTGTCTTCAAATACATTTAAAAGTAGATTTAAAACTTAACTATATTTATGAATATTTTTCTATACATTTGATTTCACTTTCCATTGTTTGAAATACAACTTAATTTCAGCCCCATTAATCTGTTATGGCTTGTAGTGAACAATAATATAAATTTATACTTGTGTTTATGATTTTTAGAACACGATCTATCATTTGATGTATTCTTTCACATGCTTCCTTAACTATATTCTTGGTGGATTTTAAGAGGCTCGAACAGTTACATTTCCATTTTTCATTTTTAGCTCTTGGCGTAGGCAGGAAACTATAACATTCAATGCACGTTTACTTTTTAATTTGTTTGTCCAATTAGAAAACTTTATTATTCAATTACTTTTTGAGCTATAAAGTTCTCATATTTATTGTATATAAAATAATTCAACATAATATATTGATTGACAAATTGAGTGGTTGTTTTGTGCTATAGTAGGGAGTGCAACTTTTTCCTTTATTTGTTTTTCCACTCAAAATTATTTATTATTTAATTACTTTTTGCAACTATAAAATTTTCATCTATGTTATATTTGAAATAATTCATAAAAATATGTTTATTGACAAACTGACTTGTTGTTTTGTAGGACTTTTAATTATTTATACACAATATGCAACAAATTATTTTAGTGACTTTGTACATTTTACTATTGCATAAAATTCATATTATTTTCTTCTATCTATAGGAACTAGATGCTTTGCATCCTTGTTTAAATATAGAATTAACTATAGTTTTGGTGGTTTTTTATTATTTTGATGATTCCACCAATTTAAAAATTAGTTTAAAAACGGTGAGCTATGCGTTTTATAGTTTCTTGTTAGTTCAATTTAGAAAAAAAATTGTATTGAAAATTATATGAGTTTATTATTCTTTTTAGTAGAAAATATACAATCTAATTTATTTTTTAAAGATTGGTATCTTATTTAATAAAATTATTGAATAAAAATATTACAATAATTAAATCTGTATATATTAAATTTAATTGAATCTCTCTTCTAAGAAGATAATTTGAAAGAATAATCATGAATAAAGAGTACATATTTGTTATAAAGGAACAAACATTCTACTAGACTTATAAAACACTTTTCATGTGTGAATATAAAATTTGTTAATTTTTTATGTTTTAATATTAAATTTGTTGAAGTTTTAGAATTTTTTGATAAGGCACATTTATTATTGATAATTGTTTTCTTTAAGATCAAATAAAATATCTCAATCTAACAGACTTACACTAACACATGTTAATGTTGTCATGTAAAAATGCTTTAAACTTTTTCAACATCTAGCTTTTTAATAATATTCTTATAATATGACTATATATATCAAAATCCATTAACCTCGATTTCACACTTCGTACAAATCTAGTAAATTTAAATTTTTAGCATTTATATATGGAATTAAATATTTAGAATTTTTTAAAAAAATAATTCATCAATCAATAAGGTTAAAGAGAAAAAAGCTTGTAAATTTGAAATATGTTTTTGATAAAAAAGTAGCCAAAAACTTTGGGGCTGGCCCTTTACAATGATGGTGGAACAATTGACAGCCAACATAAAACTAGCTAGCAACCAACAAACAACCAAATAGTATCCCCTAACTTTTCTTTAATAAATAGTATTACAATATATAAAGTTACTATTATTCCTACTTCTAAAATGAACGTAGTTTAACAAGTTAATAAACTGCATGTAGGTGGTCATTGCATCATACCACCTATAACCCATAAATAAGTTCAGCTTAAAAAACAAAACCATCAACAACAGATGGGGGGTAAGATGAGTAGAGTACTAAAAAAATAACAAACACTAGAATGCCACTAACTAGTATCCTTTTTCTTGCCCTTCCCAGCCAACAGAACCTTGGCTCAGTCATTGGTAAGGAAGCTATAAAGAAGCTCCATATCCTCCATTCCTAGGTTCTCCTCCATTGAGGTATTGGCCAACAACTACAGAGTGGTGGCCATTGCTTGTGTCACTTTAAGAGTGAACTTGGAGAAGAGGTTGAATCCATCCTCCACCACCATGCACTTATTCATTAGTTGTTGGTGTTCCTTCTAAGTGATAGGTTCACTCTCCTTCATTCCTTGTTTGTCTCTCCTAAAGCCACCACAGTATTGGTCGAGAGCCTCATTCTCTCTAAAGAAACTAGACAAACTCACCTCATCTACCACCTTTGTGATTTTTTTCCATTTTCTACCCGTCATATCCAAGCTTGTTGCCATAGCAATATACATTTCATTCACTTGAAATGAAATGCCATTGATAGTCACCTGCCTATCCTTCTAGGTAGTGATGAACTATTGTGAACAATTTTCATCATACCCAGCCATGGCCTGCATGTAGGGGAAAAACCCTCCTTCCTTAAGCATAATCTAGGTGGCCTACCTTTTGGAGAAATCCTCAATCTTTGTGGGCTCCAATCTATTAAGGTCATTGCCCATGGAAACTTTCTCCTCAACAAAATATCCTTCCACAATCTCAATAATTGTCATTTACACCTAGAAAGTCACCAAGGTAGGCCTAAAAATGGGGCAACTAGTGGTTAAATTTTTTCATTTTTTAGTCTTTATGAGCCTATTAAATCAAGAATGTACAAGCTAATTTGAAATATAATTATGGGGAGTCTGAGGTGTTTAGATGTAATACCATAATGATCTGGCTCTGGTATTGGGGAGATATTTTCCCATAATTATGCCATAATACCAAATAATAATGATGTTGAGTTTAAAGCTAGTATTGTTAATTAATTCATCTTTTCCATGCCCTTTCATGATGTAATTCATATGTTTTCCTTTTCTGAAACATCTTGCCAACATTATGATAATCTTGGCTATCATAATAATAGCAAGCCTGCCAAAAATGTCCATTTTATAAAGTTGGAAGGTCATCAAACCTGATTTAGCAGGATATTTTCCCTACAAATGAGAGAACTACATTCTTCAAAAGCATATCTGTACTCTTCCAACTTTTCATATTCCCAAAATCAAGACCACACCTAACCAAGGTGTCAACCATCGCATTGCCTTCACTATAAGTATGTTGTAAATCATATTGATCTAGTTTTGTTAGATAATGCCACATGTTTCCTAAGATGTGCCATAGGCCCCAACTAGGTTGGGCATGGCCCTAAACTGAATCGATGATGAGTTTATATTCCCCTCAATGGTAAGACTTATATTCATCTCTACTGCTATTTTAAACCCCAAAAGTAAGGCAGTGGCTTCCACCACATTGTTGGTTCAATAGCCCAAATATCTTGAGTAGGACACCAACATTTCACCTTTTTTTCCCCATAGCACACCACCACCAGCTACAAACCCCTTTTGTATTGCCCCATAAAAATTCAATTTGACAGTGGGGCCAATGGGGGGAATCCAACAAGTATTTTTCCTGGCAACCACTTTTGAGTTGTCAAACTTACAAAAATTAGGGAGGATATTCCATCTTTTAGTTATGTCCTCCTACTCCCTACTCAGGGGTTCTTGTGGCACTCAAAAATTTTCTTCCATAACATTTCTAGTAATGATCTTTCCCAGAATTTCTCCCACAAATTACTCATCCCTTTCCTCCTCAAAAAAGACCCTATTGTTTCTCTCCTTCCAAATTTCCCAACAAACATGTTGGGGAGGAGATTTCAGAGGATTCTAAGGTGGGGGTGTTAAAATGAGAAACTCCAGTTCTCCAAAAATTGTACCATACCATAGTTCATGGCTCAATCCATCATAATTTTTTTCTAGATGTAGGATAAGACCTTTTGGGTATAGGGGCATTCTAGAAATAGATGGGAAATGCATTCCTTTGCCTCCTTACATAGATAGCATCTATTGGTAATTGTTAATCCACACCTTTGAAGGTTATTAGTAGTGAGGATTTTACAATGCATCACCATCCACCAAAAGAAGTTCACTTTTGGAAGTAACTGACTAATCCATATTTTTTTCCTAGCTTATCGAGGTCAAATAATTTTCAAACATAAGCTGGTAGGAAGATTTAACTGAGAACTAACCATTCATCTACCTATCCCACACCACCAAATCTGACTGGGCATGCATAGGAAGTAATTGGTGTCTGATTATGTGCTCTAGTTCTTTGGTCAAGGAGTCATCTCTATTTGGTATATCCAAAGTGGATAAGCCTTTCTAGTTCTTTCAATCATCAATATAATCCACCACCTTCATCCCCACCATTGTTTTTAGGGGTTCTTAGAGGCCACTAAATTCACTATAAATGAGAGGTTCCCCCCTATCTAGTTGTCCTCCTAGAATTAGATTCTTTTCCCATTCCCAACTAGCCATCTCACACCTTTCCTCAGAAGGGACCTATTTTTGATAATGCTATTCTAGATCTTAGATCCACTAGGTAATTCATTGTTGAGGAGGTTATATCTAAAGTGAGTGTTGGCCAATTACTTAGCCCACATGATTCTTCCCCAGCCAGTCTCATTTTCTACCAGTCTCCACCCTACTTTTGTGAGTAGAGCTTTGTTCATATCAACAATTATTCTTATACCTAGTCCCCCTTTGTCCTTTGGTTTACACATAGTCTCCCAATTCACAAGGCTCCATTTATTCTTCTCTTCCATGCTAGACCAAAGGAAGTTCCTTTGCACTATTTCAAGTTTGCCCACCATTTTCTGGCTAATCTTGAAAAGTAAGAGAAAGTAGATGGGAATTCTCTACAGTGTTGTACCCAGGAGTTATAGTTTTCCCGCATTGCTAACCAACTTTCCCTTCCACCCAGCAAGCTTTTTTTGCATTCACTCTAGAATAGTTTTCCAATAGGTGGTAGAGACCTCCTTTGTGGTTAGGGAAAGCCCGAGGTAAGTGCCCAATAGGTTCTTTAATTGACAACCAAGGATATTTTTGACCTTAACTTGCAAAACCTCATGGGTGTTAAAAAAATATATCTTGATTTTAACTAGGTTAATTGTTTAACCTGAACAATCCTCATAGTTGGAGAGGAGGTTCC
Organism: Cupressus sempervirens; assembly: GCA_028749045.1. Lineage (NCBI taxonomy): Eukaryota > Viridiplantae > Streptophyta > Pinopsida > Cupressales > Cupressaceae > Cupressus > Cupressus sempervirens. Next base: position 648,921,495 of record CM053787.1, read on the forward strand.
TCCAAGCTTTAGCTTCTTTTATGGAGGACTCACCAAAGAGGAAGGTATCATCAAAAAATTGTTGGATAACCTTAGATGTCAGAGTGGTAGTAGGTTAAATACCTTTTAAGTCACTCGACATGGCCAAACTGCACATAACTCTCCCTAAAACTTCAACCACCATGATAAAAAGGTAAGGGGAGAGAGGGTCCCCTTGTCTTAAATTCCTGTCCACCACAAAGTTTCCCTAGGGGGTCCCATTAAGAAGGACCTCAAACTGGAAGGTTTCTACCTAGTTCTTATAAGATTCGCAATGTCCCTCTTGAACCCAACTTGTTCCAAGACCTCATAAAGGAAGGTCCAATTGACTGTTGTATTTTTTTGATATATCAAGTTTGAGAGCCATACTTGGATTTCTACATTTCTTCATGGAGTGGATGATCTCATGGGTGGAAATCACAGCATCCAAAAATTGTCGACTTAGGATGAACCCCTTTTGAGGGCTCCCAACGACCATATCTAGTAACGGTTTAATCTTATTGACCAACGCATCAGAAAAGACTTTATAAATGGTATTACAGAGGTTGATTGGCCTAAAATCACTGATAGTTTTGGGAGATTGAATTTTAGGCACCAGAACTAGAAAGGTTTTTTTGATCCTTCTTAGTATTTTCCCATTTCTAATGATGTCTCTAGTGGCCCAAATTAGTTCAATTTTTACTAGTTCCCAAAAATACTAGAAGAAGGTTGGAGAGAAGCTATCTAGTCCTAGGGCCTTGAAGCCATTCATAGAGAAAACAACATTCTTCACTTCCTCTTCCAAAATTTTTTCCTTTAGCTTATCATTCTCCTCCATCCCCAACAATATTGGGATGTTATTGAGCATACTTCTCATTGTTATGTTGTTGTTCCCCCTTTCTTATTTTTTATAAGCATTCATGTAGTGCCTACCCCTAGGTTGCATTTTTGTTATGATTGTCTAACTCTTTTAAGGCTAGTTTTATGTTGATGGTTAGCAACATTGTTTTGAGATTATTAGATTTTGCGCTATGGATTCAGTTGATATGTGATGAGATCATTTGGACTTCACATTTCATGTATCCATGATGATTATTACATTATTTTTAGTCATTGATTAGTTAGATGGTTTATTATCATATGTGTTTTCTTATGGATACTTACCCCATACTTGCATTTGTATGGTGTGCGTGTTTGTTCTTTTGTTGTATGGCATTTTTGATGTGGTTAAGGAAGGGAGTCATAGTCACCTGCTAGTCAGGATCTACACGATGCACCTCTTCTTGCCATTGCCTATTTAGTTTAGTGTATATTGTGCTTGTACATGCATGGTTTTTATGCAAGTTGCAGGTACCAGGTATTGACTTCCCTGAATTGCCAGGATGAGCGTACCCTATCACATTATCTCAATGATAAGAGAGGGGAGATAAATTCTCAAGTCCAAATCCCAAACCTTTAAGCCATTTGTCTTAATTGGAAATTAGGACAAGTATCTGAGTTGAGTACCCTCCGAATACGTTGGATGACGTAATTCGTGATATTAACCCTTTTGGTTTGATTTTGTATGTATTTTGGCTATGATGGGTTTTCGTATTTTATTTTATTAGTCTTTGATGTATTTTCTATTAATTAAGCCTAATTAAAAGATTTAATTAATTATTTAATTTAATGGAAAATTAATAGGATATTTTAATATTTATTTTATTTAATTAATTATGAAATTAATTAAATAAAATAATTAAATTTGAAGATAAAAGTTATAATTTTAAAGTAGAAATGTGGTAATATTTATTTAAATAAATAAATATTTATCAATTAAGTTTTGAAAATAAATGTAAAAGTGGAAAAGATATTAAAATTATGAAAAGATTCTAGATTTCATGTGATTAAAATATAAATATATTTAGTTTTAAATAAGTGGAATTATTAAAATTAGTGCATGAGATTTAATAAATAAATTAATTAAATTGGAAAGAGTAAAGTGAATATTATATTTATTATTGTGCACTATTTTAATGTTTGCTCACATAGGAGTTTGCAAATTCTCGAGAGTTGCGATGTAGACAATACAACAGTTTGTACTCTAAGAATGCACAAGTTGTCTACACTTAGGAATTAGCATATTATTTGAGCACATGGTGTCTACAACCTTATAACTCATCTAGAAGGTTGAAGTAGACTCATGCTTAGTTGTCATGCTTATCTTCTAGTTGTTTCTAGAGACATTCTAGATACATCTTAGAGGCCTTTAAATAGAGGCTCTGCTAGTGTGTCTGGACAAGCTTCAAAGCTTACATGCATTTGAGAAGCTCATACGCTTCTACATGCTCATATGTTTCTACATGCTCATATGCTTCTTCAAGCACTTCGGGTCACATGGGCATTTCAGTTGGCTTGGATCTTGGAGGAATTGCAAATGTTGGAGAAGGAAGGGATTTTTCTATGGACTTCTGAGGGATGGCAAATTAGCATCAGTGTCCAGGTGCACTCGTGATTTTTGCATAATCTATTTGCACTATTTCTCTTCCTGTCTTCATCATGTCTATTATATGTGTCTGATTATATGCCATGAATGAATCTTCAATTTTGAAATTTAAATCTAGATATTTTATTTGGTTGAGAAGGAAACAATAGAAAACCCTAGATCCAATTAAGGAGAAATTAGTTTTAAATCGGGTTTGGGTTTGAGTTGTAACAAAATTGAGGAATTGATTAGACAAGTGTTTGTATTTAAATGAAGAATTCTAAGATAAAAGTTTATAGGCAAACATATTAGAGAGATTAATAGGTAAATCTAAAGATTAATCATTATAAGAAGAATTCTTAATTTACAGAATTGAAAAGTCCTAATTTGTTTAAAATTTATGCTCACAAACATCATTGTAAATGTTTCTTTTGATTATTAATTTATAAATTTTGCAGATATATATATATATATATATATATATATACTTGTATATATATATATATATATATATATATATATATATATATATATATGTATACATATATATACATATACATATATTTATATACACATATACATATATATACATATACATATACATATACATATACATATATATATACATATATATATATATATATATATATATATATATATATATATATATATATATATATATATATATATATATATATATATATATATATGTGTATGTATGTATGTATGTATGTATGTATATTGTGAAAAAGCTGCTTAAAATTATTGAAAAGAATGTGTATTGCTTTTGAAAAGCATTTATTAAAAAATGCTTATATAAAAATTATCATATACATACGATTTGAAAGGGTGGGATATACCCCCACCCCTCGTACCCTCTATTCTGTGCAGGGTACCTGTTGATGGGGTCACTTTTAAAAAAAAATAATAATGACACGATATGGAAAACATCTTCGAAAAATGTTAAATTTTTTTTAACCTTTTGGGAGAGGGGTCCCCACACATCCCCCATCTATCACTGGTGTACCTACGCAGGTCGCAAAGTACCTGCAAGTACGTACGGTACCTGTGACTCGTGGGCTGCACGACTTGCATAATTTTGTTGAGCGATTAAATCGCTTAGACTCCTATGCGTTTCCCACCCTGCCTTACTTAATATGATATAAGGTGTAATAAAAAATTTGATTATGTTTTGAATGATAGATTTGTTAAAAGATTTGATAATTATGGATTTATATATTATTAAAAAGGTTATGAAAGATATTGTTTATTGTTCATTATTATTGGTTTTGTTAATAATATTGTTTGTGATAATTATATATTAATAGTTAGAATTTAATAATTGATTTAATACTTTAAATAAGGTTAATCAATTAGAAAAAGGAGTCTAATAGTTGACTTTTAATATTAATTTTATTTAATATATATTAAATACTATTTAATATATATCAAATAATTTAGAGATGGTAATTTTATATTACAAAGATGATTTTAAATTAAGAGACTCAAATTTTAATGATATTGGACAATGGGTCATTGTTAGATTTTGACATTGTTATAATATTGCTACAATTTGAATTATTGTTATGTTATTTATTAATACGTTATGTATTAATAAATAACTTATTGATATATCTTAATGGTGTTCAGAGTTAGTAAAATATTAACTAATGAAGCTTACAGAAAGATTCTCTAGATCAATTATTTATAGATGAGTTTATTATTTATTAATGTTTGTTAGGTCTAACAAAATATTAATAAATAATGGTATTAATGTTTTAAATAGTTATTAATTTAATTAATTTATAAATCAACATACATAGGGGAAATTTATTTGAGATAATAATATTTGGTATTGGGGATTTATTATATCCTGTTATTATTAAAATATTAATGGGAACATTGTTGAAGAGTGACGAATGTGGTCATTATAGATTTATTAATAAGATTTCCAATACAACTTGTTATTAAATAATAATGAGTCATTATTGAATTATTAATATTAGACAATTTGGGTTATGGTTGGCTTTTAACTTACAAATTATAGATAGCTGATATTCATTGAGCTATTGGTATGGTTATGTAATTATTAATTAAATCAATTAATTATAGTTGATTAGATTTAATTGATAATTAAGTTATGTAATAAATTTTAATTGATATGCTAATATAGATTCCTCTAGCGAAGTTGTGAAGTATATACTTCGAAGTTGATAAGTCGTACTCTCTGACTTGAATAAAGACCTTAGATATTTTAATGGTGAGACTTCGTAATATTTAATTGAGAACTATTAGAACGTTTAAAAAGTCATGGTTTGTGTACTTATGTTAATTGATTGATTTAATTGATCACTTTAATAAAGTTATAATCTTCTTATTTGAAGATTGATAATTGGCTCTCTTATAATATAATGGATAATGATCCTCTGATTATGTTGAAAAGATGAAGTAACATTAAAGAAGAGTTAATCAATTAGAATATGGATCATAGTTAAATAAAGAGAAAAATTTAATTAAGGGTAAATGATGATCAGTTTAATGAGTAAAGTATTTACCCTTAAGTTATTCTTAGAATATTATTTTAAATAATGGAAGAATAATGCAATCGGGGAAACAAACAGGTTGACATGTAGGTCAAATGATAAATCTTATATACTTGAAGTATATTTGCAAACAGAAAACTGAAAAACTCTACACTTAATTCAACTATGTGATTTTAGTAAACCAAAACATGTGTATGCATCGTGTATTCTCTATGCTTCTTGTTTTGGGTTTTTGGGTTGACTAGTGTTGGCTAGTCTTAGGTCGTTACCAGAGGCTCAGGGGTTATGAGATGTGATGGCATGTTGATCTTATTTGGTCTTGATCTTTATAAATCCAACCATGGTTATGTGACATGTTTTGATGATGTCATGTTGTGACATGTTTTGACTCAACCATTTTGGAGTCTTCGATCAGTATGATTTTGAGATATATTTTGGTTATTGAAAACCAATGGATACTTTTGATTATCAGTGATGCCTTCAGTTGCCAATAGAGAATTATTGTGGTCATGATTTTCTATGGATGCTTTTCAGATGCTCATGGAGATTTGATGCTTATATTGTGGATATTTGATGATTTTTATTGTGGATTATCTTTTGGTATTTCTTTCCAATCACTTGTATAGGACTGGGATGATTTTATGATTCAATGAGCTTAGGGTAGGTTATTTTCTTGTAGTGTTAGGAAGTGGCTTGCAATGGGGGCCAAGACCCTAAGTGGCTGCCAGGGTAACTCATTGTAAGTTTTGTTAATAAGTGATAAAATTTACACACTAAATGGTAATTAAATGAACCTAAAAGGATAATTTTTGATGTTCTCGCCCATGCCTCGTGTGCTTGTACAAACTAGGATGGGAGTAGAGAGAACACATGGTTGCGACCTTGCATTCCATAGTATGCCTCGTCAGTATGAGAGGATACTAGTGGCTGCATGAGGATTAGTATGGACCCGTGGAGTTTAACTAACTACCAGGGTAACTTGTACATGATATATGTGATGACACTTTCCTGCTTGCATAGTAGGTTTCCTACATGTCATTGTTGTGCCTTTGGGGATTAGATGTCAGTTTTGTGATTGGAACCTTTGAGTTAGTATACTTTTAGGATTCTTGGACTTAAAGAGATTTATGCTATGTGATTTGGATATCCTGTTTGGGACTTTAGATTATCTCCTTAGCACAGTGGGAGTGGACCACTTAGGTTCCATGTGGTTGGGTGGTAGTGTATTTCCACTCTTATCATTTGAGATCTGTCCGAGACACTATGGCTGGAGCATTCTTGGTTGGTATTTATCTTCATTATGTTCTTGGAGAATTATGATAGATGATATACCCTATGATGGATGTATTTACTGGTATGTTTCTTATATTAATGATTTTCATATGTTAGATGATGTTATCTTATGCTTTACTTGCATGTTAGATTACTTTCTGCATATGATGTAGTATGATTTAGGAGTAACATTCCTACTATGTTAATAGCCGATGATCTCTTCGGTGCCTTGGGATGTTATGCACGAAGGAATGGCTAGGACCCATGATGGTCTAATGATGCTATTAACAGTTAGGAGGAACAATGCACTTAGTTATTATGTTTTTGATATATGGTTGTATTTTATGATGGATGTTTATATCTTTATGATGATGATGTATGACACGTGGTTTCATTTACTACATCATGGATTAGTATTGGATGATGATGTTCTTTATTTCACACATGTATATTCTTTTAAGCCTTTCATACCTTGTAACATGTACAGTGGATGATTGAGCAATCTAAAATGTAATTACTAAAAGGACACTTTTATATTGTTTAAGAATGTTGGATGTAACATTGTTATTTCATATAGATGTGATGTTAGATGAATAGTTATGATTAGATGTCATTCAATGTTAAGGGATCTTAAAGATTGTAACTCACTATGTATGTTATGTTTACTTTTATTTGAATTATTGTTATTGTTTCCATTACTAAGTATAAGTTGTGAATGGTTTATCTTTCATGTTAAAAAAAAAAATTTGTTTGGGAAACTTAGTGAAATTCTTTGGATCCCTTGGTGGGGCATTACAATTCGTGAAGAATTCCACAGCATGCTTGCCCATTTCCTCCTGCTCCAATAAATTCCTTCCACCATCCTCATCCAGGGAGGTGATGGTGTTACATTTTTTTATGTTTTGAGGTAGATCTAGAAGAAAAAGGTATACTTGTCACCTTTAGTTAGCCAAGCAATGTGAGAGCTTTGCTTCCAGAATATCTCCTCCTTGATATTGGTTTCCTTCCACTTCCTCCAAATCTCCTCCTTCTGAGTGGTTGCCTCTGTGTTATCCCCTACTGCCATGGTATTTTGCAGCCTTTTGAGCTCCTCCTCTACATCCTATTTAATTTTAAACACATCTCTAAAGGATCTCTTATCCCATTCCTTAGCATTCTTTCTTACATTATCCAACTTTTGCATTAGGCGGAACATAACAGTCCCATCCACTCTTATATTCCACCATTCTTCCACTTTAATTTTGAAGTCTGGATGAGATTGCCACATAATTTCACACCTAAAGGGTTTAGGTCCACTCATAAGATCATTCACCCAATTGAAGAAGATTAGGGAGTGGTTTGAAATAGTCCTTGGGAGATTAACTAGGAAAGAGGGGATGATGTGGGGCCAATCTCTTGAAAGTAGGAGATGGTCCAAATTGACCTATATTAGGTCCTGGCCCTTCCTATTGTTGGACCAAGTAAAGGGATTACCTTGTAGGTCCATATCCAGGAGGTCATTATTGTCGATGAGCTCCAAGAGGTCCTACATACTTTCCAAGAAGTTAGTAATCCCCCCAAGATTTTTTTAGGGATATAAGGGGATGTTAAAGTCCCCCATGCACATTAGACTTTTGTTCTTCAAAACTCCCATCATCCCAGAGTTCACCTCTTCTAGCCCTAGTATTCAGGGCATAAATATTCATCAGACTCTACACCATCTTATCATTACTGAACTCATCATCCATGAAGATCTTCTCTTTAAGGACTTCCCTACTTGCCAAGACATGTTGGGGTTCCACAATATCGTAAGACCCCCTGAGGCCCCATTATCTTTTGAATGGAAGAAAGCCACTCTAGGCCAGAGCTTCTTAGCCATCTTATTAAAATTTTGATAAATCATCTTAGTTTCCTAAATGAGGATACAATCAATCCTTTCCACAAGGATACATTGTCTAATAGCATACTATTTATGGGTGTTATTCAACCCCCTAACATTCTAGGAGAGTACCTTTCTTGATTATCTCTAGTGTAAGTTGTCTTCCACTAGCCACTTCCCCTACTGTCTATTTAGTTGTAGTTATTATGCTATTGGGATGGTCCTCACTAGTAGCCACCCCCAGATCTGGTTTCTTGCCCCCCCTAGTTTTCCTCTTAGGGTACTCCCACTCTCTTGTAGCACTTGTTTAAGGGGAGGATGGTGCTGAGGGGGCCAATATTCCCTTAGCCTTAATGCTTCTCATGACCTTGGCCAAAACTTCCCTTTAGTGACTGCCCCTAGTTTACATTTTGCTATTATTGCCGAACTCTTTTAGGCCAATTTTATGTTTGATGATTAGTAGCATTATTTTTGAGATTATTAGATATTGTTTTTTATTTAGTTGATTTTATGATGAGACTACTTGGTACTTTATACTTCATGTATGCGTGATGATTATTATAGTGATTTCAGTTATTGATGATGACTAGTTAGATGGATTATCATATGTATTTTCTTATGGATACTTACTCCATACTACATGTGTATGATGTGTGTGTATATTTTCTTTATGTATGATGTTTCTGATATGGTTAAGGAAGGGAGTTGTAGTCACTTGCTAGTTCGGATCTACATGATGCACCATTGCTTGCATTGCCTATTTAGCTTAGTATATATGTGTTTGTACATGCATGAATTTTATGCAAATTATAGGTACCAGGTATCGACTTCTTTGAATTTTTAGGATGAGCGTACCCTACCATATTATCTCAATGGTACGAGAGGAGCTATAAATTATTAAGTCCAAATCCTAACCTTTGAACCCATTTGTCCTAGAAAATTAAGACAAGTATATGAGTTGATTACCTTCTGAATGTGTCGTATGACATAAATTCATGATTACAACCCTTTAGCTTGATCTTGTATGTGGTTTTCTATGATGGGTTTTCGTATTTCATCCTATAAGTCTTTGGTGATTTTTCTATTAAATAAGTCAAATTAAATTGTATAATTTAATGGAAAATTGTTATAATATTTTTTATATTTAATTGTATTTAGTTAATTTGGAAATTAATTAAATACAAATAATTAAATTTAAAGATAAAATTATAAGTTTAATTTAGAGCGTAAAAATATTAATTTAATTTAATAATAATATATTTAGGAGATCATTTTTAAATAAATGCTAAATATTATTATTACTTAAGTTAATAAATATTTTATCAATTAATGCTTCAAAAATAAATTAAAGAATGGAAAAGATATTAATTTATTAAAGAGTTTTAAGATTGCATAAAGTATGTATGAGATTAAAATTTAATAAATTAATTAAAATGATAAGTCAAGTGAATTTAAATAAAGATATTTTATACTGGAATAAAGATGCATGAAAACATAAAAGAAAGATTATTAAGAGTTAAACAAGGAGTCCTCTCAGGTGATCGCACAATTGGTGCCCCAAATTTAGGAGAGAACTTCTTATCACCAATTGAGGGTTCATTTTTTAGGACCGTGAATTTTGGAGAAGGAATTTTTCAGAGAGATGGTTTTGAGAGAAGAAATTTCTCTCACAAATCTTTTGGGTGTTTGTGATTTTAGCATTAGAATCTAAGTAGATTCTTGTGTTTTGATTCGCATAGTTAATTATGTTATTTATTATTCCTTTCTTCTTCGTGATTGTTGAAATCTATTTCCCAAATTTCATTGCATGAATCTTTCAATCTTTTATTCTAAATCTTTTGTTCTTTCATATCAAATATCTTCTATATACATGAGGATTAAATTATCAATAGAACCCCTGTCTAGTAGATTTAAAATTTGGAATTTAAATCAAGAAGGGTTTTGGAACTAAAAAGGAAATTTAAAATTTAAAATTTGACTGGTTGGCCATATTTTCCCTATCAAGATACTGCAGGAACTTTTTATAAAAAATATATATTTTAAAATGAAGTGGGGGACTATTTTTATTAAAATGATTTTTATACAATTTTTTTATAAAAATAAAAAAAATTAAAAAATTTTAAAATTTTAAAAAAATATATGTATAAAATGGGGAGGGGCGGATTTTACCCACCTCCTACCCTCACTGCTTTGGAGGCAGCGGTACCACTAATAATCATAGAGTATTGTGGTAGCAGCAATACCACGTATTATTATGGCCATAGGCACCTTGCTATAGTAGGGTGGCCACACCTTTAAAAATGCCAACAAGCCTTTATAAAATAAACACTTGCATATATTAAATTTTATAAACTTTTTCTTTATAATTTTAATTAATAAGTTAATTTATTAATTATTAATTTAATTATTAATAAATTTTTAAATATACTTAAATTTAGTTAATTTTAATTAATGAATTTATTAGTAAATTTGTTAATTATTATTAATTAATAAGATATTAGTTTAGTTATTTAATTTCATAATTATTAATTGATTTAATTAAGATTAGTTTATGTAAGATTAATTAATAATGAATTTTGTTTAAAAGGAATTATAAATTTATTTTATTATTATTATCAATAATATTGGTTTTTAATAGAGTTGTAATTATTTTATTTAGAAATCAATAATTATTATTTTAATAATTTAAATTAATAATTACCCTTAAGGTATATGGGATAATGGACTTAAAATCAAATTGGGGTAATTGTGCAATTATTGAAATATAAGAATGGGGTAAATAGTAAAGGTTAATTTGTCAATTGTAGGTATTCGTAAACTTACATTAAACAAAAACTGAAACCTTACTATTAATTTAACTATATGTTTTCAAATCAAACCAAACTATGAAACTACTATGTTATCTATATGTTGTCTATGTTTTGAGTTTGGGTTGACTAGAGTGTTGACTAGTTTTAGGACTTCTACTAGAGGCTTGGGAGTTCTATGATTGTGGTATTATGCTAATTTGATCTTGATCTTTAAACTCAACCATGGTAATGTGTTGGTATGCTCTATGATGAGTATGATTATATTGTTGGTTATTGTTTTCAGTGTCCTTGTGGGATAATGAGATGGATGTTGTGATATACTTGACTTAACCATTTTTGAGTCTTTGACAAGTATATTCGGGATATTTTCCAGTTGCTTATAGAGAAGTGGTGGGTTATTATGAATTACTTTTTGATGTTTTTCAATCACCTATATAAGACTGATGTGATATTATATGATTATTTGATTTGTGATTTCATGAGCTTAGGTTAGGTTATCTATATGTAATGTTGGGAAGTGGCTTATAATGGAGGTCGGGGCCCTAAGTGGCTACCAGGGTAACCCATTGTAAGTTGTTTAATAAATAAAAACACTACACTAAATGAGAGTAAAATGAACCTAATAAGAGTCTTTGTATTTTCTCACCCATGCCTTGAGTGGTAGTACAAACTAGGATCGAAGTAAAGAGAATGCTTGGTTGTGTCCATGAATCGTTAGTATGCCTTGTCAGTACAAAAGGATACTAGTGCAATGTGGAGTCACTAGGGGGTTGGGGTCAAGTTAGACTATTAGGATAACTCTAGCATTGGTTCATGCAATGACACTTTCCTGCTTACATAGTAGATTCCCTACGTGTCTTTGTGTACCTTTGGGTCTATATGTTGATTTATCTTGGAACCTTTGAGTTAGATTACTTTTAGGGTTTCCTAGAATTAGATATTACTTTTGATTTTTGGATTGATATCCTGTTTAGGACTTGAGACTATCTCCTTATCATGGTGGGAGTGGGCCTCTTTGGGTTACCATATAGTCAGGTGGTAGTGCTTTTTTACTCTTACCATTGAGATCCATCTGTTGATACTATGGCTAGAGTTCTTTGTCTACATTTACTTTCGTTCTATTCTAGCATATTATGATGGATGGTTATATCATTATGATGGATGGTTATATCCTTATGATGGATGATTTCATTTAGTGCTTTGTACTTTGTTTCATGGATCTGAAAGGGATGATGTAATCTATTTTTAAAAATGTATATTCTTTTAGCCTTTCATACCCTATGACATGTACAGTGAATGATTGAGAATTCTGAATTTTTTTGACAAGTGGCATTTAGAACAAATGTATATTATTTAAATGTACTTGGACTTTTAGTTATTCTTTAATGTGGATTTGGTCTTTGTTAGACCAACTTTAGCCCCTTCGGGGTAAACATCCCCCATTGGCCCATCTTATTAGGTTTCTCAATATTAGAGCTCCCCCTATCTCCATAAATGGTAGTGGGTTCTTAATAGGTGTTACTAAAACTATGGTCTTCTTCCTAGCGATAGGGCTCAAGGATACCATAGGCTTCAATGCTGAAATCACTTGGCCCCCTAAAGGAACATTACTTGGAATTACCAGTCCCAAAAAGGCCTCCTCTAGGGGACCGATTTTTCCCTCCTCCAATGTCTAGTTAACATTAGCTTCACCTACCACTAGGGATTTCAAAAGGTCATTTATCTTGAATGGGTATTCCTCCATCTCTATACCTTTCTTTACTTCCATATTTGTCAACTTAGGCATCTTAACAATATCCTCCACCTTATCTTCCCTCTTGTCCTCCACTAGCTTCTTACCACCATGGTAGTCTCTCATATTTGCAACTTCAACACTCACAGGAGAGGATCAAGGCTCCCCAACCAAGATGAAGTCCTCCACAATGCTTGGCGAGCCCACCTTTTGTTTATCCTTCATAGAAATGGAAGGGCAATCTGAAAAGACATGACCAAAGCATCCACACTTTTGGTATTCCAAACCTGTGTTCTCATATTCTATTGGTTGGACCTATTTCCCCCATTTAGTGGACAACAAGATTGTAGTCGAGAGAGTCCTATTAATAGTGACATTCACACATAATCTAGAAAAAATAAGCCTAGATTTAAGCAAAGTTACCTAGTCAGTAATGACAAAGTGACCAAAAGTGTTCCCAATGCACCTTAGGATATTTTCATCCTAGAACTCCAGTCGTAGTCCTTGTAAGAAAAGCCAAACTGGAGCCAGGCTCTAAATCTCTTGAGTGATGTCAAAGCCAGGGTGCCATTTCACTAAGGTCAGAAAGTGTTTACCATAATAATAGGTCCTAGAAAGGATAGCTACCAGATCCTGAGTGGATGTGAAATGCAAGCAAAAAAGGCCACTGGGCATGGCCGAAACACAAAAAATACCCTTCACCTTCCATTTCTAGATAACCCATTTCCTTGTCATCTCAATCAAAGGTCTAAAGGAGATAAACTATCCAACAATACAATGTTTAATGGAGGTTGTAGTGTTGTCCACAACACTATTAGGGAAAGTCATTTTCGGTCCTTTGATTCTGTGGGTGACCTTGGGAACCTCAAGCTTGGTGTTTCCCACCTGTTCTCCCATGAGGACATTCTTCCATCCTCCTTTGTGGGGTAGAGAAGTAGTGGACCCAACATCAATTCGAGCAGATTCAACTCCACAACCTGATTAGAGGTGCATATCTAACCCAACACACAACCTGACAACGTGGGGGATCTTCTCTATAGAGATCTAGCACCATGTGTAGATCTAGGCACATCAAGGCATCTAGCATGCTTGGTCCCTTGAGGGCCATGACCATTCAAATTTCAAATTGTGGGGTGAGTGGGAAGTCTAGGAAAATTTCTCAAGTCTTGATGTTGATGTTGAGAAAAAGGTATGATTTTTTTAAGGTATGTCGAGAAAAAGGTATGTTAAAATGGTAATTGTCATGATTAAGTTTGAAATTGGATATTATATTTGACCTAAGTAGTTCACTAACCCAATTAATATTGAAAAGCAATAAGATCGCAAACTTGGAATATTTTAAAATACAAATTATATAGATGGACTCTTGAATTGGATTTAGTTTGATCTTAAACAAATAAAAGGTAGAATTTTTTTTTGATGTTTTTTCATAGAAACACTATTCAAAATTTATTAATGATATTTTTAAAAATAACTATATCTATCAAAGTTCATTTTATACATTCATTAATGTAAAATTATAAAATTATTTACATTTGACATTTGACATTTAAATCAAATTATAAATAATTATTATTTTTGCATGCAATCAATTTAAACTTGAATAGAAACAAGATTGTTAATTAGAAATTAAAAGAACATATTTATTATAATTCTCAACAAACAATGAGTATATTTCTAAATTTAGACACTCAAAACTAAAAATAAAAGAGTATAGAGAAAACCTTTAATCTTTAGAAACCCAAGATGGAAGATTAATAAGATTATAAACTTAAGACATTTAAAATGAAAATTGGTATTAGTTGAATTACAAATATTCTTAAATATAATTCTAAATTTTAATAAACTAAATAAAAATTTAAATATTTTAAAATATAAATCCATCTTTGTTAACTCTTAAATACAATATTTATTTGAATCTTTGATTAATTTTTAAAATTTAGGCTCTCAAAAACTTGTAAAAAATATAATTAAAAATTGCAACATTTAAAATAACTAAAAATTAAATAAATTTCTATTTTAAATTTTCTAGGAGATCAAGAAAATAAAAAATTACAACATTTAAAATAACTAAAAATTGGTGGAATGGATACCCCTTAGTCCTTGGTTCTTAAGAGAAGAGGCTAGGTGAAAAAAATTAACCTCCACCAAAAAATACTAATAATTAAATAAATTTATATCTTAAATTTTCTAGGAGATCAAGAAAGTGGAGATCTAACCTTTCAAGATTACGAATATTTTAAGTATTGAATTAATATTTATGGACTCTTAAATTAAATATTTAATGAACTGATGAGCCACATAGTGGCATGTACTTGTCATAATAGACTGGTAATTAATAAAAAAGTAACTTTAGGAATATAATTAATTTTATAATTAATTTAATTTAAAAGAAAATTAAAATAAATTAGTTTAATTCTTTTTAAATCATTGTGTAAATGACATTCAAATTTAATTTCAGGGCAACAATCAAAGTTTTTTTAATGATACTTTTTTTAAATAAAAGTATTTAATATATATAATTTTTGTATAGATATTTTATGTTATAATGGTGAAATATTTAGATCTACCTTTATATAAATGTAAAAACTGAATCGTATTTTCTAACATTTCTCCAAAAATAAAAGCAATTAAGTGTAATATATATTTAAAAAGAACACTTTTAGTTTTACACTTCTTTTACATAATATGTTAAATAATAAGAGGAGTATTACTATATTTAGTTGGCAGCTGGCCACTGTTGTTAAGCAGATTCTTTTCTTCTCTTCGTCTTTTCAATTCATTAGGTTCACGTATATTCCTCGTGAATGGAATAGAACTACTGATTGTTTAGCCAAATGGGCATCTAGTCATGATCCGGGTTGGAATATTAGGGATAGGAGGCAATTGTCCTTTGAGATGGTGCAAGAGTTTGATGATCTTGTTGCTCAGGATCGAGCTCCTGGTTGAGCTCTCCTTGTTGTATTTCTTTCTGTCTTAATAAATTTTTACCCCTGTTTTTGTAGAGTATGTAACTTTTTACTCACAAAAAATAATCGTATAGTTATTTTATTAATTTTATTATATTTAGTGAATTAATTTTTAATATAATAATAATAATAATAATTTCTTATTTAAAAATTATATTAACATAAAAGATAAAAATAAAAACTATTTAAATATATTTTTGAAAAGGAAAAGTCATTTTTACCAATGTATTTTCTATAAACATCAACATTTGTTATCTTTAAAATTAGTATATTATATTTATAAAAATTAATTATTTATATGAACCAATACTTATGAGGGTGGTGCCATTTAACCCAATTATATTACCAATTGGAAGTGAATGTAAATCAAGTAGTAATTAAAAAAGATTACATAAAAAAATTTAAACAATCTTGAAAGCTTGCTCCAAAAAAATGAATATGGAGTACTCCAAAAAAGAGATCTATAAGACCAAATTTATTGAGCCATTCATAATTGAAATAAATCAATTATCTAACATTTAAAATTAATTAAGTCTAATAGGCTTATTATGGGAGGTTTTGCACCCAAAAATTACTATTTCGTGAGAAATGTTGTGAGACCCTTTATAGTTGATTTTTTGGTGAGATATTTGTGAAAATATTTTTTTTATAATTTAAAAAAAATATAATTTTATTCTTCTCAATCTTAGTTTTAATGTTTTGGCAAGTTTCTATTTTGATTTCTTGTATATCTAGTAGTTCATAGATTCACATCTACTTTCTATTATATATGTTTGTTGAACATGTAAATGACATTGTAAATTACTATTAATTACTTCAATTTGATATTCATGTAATGTAGAATAGGCACCATAAATTGTCAACAAAATATATTTTTTCTTACAATAGACAATAGTACACTAATATAAATATCTTTTTGAATTTTAATTAATTTAATTTAAAAAATAATTATTGTTTCTTTTATATTTGATATATATATATATATATATATACAAATTTGTAAAGAAAAATAATTTTAAAAATGTGTAACAAATGCTTTTTATTTATATTTATTTTTGTTAATTAGATGGTGTTTTTAATATCCATTCCAAGTAATTATGTATAAATCTTACTATTTATAGTGATATTATTTGTGACAATTAAAATTCTCCTATTTTTCTAGGTCAAATGCTAAATTTTATATACGAACATTAATAATTATTATTTCAACTTTATAGAAAAAGATCAATTTTTTTATATCGATAAATGGCCAAAGGCTTGATTATATTAATTTACAAATATACAAATTACATCAAAGTCCCTCTGTTCAAATGAGCACTAGTAGGAAAGAATGGGGAAGAAAACCTCCAGTCTAGCCTGAGACCAAGGTCCTTTATTATTACACCATAAAAGGGGCATACCCCAATTAAATTATCACAACTATTTAATATTACAATAAAGTGGATCAAAATCCAATGAATACAAATGATCAATTGACTCTTATATGAATCAGAGTCATAGTACCAAAGAACTATCCCATCCACTGCACTTTACCTCCATCCATTACATAACAATAAAATCATCCCTATCTCACTATCTTGATAGTTGGATTGGTTAGAGATAGCAAAGTCACTATCTTCTTAAACATATAAGATAAGATCTCCTCGAAATATAGCATCTACAATACTTTAAATAAAGCCTACCTATTTATTAAAAAGGCTATCTTTCCATTCTTTATTAACTAACTCCATGAAATTGCTAGCACAATGTTCATAGGAAAACCCTTCCAAAACATGTTACATTGAATGTAATTGAAACTGTCTATACCTTTCCTAGTATACTGAAACATGTTAGAATCTTATACCCACTTTTCAATTCCAATTTTTTCCATAGATTGAAACTAAACCCCATCCCCTTTAATGAACTAGATAAAATGCTCTTAGTCTACAAAAACAAAGCTAAAACCTCAAGCTTTATTTAAATCATAAATAAATCGAGGGATAAAATGAATGCTAGCTGAATTAACCTCAGCTCTACATACTTAGTATGCCAAATACCTATCTCCACAAATTATTCACCGAACTCTGACTACAATCAATTAAAACTAAACAAAGCAAATAAACAGACCAATCTATCTAAATTAGGAACTAAAAGACAAAATGTTCTTCTAGGTCCATAAATCCACTTGCTGAAATGATAATCAATTCTTGAATGCAGTAAAAGCATCTGCTCAAATTGAGTGATAGAATACCACTTTTTAAATTTCAAAATAACTTCATTTGATTAAAACAAAATACATCCCTCCAATAAATCATATCGGAAAGGAGAACTAGATAAACATAAAATAGGGGATTGTGACCATTAACTATCATGATAGATAGATCGTAAATAAAACTAGCTATTCATATATGTGTTCATAATGAGTACAACAATTCAGATATGCAGGGACATTATATATCCACAAACACCTATTCTATCTAGCCTTTGGCTATATTTTTATTACAACATACATAAACTTACAACTAAACCAAAAACCATAATATATGCTAGCAAAAACTAGTCTAGAACAATATTGGAATTGAGTTATAAACTTACAATCATGACAAACTACAGTACCGAAAAATTCCTAGCCTTCATAATAGAACATTACAAACTAAGAATCTAAACCTAAACAATTTCAAGACCCCTTACTTCTTCCAAAAAACCATAATGACTTTTTCTATGTCATTCAGATTTTCTAACTGAAAATGTGGAGGAAATTTGAAGGAAGACCTTTCTCTACTAGATTTCTCAATGTTAGGAGTGCATAATTCCAACTTGTCCAAATTACTGAAACCCACACCCAAATGAATTTAAGCCTTAAAGAGAC
Organism: Cupressus sempervirens; assembly: GCA_028749045.1. Taxonomy (NCBI): domain Eukaryota; kingdom Viridiplantae; phylum Streptophyta; class Pinopsida; order Cupressales; family Cupressaceae; genus Cupressus; species Cupressus sempervirens. The sequence continues at coordinate 648,939,988 of CM053787.1, forward strand.
CAAGATAATTGCTAAGCCAATCAATTCCATTGTCCAACATGATCCTTCACTAATGAAGAAGAAAATGGAAATAGGATTCTATTTTAGGCCAAACCATATTGAAAGCTATTGAATCCATAATAATTTAAGCTGACCTCCTGGGAATATTTTCCGCCATTAGAATCCCTAGAGGATGATTCATATACATCTTAGGGAGGGGTACTCTTAAGTTTTTGTCTAGACTCATGAAAGCTTCAACTACTCCTTGGCACCAAATGGGGTCGAAGATATTCAAACACAATCTTACCATGTCCCATTGTTGATCTTGGCTTTAGCCATAGAACTGATAAATTTTCCTATGATGTTTTTGTTCATCCTCCAAGTATGCTCATAATTGAAGAACCCTTCACCTATTGCTCTCCTCACCACAATGTGGGTCATCCTGTCAACTAGCTTGAGAATCCGATTCCACCTTTCTGCCTTGATGTTACCTTGAAAGGCCATAGTGCAAATTTTTGCTGAGTGAAAAAAAAATGAATGCGTCCATATTTCTGAGGTAAAGCCAAATGAAAAAAAAATGCCAGTGTCAATGAAAGGAAAATAAATAACAAATTTTCTAGATCCATCTTGATTCTTCTTGCCCTAACTAAGATGCTTGATGTCACCTAGCAATAAAGTCGGCAAAGTACAACTAAGACACATGAATACATCATGAGTGTGTATGTTGAAAGCCCAAAATATTATGCTAGACAAATAATGTTGTTGTTGTCAAAATCAAATTAACATCACCCTAATAAAACCATTAATTTCCATTTTGGCTTAGATAACCCAACACCCCTAAGCCTAACTTCTATACACCTTTAGAAAGTTTATAAGATGAATGAACTTTAAGTTGCTAACCCACTAACACCTATCTTTATCTATATGTCACCTACTCTTATTCTCATAAAAAATATATAGCTATATTGGAGCTACCTCACAACTAAAAAAAGACTTAAAGCTAAAAGTGAAACTTCTAAGTTACAATTCATATTGCATCTTTATATTCCAAGAGATTTGCATCATTAGCTCCTTTATTCACCAGAAAGTCTTCCTTTGCTTACCTTCTCGAAAGATATGGCATATTCTGATTTTCCCAAATTGATCCAATAGATTAATAACTTCTTCTAACTTGGAATTAAGGACCCAATTGGGAGTTTCTCTATTTTGTATAGCATTTAGAACAATTTGCGAATCACCTTCAATGAAGATTTTGGATAAACCTAAGTTTTGATAGAGCTCTGGTCCTTCTTCCAATGCTTTGAGTTGTGCCAAGTTATTGGAATTAGGACTCACAGGATTGGATTTTTTAGCAATCCATTGACCTAAGTCATCATTAATAATATATCCAATTCCTGTTGTCCCTGGATTACCTCTAGTTGCCCCATCAAAGTTAAGCTTTGCCCATCCCTTTAGAGGGGGAGTCCATTTACACTTTTTTCTAGCTTCCTTGCTATTCTTAAAATAGACAAGGGGAGGATTGATTAAATTAGGCCATGTCTTTTTCATGTGTCCATCCCACATAGACAAGAAGCCTTCTTCTTTTCGGGAATTCCTGAGATGGGAAATAGTTGTTTCAACTATGCTTGCTTCTATTTTTTTGACTATCTCTTCTGATGTCATCTCTAAACCATTGAAAATTCTCCTATTCCTTTCCTTCCAAACTTCCCACACAAGGAAAAAAGGGCATATGTTCCAAAATTTATCATAGATGCCCTTACAAAGGTTGGTAGGCCTTCTTTTGAGAAGATCGGTTAATGATATAGGCAATGGGGAAGAGCATCCTAACCTTTGTCTAAGCCATTCCCAATGAATTTGGGAGAATGGGTAGCTATGTAATAGATGGTCAACATCCTCACTATTATGCTTACAAAGAGAAAACCTTGAGGGACTTTTGAAACCTAATTTATGAAATCTATTTGCCATCAAAATCCTATTTTGATATGCCAACCATAAGAAATATCCTGCCTTCGGAAGACAAGCAGGATCCCAAGAGAGTTTGAAAGGGATCTCCACTTCATCCCACCTTTGTGAATAGATTAGAAATTTGTATCCTTTTTTCACACTATGCTTGCCATCATTTGATGTCACCTAGATGAGCTTTTCATTCCTCTCGAGCTGCTTAACTTTCTTGTCTTGTGTGATTTTTTCATATGCCTTAATAGTAGCTAAATCCATCTCCACATCTTTTAGAGGTTTCTAAATATAGCTAGAACTTCCTTCTATAGTGAACTTTTTTTTGTAGTTACTGACTTTACTGCCCCACAAGTTAATTAGCTTTTCTTTAAGATCTCCTAGGATTTGACTGTTGTCTATTAGTGGATGCCCATCCCAAGAGTCTTCCCAAAAGAGGGCTTCATCACCCCTACCAAAATCCCAAGTAAGATATTTACTAACAAGATGAAATCTCTTAACCATAAAATTACAACTCTCTAACCCTTTAGGAAGAGTCTTCATTCTAAAAATCAAAAAAGGGTTTTCTAGATCTAGGTACTTATTTTACATAACCTTAGCCCATTTGTGCTAACTTTCCATAAAAAGTGCCAGATTAATTTGGCTCCTAATGCTTTATTTTTCCATTGTAAGTTCTTAATCCCTAACCCTCCCAAATCCTTAGGTTTGCAACTATTATGCCATTTAATGAGGGCCAGTTTTTTGGATTCCTTGCAATCATTCCAAAGAAAATTTATGAGTTTTGACTCAAACTTATGATGAAGATGCTTGGGTAAAGGAAGGCAAGACAAAGAGTATGTTGGGATGACTACTAAAACCAAACTTATCTTGATATTCTTCCCACCTTTTGAGGGCCACCTATCTTTCCAGTTGTCGATCTTAGCCTCCAATTTCTCCAGTGTGTTATACCAAACCTTATTGGATTTAACACCCTTCTCTAACTCAACTCTAAGGTACTTGCATGGGAAAAAACCCTTTTTATATCCCATAATATGAAAAATCTATTTTTCAACTTTTGGATCCATGTTCATAAAATATATCTTAGATTTCAATTCATTTACTTTCTATTTGGATGCAATCATGTATTGCTCTATGATGGATTTTAAACCAATTGCCTCTTTTACTATACTTTTACTTGATAGTATTGTATCATCTGCCTATTGTTGATGAGTAATGTTAGGAATATTCCCAGTGATGCTAATACGTTTAATCTCTTGATTATTGTAAGCCTTTTTCAGAGATCTCCCAAAGGTTTCGGCCATAATTACGTATAGAAACAAAGAAAGAGGTTCTCCTTGTCTTATGCCCCTAGAGGTTTCAAAAAATCCTTCCAGGGACCCATTAATAAGAATAGATTTTTTTTTTGAGGAGATACATTTATAAATAAGGTTAATCCATTGATGGAAAAAACTGAAGGCTTCTAGCATTTTGCAAAGAAACTGCCAATCCTCCATATTGTAGGCTTTTTGGATGTCAACCTTCATGAATATGCAAGCCTCTTTATTCTTATGGGTAGAGTGAATAGTTTCTTGAACAGTGAGAATACCATCAAGAATGGATCTACCTGGTATGAAGCCTATTTGTTCTTCGAAAATAATCTTTGGAAGAATAACTTTTAATCCATGTGCTAATAGCTTAGAGAATATTTTATAAATAGTTTTACACAATGCAATGAGCCTAAAATCTCTTGGACTCTCAAGCTTTGCCTTTTTTGGGATCAGAGTGAGAGAGGAGAAATTAATTTTAGCTAACATGAATCCACCATTCCTTGATGCTTCAATGGCTTTCCAAAGATCTACACCAATAATGTCCCAACATTTTTAATAAAAAATACCTAAAATCCATCTGGACCTAGAGCTTTATTGGGATTCATGATAAAAACCACTACTTTGGCTTCTTCTAGGGTAGTAGGTTTATTTAATGCTTTATTATCTTCCATTATGATCACTTTAGGGATCACTTCAAGAAAATTAACTTGAGTAGCTCTATTTGATCCTTCAAAGTTATTTAATATTTTCTAAAAGTAATCCACAAAAATCTCCAAAATTTTGGTTGGTTTATCTATTGGAATACCCAAATGATTTTTAATACTAGATATTTTACTTTTAGCTCTATAATAAAGGGTAGAATAATGGAAGAATTTGGTGTTCTAATCTCCCTCCTCTAGCCGCCTCTCTTGTGACTTTTTCCTCCAAAAAAATTTCTTCTTTGGATAATATTTCCTCTTGTTTAGCGAGTAATTCTTTTTCTAAAAGATAATTATCATTATTCATACCTTTCTTAATGATTTCTATATTTAATTTCTTTAATATATCTTTGATGTCCAATTTTTCTCTAAAAATATTATTAAAATGTTCTTTGTTCCATTTAAGAATCTTTTCTTTGAGCATCTTCATTTTAGACACAAAAATGAACATCCTAGAGCCTTCAAAATTACCTTGAGACCATCACTCCTTTATATTGTCTAAAAAGTTGGAATCTTAAAAACCACATTATTTCGCATTTAAATGAGTTCCTAGTAGGTTTAGGTGGCTCAAAAAAATCAATTCTAATTGGAAGGTGATCAAAACCAATAATCGACAAAATAGAAGATTGGATGTTCAAGTTATTAACATCTAGTTCTCCTTTTATGAAGAATCTATCTAGTTTTTCAGCTATATACAGAAAATCCTTCCATTTGTTATTCCATGTAAAGTTCCCATTATTAAATGGGATATCCATCAAATGATGGAGTTCACACCATCTAAAAAAATCTCTAAAAGATTGTGATATCTATTGAGAACCCCCTATTTTTTCATTCAAGACTAAAATGGTACTAAAATCTTCACCTGGTACGATAAGGCTATTCTTATGATTCTGTAGAAATATACTAATTTCATCCCAAACCTATCTTTTCTCTAAATTGCTAATTGACCCATATATGTTAATTAGAATAAATTTGAGATTGGATTTCAGACTTTTGACAATACCACTAATCCAATTATTGTTTGTGGTAATTAAATTTAAGGTTACTTTCATATGATTCCAAATGAATCCTAAACCCTTGGATGAAGCCAAAGATTCTTGCATAGAAATACTCCAATTACCTAACATCTTACCTAATTTAATACCTTCTATCTTATTTAGTTTAGTTTCCTATAATAAGATAATTTCAGAATCAAATAGATTTAGATTTTGTTTTAGTAACCTTTTTCTACTAGGGGCATTTAAACCCCTAGAGTTCCATGTTGTTATTTTCATGTTTCCTTGGGAAGGCACTTCCCCTTTCCCATTGTAAAATATCTAATCAATTTTTTGCTGACCTCTATTCTAAATTTCCACTTCCCTAAGTACTTTAAGATAGTTTCTACCTCTTTTCACCTTCGATTTACCATATTTAGGTGAGCTTAAACCTTCCCTATTCATCTGAATTCAAAGCTGCTCCATGTTCTTTGACTTATTTTGAGTAGCAGTCAACTTGCTACTATCTTTTCCATCCATTTCTTCATATTATAGTTCTCTTAAAATTAGATTTATTATGCTTGACTAATTATTCATCTTTGAATTTTAACATTCTTTGCTTTCCTTTCCCATAGCCTTCTCCCTTTTCTCTATATGTGTTCTATTTTCACTTATCTGTGGTTGACTCTTATCTTTATCCTCATTCTCAATCTTCATCAAATCTCTTTTCAAATCTTCACATGTATAATTGTCTCCTCCTACTTTGAATACTTTTTGGATTAGATCTTCTCTCTGAACCTCAGTGCTTTTATCAATATTCTCAAAACTAAACACTTGGATTAATTCCTTGGTCAAAAGATCAAGGTTGTCTTCTTCTGACTTTGAAATGCTCATATTCTCCAATTCTTCTTTCCATATTGTATCCCTATGTAAGAAATCATGAAGTTCTTTTGTAAGAGGATTTTTTGCTTTATATAATTCACTATTCTTATCCTTTTGATTGCTGACTAGGGTAAATGGTGAACTGATTGAAGATGGTGGTGTCTGCCAAAATTTGAATAAACTAGTGGAAGCCTCTTTATTGGAATTTTCTATTCTATCCTCTATTGCATCGAATGGTGATGATCAGCTTTAGTATCCTCAACTGGTGTTTTTGGTTCCCCTTCTCCTCCTACTTTCAATTCGAATAAAGGGGAGTTTTTTGCGTCCTCTAAACTACCCTCTTCAATACTGAGTAATTCCTTTAATTGTTGTATTACTGTGATATCTAAATCTTTGGCTTCTGCACAAAGGTTTAAATTTGTAACCATAGCATCTTTTCTATTGTTTATGTTTAATCCCTAGAGGTCTATATCAATGATGCTAGACTTTTTCTTTTCCTTATCTTTGGATTTCAGCTGTCTATCAGAGTTCTATAATTTTATGCCCACACTATTCTCTATGCCCTTACCTTCTTCTACCATCTTTCTCTTTCCTTTACTATTGTTTGATACTCTCTATTTTTATTTATTGGACCTCTACTTTTTTATTGACTGGTCTACTTGTTTAAGCCTTCAATTCTTCTTATGATCAGCCATTACAACTAAGCTAAGATTCAGTCTTTCTGCTGATACCAATTCCACCTTCCCTCTTTTATTTTCCCTTTCTATGCATGTGGGTTTTGAGTGAATCTCAATCTTCTGATAGGAATGTGAAGGAGTCTTATTATCAGAAATCATTTGGCATATTCTATTTTTCCTAATTCTCATCATCGAAAACTCGTTGTTGAAATTTGAAGTGGCAGTGTTTTAAATCTGATCTTCCTATTGTCATCTAATCTTATTATTTTTGATATTTTACCGTCAAAGCTATGTAAATTTAGATTATATCTCACTTTATTTGTAATTACTTTTCTTTGTATAGAAACTGATTAATTAATCTTACTTTTGATAAGCATTTTCACATTGTTGCAACACTGAAAAGAAGAGTCTATACCTATTATATCTCCCATAGATGTACCTAATTTCCTATGTATATCTATGTAATGCAACTTTGGAGGTAGAGATTGAATGATAAACCATGTCGGTAACATGATATCTAACACTTCTTCCCTACAATCTGGGAAGCATTCTAAAAATTTAATAGCATATCCTTTGAAAAAACACTCAGATACAAAAATAACATCTTTTTTAACATATTCATCCTTATAGTGCAAATAAAGTATTCTATCTGAATAGTGAGAAATACTTACCTAGTCCTCGCAATTATCCTATAGCCAATTAGAGAGACTAAGCAATTCTTTCTTAGGGCCATTCCAAAAGGCAAATACTCTGACCTTTTGACAATCATGCCATCTGTCTTCACTTTCTTGATTGCTAATAATAGTGATATTGTCATCAGGAATTGGAGCTAGGATATTAGAAGGCCTACTGAGCTTTGATGGAGCATGAGAACTCATAGCCATGGGTCTCCAATGAGGGGGAATATATGATCTAGGAGAAGCACCAAGAGATGGAGGATATGGAAACCCTAACCTATTAGGATGTTCTAGAGGATAATGGAGATGATTAGCAAGCTCATTCGTGCAAAACCCTATTTGTTTATGGAATAATTTTTTTGAAGTTTGAACGAGCATACTTAGTGAGATTAAAAACCCTACTTTGGTTGTTGAGGTCACCAGTAGTAAAAATAATAGGTTGTGATCTTCAAAACCTCGATGAGCCCATAGATTTGTGAGGAGATTTGAGCTTGGAGTGGCAATACTGAGGCAGACTCTCCACTTGCCTTCTTCTTTCCTCCAGCTACAAGATAATGGATCCATGAACATTAGGTTGCTATACCTGATGTTCCTTGTCCTCAAATCTCTTTAGAATCAAAAAATTATTCTCAGTTTTGATTACATAATCCAACCTTGCCGAATCTTTTTGGGCAGGGATACATTGTGCTTTGATCGAGGACTTCACATTCGCCTTGGGATTGCTACCCTTCCATGACTATGAATTAGGGTTTTTTGAACCAGATTTATTGCTATGATCGATCGATGGGCCTACTTTTTTCGTGTATCTAGGTAAGTTCATCAGTTTCACACTTCTCTTTCAATTTTGTGTCTTATAGAAAAAGATCAATTCTATCAACCATGCCCATGAAAAAATATTTCTACCATATGAGACAAAGAAAAATATATTCTAATTTTGAAAGTTGAAATTATTTTCTTTGCCTTCTTCTTTTACAAGAGCTTCATTTATGTATGGATTGTCATTATCAATAGTTAAACTATGTATATATATTTAAGCTATAAGTATGTGGCAATTTGATTTTTATTTATTAGGGTATATAGGTAATTTACATTATATTTCCAATGTAGGATTTTCTCATATATTTCTTATTAATAGATTTTGTAAACTATTATATAATTTTTCCAAGATTTGACAATTAAAAATATTTAAAAATATTAATTATTGCTATATAAAATCTAAAGGTTCTTAGTTGTCTTCTTTCACATTCATATGAACAAATGACTCCTATATACTAATCCTTTAGTAATAATCAAATATGGAAAAAATATTATTTTATAATTGATTTATGAGTGCAAAACTATTCAATAATTGAATAGAAATGAATGCAGTAGTGTTACCTATGATAAATACAATAAATATAGACATGTAATACTAATAAACAAAAAGGAAACAAAATTTAATGTAAGAGTTTATGAGGGGAATCTAGAAGCCATACAAATGCAACGTTTCAATTTTGAAAACAAAATGCTCGAAATCAAGAAAGCGCAGATATCATTAGAAATTGGGTCTGCCAAAAAGCTCGCCATGATACCAATTTGATGAGGAGCAATCACAAACTTGATGATAAAACATACCATACCAAACCAAAAGCATAGGGAACCTAACAAGAATCGATAAGAAGAATGATTCACCATTAAAAACAACACATATTTTCACTACATATAACTATCTGCAGATTGCAAAATGGATGGCTCTCTAGCAGCAACTAGAGAGCCACTTACATTTCCTTCTGTTCACTCATTCTATATCAAAATATTATCTTTTTGCCCTTATCGATTCTCCTCTCTATCCCTTCAATCTCTTCCTCTTATAACATTTGAGGTAGTTATGAAGTCTTACACGATGGTTCGGATTCTTGACAGTTACAAAACAAACTCATCAACTTCCCTATGGTAATTTATCGATAACATTGGTGGCCGAAATCCTTCTATTTTGGATACATTACATTGCAATTTTAAACAATAAAAATTTATCATTGTATAAGGGAATTTTGAGGGCCTTAAATATTTATAAAACTTTGAACAAAACATTCAAATGACGAGGTGCCTCTGCACCATACTTTTGCACTTCAAAAATTTCCATGTCCCATGGAAATGTATTGGTGAGATTCTGCAACATCTTGGTCTCTTCATCTACACTGATGCCTCTGCTATTTTGCTTTCCTTACCTCTTTTAGCTTTAACTCCTATTCATGGAGTTTGCAATGGTTGCCATCCATGGTGCTTTACCAAACATCTCAAGTCCACCCTCCAATGCCGCTTCCTTGTGCCTCACCCAGGAGTCCTTTCTTGCCTCTCACCCTAGGTCTTTTGGCAAACCTCAGACCACCCATCTCACCCAATAGTGGATTCTAGAAGATGCCTCACCTTCTTTGTGCCTTGCACCTTCTACCCTGCGTCATCCTTATTGGAGAATGATCACGACAGACCTCTCGTGTCCACCCACACAAAAACTAACACCAACCTGCAGCTTGATGGACAAGCACCTGCAACCATGAAGCTTACCAACAAAAATCAACATAGCCAACATTGCCTGGAGTAAATTTTCTTCCATCTACACGCTCAGAATCTTCTGAGCTTTGATCCCAATATGATGAGGAGCAATCACAAACTTGATGATAAAACATACCGTACCGAACCAAAAGCATAGGGAACCTAACAAGAATCCATAAGAAGACTCATTCACCATTAAAAACAACACATATTTTCACTACATATAACTATCTGTAGATTGCAAAATGGATGGCTCTCTAGCGGTAGCCAGAGAGCCACTTACATTTCCTTCTATTCACTCACTCTCTATCAAAATATTATCTTTTTGCCCTTATCAATTCTCCTATCTATCCCTTCAATCTCTTCCTCTTATAACATTTGAGGTAGTTATTAAGTCTTACAGGATGGTTCAGATTCTTGACAGTTACAAAACAAACTCATCAATTTCCCTATGGTAATTTATCGATAACATTGGTGGCCGAAATCCTTCTATTTTGGATACATTACATTGCAATTTTAAACAATAAAAAATTGTCATTGTATAAGGGAATTTTGAAGGCCTTAAATATTTATAAAACTTTGAACAAAAGATTCAAATGACGAGGTGCCTCTGCACCACATCTCCACATATCTTTCAATGAAACTCCAATTCCAAAGGGGATACCAAGATATCTAGTAATGACTCCATGTTTTATCTCTTTCCAATCATTAGGAATCCATGGGTGCTGAGAGTTGGGATGAGTCTTCCAAAATTCTGTTTTGTGAGTAGCAATTTTGGAACCTGAAATTGTGCAATAGAAATTGATGACATCCAACAGATTATTGACATCCTCAATTGAGTTTTGGAGAAAAATCATGTTGTCATCGACAAAATGGGAGTTGAGGGCTGTCATGTGGTTAGGAAGGGAGATGGCATGAATAAGGTGAGTCTCTTGAGCATGTTGAAGGACATAACGAAGGGCATCAGTAGAGAGGACATAAATAAATTTTGTTAAAACTTAAATAAGATATTTACTTGAAACTTCAACAAACAAATATGAACTCGTAGGGTGATCTTGAATCCCAGCCCCTTTTTTAATAAATAAGTATTATTTTTAAAATTTAAACTCTCAAAAATTGCAAAACATAGTTAAAAATTATAACATTAAAAAAATATACTATTAACTAAAAATTAAATAAATTTTTATCTTACATTTTTTACTATCAAGAAAGTGGAGATCTAGCCTTCCAAAATTACAAATCTACAAATTATTGAACTATTTCTTAAAAGCCAATTAATATTTATGGACTCTTAAATTAAATATTTAACGAAACGATATCGCCATTTCTAAATATAGACGTGCAAAACTTTAAAAAAACAACACGACAATTTAATGTAAGAGTTTCCAAAAGTAATCTCGAAGCTACCGTTTCAATTTTGGAAAAAGACCGCTAAATTACAGGAGTTCATAATAGCAACCAACCATGCGGCCCTTTAAACCCAACGTTTCAAGGGAAAAAACAATCTGCAATTATCAAATTATCTCTCCAAATCAAGAAAGCGCAGATATCATTAGAAATTGGGTCTGCCGAAAAGCTCGCCATGAAGAATTCGGTGCTCTCTCATGGGAAGGAAAAAGTATTGAAGAAGAAAAGTTATGAAGAAAGGTGGGGATTTGGGTATGGAGCCCATCAAACTGAAAATATCAAAAGTGTCTCAGAAGCCGCCATTGTTACAGTTGCAGGAGGGTTGCGTTGTGAAGAAAGATAACGAGATGGGCATAAAACCCATTAATATCCAAATAAAAAGATCAGAAGCTCTTCAGAAGCGGCCATTGTCACAAGTGCAGGAGGAGGGTTTTGAGAAAACAAAACAGCTGAAGAAAGATCATGAGATGGGCATAAAGGTTTTCAACATCAATATGAAAAAACCAGAAGTTTCTCTCAAGCAGTCATTGCTACAATTGCATGTGGGTTGTGAGAAAACACAACACCCAGTAACTGGGGTGGAAAATGATCATGAGGTGGGCGGCGTAAAGCCCATTAAGGTCAAGATTAAAAGATCAGAGGCTCCTCATAAGTCCTCATTGTCACAGTTCTGTTTGTGCTGAAAGAATGAAGAGAAAAATCAGAGCCCAAGATATTTTATGATGAAAGATCATGAAATGGGCATTAAAGTTGAAAAATCACAGGCGTTTCAGAAGCCGCCATTACCAAAGTTACAGATGGTTTCTTCTTGTGTTGGAAACCAAACCATTAGAAGAGAACGGAGAAGATTACATGTTATCTATGAAGATGAAGAGGAGGAAGAGGAAGAGCCAATTAAAAGAAGCAAAACATCTTATGAGACCAAATCACAAATTTCTACCATTTCTTTTCATAGAGAAGAACAGGCAGGTAAAAATAATTGTTCTTCTTTTTTGGATTCTCACAAAGAAGAAGAAGAAATCATGTGGGGGCTGGTTTCAGGATTAGAGCTTGAAACTAATATTGACACCATTAACAAATGGAAAGAAGAGGAGGTTGCTCTAGAGGTTGAAAAATTCTTGGGAGGGCTTGAACTTGCAGCAAAGATTGATGATGAATTAATGAGAGAAGCTCGGCTTGGATGCAATAAGCTCAAATTGCTACCCACCCTGGTCAAGCTTCTTTTAACGCCAAAGTGCAAATTATTGCCAGAGTTGCTTCTTTCTAGAGGAATTCTTGGCCTCCTAAAGAATTGGATAGGAGACACAGCATTGAGCACTGAGATTATGAAAATGTTGCTGGGGAGTCGTAGATGATAATAAAATGCTTTTCATGGAGGAAATGAGAAAGAGTGGTTTGGAAAGGAATGTGATGCTGCTCTCAGCATCTGATGGAGAGACTGAATTGAATAGAAGACTTGCAAAATCACTCCTTAATTCATATCTGTTGTAACTTATTTTATTTGCATGGACGAAGAAATGTGCCCAATTCAATTGAATTTATGTATTGGAAACATAAATGTTTATTCATATGAGATTGTATTCAATTCTTTATATTTATTAATTTGTATACAATCATAATAAATGTTCATTCATACCAAATTTGTTTACTACTTATCTGTCTGTTGTAAATTATTGTCTAAGAGTGCAGTTTTTTTGTTTTTTCCAGTTGTAGCTCATACTTCTCAATTCAAGTGATATGTATCTACATATTTATTGAACTAGCAATAATTTATTTTTTATTTATTAGGGTTAGTTTTCATTTTTGATAACTTAATTTTTTTTTAAAGAAATCATAAATGTTCATTCTTGTACGATTTGTATTTATATCTATTGTAAAATATTGTCACGGCTGAAAAGATGTATAGATATGAAAATCATTTATGTTTGCCCTTATGAACTATGGAAACCATATATGTTGGATCTTATAAATTGGTTTGGTATTCTTAGATCTATATATTTTCATGGAAATAATAAATATTTATTTGAATTTATTTGTTTTTGTTGATATTTGTATAGATTCATTTTTTTGAACAAAGTATATTTTTCTATCAAAAATTTAATATTTAATACAATTACAAGTATAAAGTTTTCACATTTCATGATAAATGTTCAATGATTTATGAAGTTAATTGCATTTTTACTAATTTTTTAATTTCAATGTGTTCTCAATTATTTTATCAATGAATCCTCCTCTATTAATGTTCAACAGTGCTAAATTTGATTCAGTAATCAATTTTTTTATCAATAGATCATAGTCCATCATTGTTTAATTTAGTACATATTTTCTCATTTATATTGAATTTGTTCATCATATTAATTATAAATTTGGTATGACATTATGCTTTAAAGCATTCTTCTCAATCAGATAAATATATATTTAATAAAATGAAAACATAATTTATGTTTCTTCATATAGAATTGTTCATTCCATTTATTTGCTTTCATTTTTATTAGAATATTTTTAAATTTTAAAACTTAGTTTTCTACCTATATTTAAATATCAAATAAAATATTATGAATTTTATAAATTGAACTTTCAAACAAATGTTTATATATAGAAGAACAATAAATGTTTATTAAAATTTTATTGTTTGTTTTCTTATATTTTCTTATTTACATTGTTAAAAAAATTTTAAAAATCTACAATAAGATTCAAACATTAAATAAAATAATCATTTGCAATATCAGAAAAAATGCAAACACCCAAAACCCATATGATAACCCAAAATGGTCGTGATGGAGCCAACAGCTAAACCAAATCACATGCAAAATGGAAGAACGCTAAAATATAGCAGTATAGCTCAATATTAGACCACTATCTAATAAAACACATATTAGACCACTATGTAATAACACATTGGTTCTTGAAAAAAATACTTGATAAGGCTATATTTCCTTTTTCAATCTCATGCATCCAAAATACAGATGCAATACTCTTTCATTGATTTCTATTTTCTTATCTGACATGCTATAATCTTTTCCAATGAATCTCATGAAGATTTAGTATCATAATCTGTGTGTTACACATGCAAATGCATTGCTTGTATACATAAAAAATATTTTCATCAATTAAACTGCAAGCCATTTCTTCATTATGGAAAGCACATAATGAAACCATATAGATTTATTTATTTTCTTCACACGAGCAGAAAAATTAGGCATTTAACTTTAGTGCCAAGTGTACTGTAAGTAGGATGATGAGCAGAATACTTGTGATATTGAACTACTAAAAAGTAACATTCCTACTATTGATAAGGTTATAGATGTTTACATCTAAGGTAATCCTACAATTGATGCTAAAACTAATAAGAAAGATGTTGAAGATGAGAAGAGAGATGGCGAGGAAGAAAATAAATATGAAGGAGAGAAATTTCAAAATGAGAAGGTTACATTTTAGACATAATTAGTTGTGATAGAAATTTAGATAGAGAAGGTGACAGAGGAGAAGGTCACCTAGTTGAAGGTTGATGCAAGAGACACTCATGTTGAGGTAGTTTAAGAGTTCCTTGATAAGGAAAAGATGGAATTATATAAAGTATAACTAATCAAAGGTCTAGTTAGTATTAATGCACTTAGTCCTATTCAAATGACGAATATTGTATCACTAATACAAGAAAATAGTAGGAAAGAGATATTGATGATACACGCCAAGGATAATGAAGTTTTGAAATTATCATCTAATGTGTTGGAGAAGCTTAAATATAAAAATGAAACTCTATCTTGCCAACTAAAGAGTCTTATTAGTGATACAAGTTGGATTTATTTTTGTGTTGGATGGGAGAGATGGAGGTGCCCTAGCTTGGTTGCAGGTTTGCATGCGGGAGTTTTGTGGAAGTGTTTTAGCAATGGAGTAGCTTTTTGTTTATTGCAATGGATTTTGTTTCTGTTTGGCATCTGTGGGGACTTTTTCAATTTGCTGACAGCTGTTCTGATTTTTGTTTGTTTTCTTGGCTTCCATCTTTGCATGGTACAAATTTTTATGGCATTAGTTGTGGATCTTCTTTCATGGACAAGGCTCATAATGGGTCCTCTTCAAGCATGCATTCACAACAAGTAGATACATTTTGTACAAGTGTTGGCCCTAATATCAAGAAGGTTAATGGGTGTCTTCCTAGAACCCATGATCACCCAATTTTGGTCATTTCTCTTGATTTGGTGGAAGAAGATGTCTCATATTGGAGTAGACATGCTCTAATTTGTAATTTTCTTAGTATTCACATTCCTTTGTCCACTCTCGAGGCTTGGATATGTCATTACTGACAGATTGAAGGAGATATGGACATTATGCTTGCAACAAATAATTATTTTATGGTTATTTTCTTGAATATGGCAGATCACTATAGAGTTTTTGAAGGTGACCCATATTTTTAAAATTAGGTTTGATTATTTATTAAACCATAGCATGTAGGTTTTAATTCAGCTAAAGAGATGCCTTCTTGAGTTCCTATTTGGGTTTGTCTACCTCGGCTCCCCCTGGAGTTTTGGTGAGAAGACATTTTACATAAAATTGCTAGTCTCTTGGGAAAGCTTGTGGTAGTTGCTACACAAACATTTGGTAATAAGGTGATTTCTTTTACTTAGACTTGTGTTGAGATAGATGTAAATAATCCCCTGTGCTATTCGATGGAATTTTTTTGGGGATCTTCATCATGTATTCAACAATTAGATTATGAATCTCTACCTTTTTGATGTCAATTTTGTCATGAGTATGGCCTCTCCTATGGCATTACCCTAAAATTCATAAGGAAGCTCATTCCTCCTCTTTGACACCTCCTCCTCTAAGTAAAGAGGATAAAGGGAAAGCTCCCATGATGGCTAAACCTTAGGGAAAGGACAAGGAAGGATTTGTACTTGTTAAAACTAAGGCTAAAGGATGTCATTAGAAGAGGCCATTCAAGGATAGAAAGATAGATGGAGGCTTTAGCAAGTTTGAGGTGCTAGAGAAGTTAGCTTTGGAAGAAGGGGTCCTACATGTGGTCACTTCTAATAATGTTGGGATCAGTATGGAGGTTGTACCAGCTCTTGAACTAGAACTAGTTCAAGCTATTCAGGGACAACAAGTGGCTCAGGTGACTTTAAATTATTCCATAGAGGATGACATTATTTTGGAAGATTTAGTTAGAGAAGTTTTAGTTTCATCTCAAAATGAGGGTTCATCTCATAGATTGGGAGTACAAAAATGACCCCTTAAGAAAGGTCTTGCTAATAGCTCCTCAAAAGGGTGGAAGATCGACCTTGAAAAGATAAAAATGACTAGAGATTTGTTGATGGAATCTGGGCTTGTTAAACCTATTGATGCTCACTTTTCTCAAATCCCTCAATGATCATTCTCTCGTGGAATGTGAGGAGTTTGAATAACACCTGTCATTAAAAAGCTATTCATGATTTGATTGCAATTCATTCTCTAGATGTCTTTTGTGTTCAAAAGACTAAGGTTTCTATTGAGATTATGTGTCAGAATGGTCCACTCATTTGGTATGCTGGTCACTGTCAAAGTATTAGTTTACAAGGGAATTTTGGATGTTTGGCTTTTTTTTGGGACCCTCAAAAGATTTGTCCCCTTTGGTGGATTTCTAGTCATTACTCAATCTTTACGGTGGCTACTTCCTTGGACTCTAGTGAGACTATTCTTGTGACAAATATTTATGCCCCTATTGACATTCGTGGGAAGATTCATCTCTGGGATCACATTAGGTATGTGCTTTCTTGTGCTCCTTATTTTCCTTGGATTTTAGGAGTCAATTTTAATTCTATTTTAAGTCTTGAGAAGAAAAGAGGAGGTTGGCCTAGGCTTGGCCTTGCTTTTGATCTTTTTCAAGCTAGGGTGGATATTCTTTCTGTTATTGATGTTAAGCCTTAAAATGGGGTTTTCACATGGAACAATAGATGGAGTGATCAGGAAGCTATCTCAGACTATTTGGATAGGTTTCTTGTTTCATGTTATTGGGTTGGTGGTGGCCTAATTATGAGTTCTGAAATTCTTGATTGGAGACGTTTTGGTCATTGGCCAATTAAGTTCTCTTCTTCTGGTATTGCACTATCTAAGAACCCTTCTTCTAGATTTCATCTTATGTGGCTCCAAGACTTGTCCCTTTATGATTTGGTGGCTAAGTGGTGAAGAGTGGGTGGCCCCAACTTATGGAATGGCTATGTTTGTCTTTGAGAAGAAACTTAAATATGTCAAATATCATCTTAAGAGATGGAATACTTATTTCTTTGGGAACCTTTAGTCTAGAACGAGGAATTCTCTAGATCATTTTGTAGTGATTACTCGCCAAATTAGAGACTCTAGGATTACAAAGGCTCTTAGCAGGGAAAAGTCCCAAGCTATGTGGGATGTGGAATAATAAGAACTTTGGGAAGAGATTTATTGGAAACAAAAGGCTCGCATTGATTGGCTTTAAGAAGGGAATAGAAATACTGGTCTTTTTCATTATTCTATTCAAGCTCATTGTAATAAGGGGTATATTTATTCTCTTGTTACTACTGAAAGACTTCAGATTTCTTCTCAGTCTACTATGAGCCTAGAAACCCTTTAGTTTTATTATAACCTTTTAACTAAGGATTCTCATCCTTTAATTGAGGAGGAGAACTTAATTCTTTCATGCATTCCTTCTCTTATCACCAATTCTATGAATGATTCTCTTCTTTGTCCAATTTTGATATCTAAACTTGAAGAGGTTGTGTTCGGGATGAATAAAAATACAGCTCCAGGCCCAGATGGCTTCCCTATGGAATTCTTTTAGGAATTTTGGGAAATTATTAATATGGATCTCTTGAAGATGGTTAAGGAATCCCTTCAGAATAAGAAAATGTTTTCGTGCATTGAACTGTACTTTACTGATTCTTATCCCTAAGAAAGAAGGTGCTAACAATCTTGACTCCTTTCATCCCATTGCTCTTTGTAATGTTGTATACAAAATTATCAACAAATAGATTTCTAAAAGACTCAAGATAATCCTTCCAGTTGTGATTTCAGAGGAACAAGGTAGTTTTGTGGTTGGTAAGAAAATTCTTGATGGAATTGTTATTGCTTTTGAATTTATTCAATCTATGCATACATCAAAAGAGCGAGCTATGTTCATTAAGTTGGATATGGCTAAGGCTTGTGATAGAGTCAAATGGAGTTTTCTCCAAAAGATCCTCTTTGGCCTTTGGTTTCTACCAACAGTGGGTGAACTGGATTATGAGTTGTGTTACTTTAGCTTCTTTTTCTGTTTTGGTGAATGGTTTTCCTTTAGAGCTCTTTGGTGCCTCTAGAGGACTTCACCAAGGGGATCCTATTTCACTTTATCTCTTTATCATTATAGCTAAGGGTTTGTGCCACTTTCTTAAGCTTCGTGCTCACTAGGGTTTGATTCATGGGTGGAAATGGGGTGCTGGCTTGCCTCCTATTTGGCATCTTCAATTTGTGAATGATAATTCATTTATGGGACATTCATGTCTTTAGGAAGCTACCTCTTTTAGGCATGCTTTGGATGTGTATCTTTTAGCTTTGGGATAGAAAGTTAATGAGAACAAATTCTCCATTTTTTTCTTCAATACTCTCGAGGCTCTTTAGTGGTGTATTGCTGCTATTTTGAGGATTCTGATTGGGTCTCTTCCCTTTGTTTATTTGGGTATTCCTTTTACTGTTGGTAGACATCCTAGATCTTCCTAGCAAGTTTTTCTTGATAAACTATGGCGAAAGGTTAATCGTTGGACTCATTGATGCCTATCAATTGCTACTCTCCTGACTCTAATAAAATTGGTGCACCACACACGAGTACGTCTGCGTACATTTGTCGAGTGACTTGTGAGGCTCGATCTTTCATGGTACTTTCAGAAGTTATGATCATTGGGGTTGGGATGGGAGTATGCATGCCCACGGGCACTTGTCGTAGGATGAGCATGGGTAGGGTAGGGTAGCATATGGAGGGGGCTTCTATCTCACAGCCTGGTGACCTTAGTCCCATAGTGTTGGCAGAGGAAGTTTTAAATAAGTGATAATTAAAGAAAATGTGTGACTGGTAATAAAACTTAAGATAATAAAATGTGTATGTGGGGCCCTCTGTTGAGGAGTTGAAACACACGATCCAAGCTTGGGCTTGTCGATGCCAAGCAATTCTCCATGATGTCAGCCCCTACTTAGTAGCCTATTGAGTGTCTGACTAGGTCCTGTACTCCTTGCATTGTCTTAGGTTCTTAGTTGCAGCCATTATACTATCTGGCGTGAGTGTTAGCCTTGGTTGTTGTTTGGTGTGTTTTGTGGTTGGATCATTATCTCCATCAGCATGATGGGTGTGGACCTACGGGTGCCATGTGGTTGGGAGGCGTAGCTACCTTCACCACTGCTAGGGATCGGTGTACAGAGATGATCTTTGTTCTAGTGCGACCGTTGTTGGATGCTTTCACTTGGTACTTTAAGTTTCAAAGTATGCTTCCTCGTGATTTATGCTTTCATTGGAATGCTTGGATATCATGTTTAGATGATGTTAGTTTATTTGATGCATTCCCTTATCATGATGTTTAGCATATGATTAGATGATGTGATTTTCTTTAGTAGTATATTTGTTGCTTATTGTTTTTTAGCATGTGATGGGTGATGTTATCTACTGTAGGATTATCTTATGCGTTATCTCCAGCATGCTAGATTTCCTTATGTTTTTCTTATGCATGTTTTAGTAGTGACATCCCTATTACGACAGTATCGATGATCTGGTCGGTGGCTTGGGATGTTACATGCGGGGGATGGTTAGGACCCACGATGGTCTTATGATGCTATTGACGGTTGGGAGGATTTGCACACTTTTTGGTTGTTTAGTTCTAAAATGTATTTCTGTTCATTGCAATGTTTATTTCAGTATGCTCTTTGTTGTTATGGTTTAGATGGATAGATGTTCCTCTTTCCTTTCTATTATTGCTCTCAAGTGTTCATTCCTCGATTTGCATGGATTCGATATTCCCCGATGTGGAGGTTTCCTTTTTTTTAAGCTTTTCATTTTCATTTTGTGTTGCGCTGATTTGTTTCCTCGTGCGAGAATGTATTTTCCTCGTGTGAGAGAATAAACTTCCCACGTGAGAATGTAAATCTTCACGCGGTGCACAGGGAATCCTCGCGTGAGAACGGGAATCCTCATGCAAAGCTTAGTAGTCCTCGCGCGAAGTGCGCACTTTCTCATGCGAAACTCGAGACCAGTTTTCTTTCTCGCACAAGAAACAAGGGCTATCTAGGCTTGTTGGATGAAAGTTTGAAAGTTGGTTTTGGACACCCTTTTGATTTTTACACCTTCCTAGTTCAAAACAAATTTCTTAGGGGATTAAAATATATCATTTAAGTATAAGTTGATGTATATTTAATTCCTTATAATTAAGATATATTTTAATATATGCGACAAATCTTTTGAGATAGGTTTCAGACCTCTCGGAGACAAGTTAAGGATTCTAGGAAATTCCAGAGCTTCAGAAATCTAGAATTAGCCAATTTTCAGGGTTTCAAAATTTTAGGCTTAGCTAAATTTTAGGATTCTGCATTATACCCCAGCTTGGTGTTTTGTTGATGAGTGGTCGTTCCTTGAGCCCTCATCTAGTTTGTGGTGGTGGTTGGCTTTTGTTCGCTTGTGTCATTTAGTAGTGGTGTTCGGAGATCTGTTGGTTGCCAAGATTGTGGTGAAGTCTTCCGTTGTGATCATTGTGATCCCTGTATGATGTTGTCCTGTGCATTCATACTTGTAAAAAAAAAATTCTTGGCTTGTATTTCATCCTTGTTTCCAAGGATCTCCTGGCGGGGCATTACACATGCATCATGCAATCTTAAAACTTTGAATAAATTAATGTCTTTTTCACCACTTAATTTATTTTGAATGTTTAATTTATAAAATATTTATTAACTTGAATTATAATATTATTTAGCATTTATTTAAAAATGAACTTTAAATATATTATTATTAAATTAAATATTATCATGTTCTAAAATTATCTTTATAACTTTTATCTTTAAATTTAATTATTTTTATTTAATTAATTTATTAATTAATTAAATATAATTAAATATTAAAATATAATAATAATTTTCATTAAATTAAATCACTAATTTAGTCTTTTAATTAGACTTAATTACTAGAAAATTTCACCAAGGACTCATAAAATAAAGTACGAAAACCCATCATAGCAAAACACATTCAAAATCAAACTAAAGGGTTATAATCATGAATTAATGTCATCTGACGCATTCAAGGGGTACACAACTCAGATACTTGTCCTAATTTTCTAGGACAAATGGCTTTAGGGTTTAGGATTTGGACTTAAGAATTTATCTCCCCTCTCTTACCATTGAGATAATGCAATAGGGTATGCTCATCCTAGCAAATTCAGGGAAGTTGGTACTCGATACCTATAACATGCATAAAATCCATGCATGTACAAACACATATATACTAAGCTAAACAAACAATGGCAGGAAGTGGTGCATCATGTAGATCCTGACTAGTAGGTGACTATGACTCTCTTAATGACATCAAAAATGCCATATATAAAAAAAATAGACACACACACCATACACATGCAGTATGGGGTAAGTATCCATAAGAAAACATATATGATAATCCATATAACTAATCATCATCATTATTGAAATCACTGAATAATCATCATGCATATATCAAATATAGAGTACCAAGTAATCTCATCATAAAATCAACTATATGTAAAACAATATCTGATAATCGAAAAGTATTGCTACTAAACATCAAGCATGAAATTGGCCTAAAAGAGTTTGGCAATGACAAAAAAAATGTAAACTAGGGGCAAGCACTACAATTGATTTGCATCAAGTGTGATCCTTACTTTGTTGGCTTGGGACAAAGGAGGAGTGTTGAACTATGTTGGTTGCCCCTTGAGCCAACTACCCACCTACCCATCAGGAGCATTAAACTTGGTAGGTGAGTTTGAATTTCAAAAAGAGAGGGAAAGTTTTTGAGATAAGTCAAAACACAAATATGCTCATTCTTTTGATAAGTAGAAACAGAGAGAGTAGAAACAAGAAGGACAAAGAATATCATATTAGAGAAAAGTGAATTCAAAGAACAAATGGAACAAGAAGAGGATTAGAGTTCCAACATCACGAGATCAGTACTTTTGTTCTCTATAAGTTTATTTTGTTTGTCCTATTGAAGTAGTGATTACTCCAGGCATTATTGTATGCATCTCTTTAGTGCTTCAAGTTAATACTATAGATAGAAGTTTTTAAGTTAATATATTTTGGTTTTGGTTGAAGCCCTATGTTTCCAGATTTGTAGCAGTTGAATATGTTTTTGAATAGAAAGAAAACAAGTAGGTATATTAGTAACTCTCTAGGTATTTGGCTTGTTGTCTTCATTTCTATCTATTCCATATTGGGTTTGGTATATGTGCAACTCTTTGCTATTATCATTGTGTTTTAATGGTGAAAAAGACCAGACAACAAATTTGTTGCTAACTCACTCAATTCCCTTGTTAACTGAGATCTCCTTGTGTTAACTTGGTTCGTATATGTTTGTGTTGTTCCTACTAAGTCACAGTAGCGTCCATTGAGTCCTTTCCTTGTGTGTACTGAGCTTACTCGATTTCTACTCTTACTAAGCTCACTCGGTCCCTTCCTAGCCGAGTTCACTGAGCTCACTCAGTATAATGTTATCCATGCCCATTGTCATTGAGCTCTTTCCTTTGGAGATTGAGTCACTTGTGTCGCATTGTTGTCGAGAAACATGACATTGCCTGTGACTCAGCTACTTAAGGTGTTGTGCAACTTGGTACTTATTGTGGTTCTTGTTTGTTGTGAAAAATTTGTTGTGAAGTTTTTCACAGCCCCTTTATAGGAGAATCATTTGTTTGAGAAAAATCATTGGTAACAATTGAAGGTAACAATGAAGAATCAAAGATGCAGGTAAAACATCAATAGCCACGTAATTTAAAGAATTAAGTTGCATAGTCCCAATCTCACCTTACTTCTAAAAAAATGACTTGAAGTGGAAAAGATAACACAAAAATTAGTCGAGCAAAAATTTGATCAAATCTATGCTCTCATTCAAGCTCCATGGAAGCCTATCCCTCGATTAACATCTTGTGGTTATGCTAGCTACCTTCCTTGGATTTTGGGATCCAAAGAAAATAATTTTGATTGTTGGGATTAGGGTTTTGGAATGAAATATTATTTTTTGGAAGCTCTTTCATACCCATATGTATCCTAGTTAGTTGTTATCGATTTTTTTTTTGGATTAGGCTACTGTTATGAAAAGTCATTCCTTTGTCATTCATCACTTGATTTAATCTACAATGCTATATTATACTTTATATTAAACCATTATTATGTTAAAAATATTTTCAGTCATGAAGCATGATTGTTGTTTTCACTTTCTGAATTATTGGTTATTTTGATGTTAACATTTCTCTACTCTGAGGTGTTTTGATTAATTGGTTCAAAATTTCTTCAATTTAATTTTCCAGTTACCAAAACAACATAGATTTCTCAATTAGATTTTTGCATATTTGGTTTCAAAAATTACTAATTTTGGCTGCATGTTTCCATATCAACTATTGCATCATTTGGGATTATTTGAGCCAAACTCCTGCTCCATTTACAAATATAGTGTAGAGGAAGTAAATAATTTGTCTTGTTTTTCACAAAAAGGAGGAAAATGAATCTTCTTAAATATGAAGGTTTTTATAGATTTCATCTTTTACTTAAAATTTGTTACTTGTAGGCAAGAGCCTATGACACAATTGGCTTCAAATCTAATTGAACTTAATAATCATAATAATTAATTATAACAATTACTAATAATTAACCTTGGTTTTGGCCGATCAAAATTTTTTTTGCTACTTGTACCAAAAAAATACATTCACAAACATATTAGTGAAAATGTAAATATCATTTTAAAATATTCTAAACTTTAAATGGAAGTCTAAGTGCCTTTATTTGTATTTAGTGTAGGTTGTATTTTCTATTAAGTTATCAATTTTATAATCTATGTTTCTCAACTATTGAAAGTTTGTGTGATCATATTTAGTTTATACTGATTTCTTGATTGTAGACGTTGCATTTAGTTGAGAATAAATTTATCAATATATAACAATGTTTGTATTTTTGATTTAAGAGTAGATCCATCTATGCTCTATCTATCCTAGCTTCTTATGTGTACCAACACAAATGGAAGGTATACCAAATGGATGTGAAGTCTACCTTCTTGAATGGTGAATTAAAAGAAGAGGTATATGAAGAGCAACCACCTAGTTATGAAGTTGCAGGTGAGGAATACAAGGTATATAGATTGAAGAGAGCTCTATATGGGCTCAAGAAAGCTCCAGGGCATGGTATACTAGGATTGATTCATACTTGATGAGCAATGGTTTTGGAAAAAGTGATGGTGAGCCCACACTCTACATCAAGGCAACAAATAGTAAAGTTTTGATTATTGTCTTGTATGTAGATGACTTAATCTTCACTGGAAATGATCAATTCCTAATTGGTGAGTTCAAAGAGGCCATGAAGAATGAATTTTAAATGAAAAACCTAGGTCTCTTGAAGTTTTTTCTAGGCATATAAGTAAAACATATGCATGATGGCATCTTCATCTCTCAAGAAAAATATGCAAATCAGATCTTGGAGAGATTCAAAATGCAGAATAGTAAAGAAAACCCAACACCAATAATAGTAGGTCTAAAGTTGAGTAAGGAAGATTACAATAGAAGTGTAAATCTAACATTATACAAGAGTATGGTTGGAAGCTTGATGTATTTGACAACAACTTGGGTTGACATGATGCATGCAATGAGTTTGATTTCAAGATTTATGGAAACACCAAAGGATTCCCATTGGCAATTGGGAAAGAGGATCCTAAGGTATGTGAATGGTACCAAGGGATTTGGCATTTTGTACACTGTTGATAATGATTTTAGGTTGGTTGGGTACACTGATAGTGATTGGGTTGGAAGCCTAGATGATAGGAAGTGCACTTCCAGATATATGTTTCATATGGGCTTGGGCACAATTTCATGGGCATCCAAGAAGAAAGCTATTGTTGCTCAATGTACAATAGAGGTTGAATACATGGTAGTGAATGCAACATGTCAAGCTATTTGGTTAAGGAGAATTTTGACAGATTTGAATGAAAAGAAAGAGGATGGAACCACAATCATTTGTGAAAACATTTCCTCAATTGCATTGTCAAAGAATTTAGTCTTATATGGGAGAAGCAAACACATTGAGATCAAATGTCACTTAATTAGAGAGCTAGTGGAGAATGGAGAAATCAAGATGGAATTTGGCAAGTTTGAGCAGCAACTAGCAAACATATTTACTAAGCCATTGGGCATAGTAACTTATGTGAGCCTAAGAAGCAATCTTGGCTTAGTTAATTTGCATCAAGTGTGATCCTTACTTTGTTGGCTTAGGACTAAGGGGGAGTGTTGAAATCTATTGGTTTCCCCTTGAGCCAACTGCCCACCTACCCATCAGTAGCATTAAACTTGGTTGGTGAGTTTGAATTTCAAAAAGAGGGGGAAAGTTTTCAAGATAAGTCAAAACACAAATATGCTCATTCTTTTGATAAGTAGCAGCAAAGAGAGTAGAAGCAAGAAGGATAGAGAATATGAGAGTGGAGAAAAGTGAATTCAAAGGACAAAAGAAACAAGAAGAGGATCAGAGTTGCAGCATCAAAAGATCAGTACTTTTTTTCTCTATAAGTTTATTTTGTTTGTCCTGTTGAAGTAGTGATTGCTCTAGGTGTTATTGTATGAAACTTTTTAGTACTTCAAGTTAATATTATAGATAGAAGATTTTAAGTTAATATATTTTGGTTTTGGTTGAAGCCCTATGCTCCCAGATTTGTAGCAATCGAATATGATTTTGAATAGAAAGAAAACAAGTAGGCATATTAGTAAATCTCTGGGTATTTGGCTTGTTATGGTCTTCATTTCTATCTATTCCATATTGGGTTTGGTATTTATGCAACTCTATGTTATTATCTTTGAGTTTTAATTGTGAAAAAGACCAGAGAACAAATTTGTTGCTAACTCACTCAGTTCCCTTATTAACCGAGCTCTCCTTGTGTTAACTCGATCAATATATGTTTGTGTTGTTCCTACTGAGTCACAATAGAGTCCATCAAGTCCTTTCCTTGTGGGTACAAAACTCACTCAGTTTCTACTCTTATTGAGATCACTTAGTCCCTTCCTAGCTGAGTTCACTGAGCTCACTCAGTTTTTGTGCATCCCAAGCGCACTCAATGTAGTGTTACCAACGCCCATTCTCACCGAGCTCTTTCCTTTGGAGACCGAGTCACTCAGGTTGCATTTTTGCCTAGCAACTTGACATTGCCCGTGACTCGGCTACTTAAGGTGTCATGCAACTCGGCACTCACTATGGTTCTTGTTGGTTCTTGTTTGTCGTGCAAAATTTGTTGTGAAGTTTTTCACAACACTTTCATAGGAGAATCATTTTCTCAAGAAAAATCATTGGTAACAATTGAAGGTAACAATGAAGAATCAAGTAAAACATCAATAGCCACATAATTTAAAGAATTAAGCTGCATACACCTAATCTCACCTTGCTTTTAAAAAATGCCTTGAAGTGGAAGAGATGACACAAAAATTAGTTGAGCAAAAACTTGTCCAGATCTATGCTCTCATTCAAGCTCCACAGAAGCCTATCCCTAGACTGACTTCTTGTGGTTATACTAGCTACCTTCCTTGGATTTTGGGATCCAAAGAAAATAATTTTGATTGTTGGGATTAGGGTTTTCGAATGAAATATTATCTTCTAGAAGCTCTTTCATATGCATCTATATACTATTTATATCGATTTTCTTTTTGGATTAGGCTATTCTTATGAAAATTCATTCCTTTGTCATTGAGCACTTGATTTAATCTGCAATACTATATTATATTTTATATTAAACTATTATTATGTTAAAAATATTTTCAGTCATGAAGCATGAATGTTCTTTTCACTTTTCGAATTGTTGGTTATTTTGATGTAAACATTTCTCTACTCTGAGGTGTTTTGATTAATTAGTTCAAAATTTCTTTAGTTTAATTTTCTAGTTACCAAAACAACATAGATTTCTCAATTAGATTTTTGTGTATTTGGTTTCAAAAATTACTAGTTTTGGCTGCATGTTTCCATATCAATTGTTGCATCATTTGGGGTTATTTGAGCCAAACTCTTGCCCTATTTACAAATATAGCGTAGAGGAAGTAAACAATTTTTCTTGTTTTTCACAGAAAGGAGGAAAAATAATCTTCTTAAATATGAACATTTTTATAGATTTCATCTTTTACTTAAAATTTTCTACCTATAGGAAAGAGCTTATGACACAATTGGCTTTGAATCTAATTGAACTTAATAATCATAATAATTAATTATACCAATTAATAATAATTCACCTTGGTTTCGGCTGATCAAAAAAAAAAATTGCTACCTGTACCAAAAAAATATGTTCAAAAACATATTAGTAAAAATGTAAATATCATTTTTAAATATTCCAAATTTTAAATGATAGTCTAAGTGCCTTTGATTTGCATCTGGTGCAGGTTGTATTTTCTATTTAGTTATCAATTTTATAATCTATGTTTCTAAACTATTGAAAGTTTGTGTGATTATATTTATTAGTTTATACTGATTTCTTGCTTGTAGACATTTCATTTAGCTGAGAATAAATTTATCAATATATAACAATGTTTGTATTTTTGACTTAAGAGCAGATCCATCTATGCTCTATCTATCCTAGCTTTTTATGATTGAAATTAGTAGACTGTCAATATTATTTGAGTGGAGGCTAAAACAAAAGTGTATAAAATTAAGCTAGAAAAAATGATAGAAAACACAATTGGCTTAAGTTAATTGGCAATTTTTCCCTAGGTTTTCCATCTTCTTCTTCTTGTACCTGACGGTGAAAACTAGTCTTTCTATTTATAGATAATTCATCACCACAGATGTATATCTATATCAAAACACTAATCAAAACAAGAAACATGTTGACCTATGCATAAGTGATTCTACTAAAATCAGAAAAAGTTAGAATTTTCAAATCAGATGACTAACTTAACTATTGTACTGTCTAGACATGACCTTTAATGCTTGAAAAGAATCAATTGCCAAACAAGGCAAAATTAATTGGCTTGTAATATTTGATTCTAAAGCAATAGATAATGAGTTCTCTGTCTTTCTAGCTGCCTCTCACATCTCTTTTGTTTCTACATAATTCAGCCCCACAAAGCATTTTATCCTCATTGAGGAATACATTCTTTTGGAGCTGCAATAGTATTACTTATGTACTATACCAAATCATTTTTTTTTGTGGCTAGGCAGCCTTGTCTGCCTTTGCAATTAATTTAATTTAATCATCCCATTTGAATGCAATTGTACATACGTATCCATATTCTTTACAGACATGGTATAAACAAGTGTATATCCATATACGTTGAACTGCGCCAAACAGATTCATCTGCCAATTCCACACCATATGTCTTTTCTTGTAGTCATCGACAAAATGTACTTATATTAGACCCCCTTAATGACCTTTGTCTTCTTTGCTGCACCAAAAAATGTTACATCCACTCGAGGAGCAAACAAAATAAACCCTGTGAAAATTTCTGGTTAGTTGAAAGGTTTTGGTTTTACTTGTTAGTAGTAGTTTCTTTTGGAGAATAGTGATATCTTTATAATTGAATTCTGAAACTATAAAGCTGCTATCTTTCAGTTTCTATAATGAATGATTCATAAATAGTAATAATTATTGAAAGTGGGTTTAATATTAGAGAAATTTCTATGGTTAAACATATTTGAGCTGGAGTAAAATTAAAATGGTTTACTTTTTGGGAAGGCATAATGTTTCACCTATGTGAATATCACCTAATATACAATGAGTGATCAATATACCATTTGTTTTCATCATAGATGGAGCTCTTGTGAACCACTGGGGGCGACAACCCAGTCGCTGCCCATGTTCCAATGACCATGATGTCTATTGTTATAGATCCTGTAATGCCCCGCCAAGAGATCCAAAGAATTTCACTAAGTTTACCAAAGAATTTTTTTTAAACATGAAAGTAAAACCATTCATAACATTTACATGATAGCGGAAGCAATAGTAACATTCAACTAAAAATAACATAACATAATAGATTACATTCTTTAAAGATCCCTTAACATTGAATTACTTCTAATCATAACTTATTCATCTAATATCACATCCTTAACAATGATACATCCAATGTACTTAAACAATGTACAAGTGTACATTTTAGATTGCTCAATCATCCACTATACATGTTAAAAGGTATGAAAAGCTTAAAAGAATAAACATCCATGTAAATTAAGTACATCATCATCCAATATTAATCCATGATGCAATAACATAATGAAACCATAACCATACATGATACATCATCATCATAAAGATATAAACATCCATCATAAAAGATAACCAAATATCACAAACATAACTAACTAAGTGCATGGTTCCTCCCAACCGTTAATAACATCATTAGACCATCATGGATCCTAGCCATCCCTCCGTGCGTAACATTCCAAAGTACCGAAGAGATCATCGGCTATAAACATAGTAGGAATGTCACTCCTAAAACATCCTACTAACATGCAAAGTAAAGCATAATATATCATCAACTAACATATGCAAATCATCAATACAAGAACATACTAGTAAATACACCCATCATAAGGTATATCATCTACCAAGAACAGAATGAAGATAATTACCAACCAAGAATACTCCAGCCACGGTGTCTTAATGGATCTCAAATGATAAGAATGATAAAACACTACCACCCGACCGCGTGGAACCTAAGTGGTCCACTCGCACCGTGCTGAGGAGATAATCTCAAGTCCCAAACAGGATATCAAAACCATAAAGCATAAATCTCTTTAAGTACAGGAATCCTACAAGTCTGCTAACTCAAAGGTTCCATTCACACCAAATCGACATCTAATTCCCAGAGGCACAACAATGACATTTAGGAAACCTACTCTGCAAGCGAGAAAGTGTCATCGCATTTATCTCGTACAAGTTACCCTGGCAGTTAGCTAAACTCCACTGGTCCATACAGATCTCATGCGGCCACTAGTATCCTCTCATACTGATGAGGCATACTATGGAATGCAATGGTCGCAACCATGCGTCTCACTACTCCCATCCTAGCCTGTACAAGCGCTCAAGGCATGGGCGAGAACATCCAAAACAATTATCTTTTTAGGTTCATTTAATCCCCATTTAGTGTGTAAATGTTATCACTTATTAACCAAACTTACAATGAGTTACCCTGGCAGCCACTTAGGGCCTCGGCCCCCATTGCAAGCCACTTCCCGACACTACAAGTAGATTGCCTACCCTAATGCTCATGGAATCATAAATCACCATAGTCCTGTACAAGCGACTGTAAAGAAAATCCAAAAGATAATCCATAAAAAGAATCATCAAATATCCACAATATAAGCATCAAATATCCATAATAAGAATCATCAAATCACCAAGATAAGAATCATCAAAATCTCCATGAGCATCCATAGAAAATCATGACCACAACAGTTCTCTATTGGCAACTGAAGGCATCACTGATAATCATAAGTATCCATTGGTTCTCAATAACCAAAATATATCATCACATCCATTGGTTCTCAACAAGCAACCAATAATATCTCAAAATCATACTAATCAAATATCTCAAAATCATACTGATCGAAGACTCAAAAATGGTTGAATCATACATGTCACAACATGAAATCATCAAGAATAAATCCACATCATAGTCCCATCATGGCAACTAGAAAATAATCCAAGGATAACTGATCGATGACTCAAAAATGATTAGCTCAGGTATCTCATACACATACATCTCAGCTTCACACATGAAGACTAATGAACAATAACAAACATTTCATAGAGCATACGATCACATAATCATGGTTGGGCTTATAAAGATCGAGACCAAAAAAAATCAACATGCCAACACATCTCATAACCCCCGAGCCTCTGGTAACAACCTAGGATTGGTCAACACTAGTCAACCCAAAAACCCAAAACAAGAAGCATATAGAATACACGATGCAAACACATGTTTTGGTTTTGCTATAATACATAGTTGAACCAAGTGTAGAGTTTCATTTTCCATTCTCAAGTGTAGGGGTTTCAGTTTCCATTTTCAAGTATACTTCAAATGTCTAAGTTTCATCATTGACCTACAAGTCAACCCATTTGTTCCCCGATAGCATTATCCTTCCATTATTAAGAATTACACTCTAAGAATAACTTAAGGATAATTATTCACTAAAATGATCATCATTGACCTTAATTAAATTGTTCTCTTTATTTAACTAAGATCCATAATCAAATTGATCAACTCTTCTTATCATTACTTCAACTTTTCACATAAATCAAGGATCATTGATCGTTAAATTATAAGAGAGACAATTATCAATCTTCGAATAACTTAATTAAATCCATCAATTAACATAGGTACACCATCCATGAGCTATTAACATCTAATAGTTTCCAATTAGAAACTCAATTAAGTATTACTAAAGTATGAGTCTTTTAATTTAATCGTTATCATCGTTGACAACCTTATAATATCTAAGGTCATAATTCAAGTCATAAAACTTATCAATTTTGATAACAATATTTCTACAATCTCATTTAAAGAATTATATCAATTAAATCTCTAATACATAACTTAATTATTAAATCTAATTAACTCTAATTAATTGATTTAATAAATAATTTCAAACCATCAACCCAATGAATATTAATTAACTAATAAGTTCAATAATAATAACTTGTTAATATTTAATAACAAGCTATATTGAAAATCTTAATAATAATTCCATATGATCACATTCATCATCTTTCAGAGAATACCAACATTCTCTTGACGAATTCGTATTTATCATTAATCTTTCAAATAAGGCTCTATCGCACAACATAATTATTTAATTTAATTTGATTTCAACTTCTCTCTCTTTTTTTTCTCAATCTCGCTAAAAGAATTATATTAGTTAATTCTCTATTACATGATTATTAATTAAATCCAATCAACTCTAGTTAATTGATTTAATTAATAATTCCACAACCATACCATCAACCTAAGAATACCAGTTGACCTACAGTAGTTTGTACGTAGAAAGTCAACTTCAATACAAATATTAATATTTCAATAATACCAATAGTAATAATAAAATCTTATCCATACAATCATCATACCAGTATCTTCTCAACATACTCGTATCCATGATAATCATCTATACTCTATATCATTAACAATTGAGCTGATAATAATTTAATAGCTAATGACAATCTATGATGGTAGATTCTGCATTACTTTTCTAACAACAATGTCACTAGTAGTTTGAATATAACTTCCTTAAGATGCAATCCCAATATACAAGTTATTAAGATAAATACTCAAATAAATAATCTATAATTTCCTTCATGCACCTCATAGGCAATTCATTTATCTAAAATAATCTTTAATGATATAATAATTGCTAATTCAATTTCATTCATGAATTCATCTCCATTATATTTTCTTAGTGACCTTAATTAGAATAAATTCTAATTAAATATTTAGATTAATTTAAAACTACATTATTTATTTAAAATCTTACATATTTAAAATCTTGTTCACATTATATATATATTAAACTATCATAAAAATTGAATTAAAATTCGATTTGAAACGCCATTTATAAAACATTGCAACCAATACATATACTATAATATTTCCGCTGTACCCCGCATGTCCTTCGATTGGCACGGGTAGAAAACGCTGTGACCAAAGTACACGGCAGTGCCGTGTGGCAGAGAACAGGCCTACCGTGGTGGTTGGGCGTCTCGTTGCGGGTACTCTGCAGTACGTAGGTACCCTGCAACCACTGTCGCAGAGGGAAGGTATGGGGTGCGGGTCCATCCCCCCCGGTATTAATATATATAACGTCTTTAAATTTGGTTTATAATAAACATTATCACCATATACAAATTCGAATTGTAAATAAAGTATCTCAAATATATGCATATATGAATATATGTATATATATGTATTTACATATATGTATGTATATGTATATATATATATATTCATATATATATATTTATACAAAATTTGTTATCAACCATTATTGCATTTAAAATACACATATATAATTTTATATATATGCAGATTTACAAAAGAAAATGCATACTTAGATTTAAAGGACTTTTCTAAACAAGTATTTTTCCTTTTAAGTAATTATTTTTCTAAAACATATCCATTAATCTATCCAATAGGTTTAACTATTGATTTGAAATCACCTTTCTCAAATTAATTTTAATTCTAACCCAAACCCGTTTACATCTAATGTCTCTTTAATTGCATCTAGGGTTTTCTAATGTTTTCTACTCAACCAAATAAATACATATCTAGATTCCGATTCAAATTGCAAATTCATTCATGGAATATAATCGGACACATATAACAAACATGATGAAGACAGGAAGAAAAATGGTGCAAAGAGAATATGTGATTATCACGAGTGCACCTGGACACTGATGCTAATCCGTCATGCCTTAGAAGTCCATAGAAAATCCTTTCCTTCTCCATCATTCGCATTCCTTCCAAGATCCAGCCAATCGAATCCTCCAAGTGACTAGAAATGCTAGAAGGAGCATAGAAGCATATAGAAAATATATAAGCATGAAGAAGAATATGAGCTTGTAGCTTGTAGCTTCCATAAGGCTTCTACTTCAGCTTGCATTAAGCTTGTAGCTTGTAGCTTCCATTCAACTTGTACAAACATACTAGGAGAGCCTCTATTTAAAGGCCTCTAAGATGCATCTAGAGTGTCTCAAGAGACCACTAGAAGATAAGCATGACAACCAAGCATGTGACTTATCCAACCTTCTAGATAAGTCTTAAGGGTGTAGACACCATGTGCTCAAATAAAATGCTAACTCCCAAGTGTAGACAACTAGTGCATTCTTAGAGTGCAAACTCCAGTGTTGTCTACATGACAACTCTCGAGAATTTGTCAACTCCTATGTGAGCAAATATTAAAAATAATGCACATTAATTAATATAATATTTAATTTACTCTTCCCAATTTAATTAATTTATTTATTAAATCTCATGCACTAACTTTTATAATTCCACTTTTCAATTTCATTTTCCAAAACATAATTGTTAAAATATTTATTATCTTTAATCATAATATTATTTAGTCATTTATTTAAAAATGAACTCCAAATATATTATTATTAAAATAAATATTGTCATATTCCAAATTTAATATTATAACTTTTATTTCACATTTAATTATTTTATTTAATTAATTTCCCAATTAATTAAATAAAATTAATATTAAAATATCATATTAATTTTCCATTAAATTAAACCATTAATTAAATCTTTTAATTAGGCTTAATTAATAGAAAATGCACCAAAGGCTCATAAGGTAAAAATATGAAAATCCATCATAGCCAAAATACATACAAAATCAAACCAAGGGTTAATATCACGAATTATGTTATCCAACGTATTCAGAGGGTACTCAACTCGGATACTTGTCCTAATTTTTCAATTAGAACAAATGGCTTAAGGGGTTGGGATTTGGACTTGAGAATTTATCTCCCCTCTCTTATCATTGAGATAGTGTGATAGGGTATGCTCATCCTGGCAATTCAAGGAAGTCGATACCTGGTACCTGCAACCTGCATAAAAACCACACATGTACAAGCACAATATATACTAAACTAAACAGGCAATGGCAGGAAGTGGTGCATCATGTAGATCCCGACTAGCAGGTGACTAAGACTCCCTTCCTTAACCACATCAGACACGCCATACAAAAGAAAACAAGCAAAGCAAACATGCACACCATACACATGCAAGTATGGGGTAAGTATCCATAAGAAAACACATATGATAATAAATCATCTTACTAATCATCATTAATAACTGAAAGCAATGCAATAATCATCATCAATAATTATGAACACTAAAAATAATCATCATATATACATGAAATGTAGAGTCTAAGTAATCTCATCACATAATAAACTAAATCCATAGCACAATATCTGATAATCCCAAAACAATGTTGCTAACCATCAACGTGAAACTAGCTCCAAAAGAGTTCAGCAATGATAACAAAATGCAAACTAGGGGCAGGCACTACAGATCCCCCCAAAATTACTGCCCATAAAAAGCCCCAAAAAATGATAGCACATGTACTAATAGCCAATCACACATGTATTAGCAGTTGATCATTGTTTTAGCTTTCTTGGTTGTTGATTGGTCCATTTGTGCAAAAAGTACTATTTTCTGGTGAGCAACTATTGGGGGGTGGGCATAAGGGGTTTCGAACGAACATTTTAACATGACACTTTTAGACCACCTCATGAGCTCCATAAATGCGAAAAAGCCGAAAGGTTAGCTTTAAGCTCTTCACTCACCTATGGAGGTTCACCAAAAAAATTGACAAATTTTGACACACAAATTTATAGTTCTATGTGCTTGATGTTAGCCTAGGAAGCTACAGGGTTATCTCCCCTACTCATGAAACATAAGATTATGAATTTGACTCAAAAACTTTGTAATTGAATCTTTGAAGCATTATCATGGTTGTTGAGTTGTCGTTCATATACCTTCAATATATGACCTTCCTTTTGTTATTGTAGGGCTCCACCTTTATCTTGCAATGCGTTTTTGATTTGAGTGACCTATTTTTAACACCTATTGTAAGGTGCATTGCAGGTGTTTAGGATCCTAATCTAGATTAGCTTTAATATTTTGTTAAATTGTAGCTTATAAACTAGCTAGGTAGGACCTTCTATTTTCTACTAGAGCGCTCTTCCAGTGAACTAATTTGAACTAATACACACTTTTGTGACTAATTTAAGATTTAGGTATAACTTATTTCCAACACAACTCTCAAATTGAGCATGGTAAAAATGTTTGAACTACAAAAAAGTTAAACCCACTACATTCAAGTATAAACATGGACAATACCAAATGATCTTGGGCTTCTTAAGAAGTTAGAGGAAATAAAGGCTCTATACTATCATTGCACATATCTTCCACATCATTGAAAGAAAAAATCATTTTAACTATATTGAGAGCACCAATAAATTGAAGATATAGCTTGGATGGCAATGAGACACAACACCCTTACAAAAGTACCAAGAATCATCAAGGAGAGAAGTTAGAGAACATTGTACTAATCATATAAAGCACCAAACCAACACCAAAAGAAATACAATTCATATAGGGGTGATTAAGAGTATGAAAGAATGGGATAAAAGTGAATGTAACAATACTTTAAGATGATGGATGAAAGGAAAATCTTCAAAAGGAAGAAGTATGTGTGTGTCACCAAATCTTGCTAAAACAACTTCTAATTAGGATGGTTATATTTGTTCTAAGGCTACATAAAATGTTGTTATTATTATTATAAGTATTAATTTTAATATTTAAATTTGAGTACACCTATCTCTAAAAGAAGGGAAGCTCTATTTTCTTTTTGATAGGTAAAAGGCCATAAGGCCCAAAGTTAGAAATAAATTTGATATCCAATTTTGTGAGGTATCCAAGATTAGGGATGGATAATTATTTTTAGTTAAAGCTTAACTACTTTAATCATTTGATGCCAACTTTTTAACTTCCATATTTGTAGTACTACTTTTTTTATATCCTTATTATGTACCTATCAAAATAAAAAAAAAGCTAAGATCAAGTTGTTAGAAGCGCGATTAATACATTATCAAGTAAAAGTAAACATTTTCTAATCTATTGTACAATAAAAATATGCTTTAGAGAATTATTTTGATTATACATAGTTATATTTTATTTTATTTTTCTTTTGATTGTTTTAGAACATCTATATTTATTCTTTATTCTAGATTATATCCCAAATAAACTTTTATCCTTCTACAATTATTAATATCTAAGCACAATTGTTTATCTAATTGTTAACATATTAGTTTGATCTTATTATTATCTCTTCTCCATCTGCTCCTTTATTAGAAAGGTTATCTACTTCTTTATTACCTTCTCTATAGATATGTTTGATGATTGTTTCTTCAAAATTATCAACTATATCTAAGGCATACCCAATTTTAGAATTTAGGATTCAATTAGGCATTTCTCTTTTCTTAATGCATTTAAAATAATATGTGAATTGTTATGACTACAATTGGAACAATTGTTATGTTGTCATTGATGTCAACTATTATTGGTGAGACAGTTGCTATCTGAGTAGAGTGCAATATCAAGATGATTAATGAAGAGGATTTGAGAAGAAGAGATAACAAAAGGACTTCAAGGAAATGTTGAGTTATGTGAAACTACAATGGGCACTTGATCAGTTAGACCTTGGCAAGATAATGTGATTGTTTAATCATAACACTAAGTGGAGAAGATAGTTGTATTGAAACCTAGAAGAAATGGTCAAAGGAAGACCAAATGCATAGGCTTCACTGAGCAAAAGAGCAAAAAATTAAGGAACTTGAAATATATGCCGAGTGATGCTAGTGTTGACCACATGATAGTAAAAGCCGAGCATAATACAATGTTGAGCGAGTATCACTATCATTCGAGTATCTTAAAGTATGTCGAACAAAACAATTAGTATTACCGAGTAATTTAGTGGTGACCGAGTGAACTAGAAGACAGTGATGATCGAGTATCAAAATTTGGCATTTTGTGAGGAAATCTTGATTTCAAGCCAACATAATTGAATTCTTGGAACATGTAAAAATTTACGTGTTGAAGATAAAGATGGATGACTTGGAGCATTTAATACATGATAAATCATTTTTGTATGCTCCAAGACATGGATTCAAAGAGAAGTTTTCAAAAATATCTAGAAGGGGAGAAGAAGAACATAATGGTGGAAGGATTTGATGAACCTAACCAAACCCTAAGATCTATAGTGATTTTTAAGCGGAAAAAGATCAAAGCTATCTATTTAAGAAGGCATAAAGGTAACCTAAAAGGTTACAGACATTTGTTGATGCTATTGATTGACAAACTTAAGTAGGACACTGAGAAGAGTTGTGAAGAGGTGAAGTATGATTGCTTGAAGGATTTCCAAGCATATCAAAGACAAAGATGATAATGGAGGTCAATCAATGGAACAAAATATGAGTTACATTGTGATCTATATTTGCAAAGTGAGTTGTATTTATCAGATCAACCTGTTGTTAGTTTCTAACCATTGTA
The DNA here is from genome assembly GCA_028749045.1 of Cupressus sempervirens. Lineage (NCBI taxonomy): Eukaryota > Viridiplantae > Streptophyta > Pinopsida > Cupressales > Cupressaceae > Cupressus > Cupressus sempervirens. The sequence continues at coordinate 648,978,340 of CM053787.1, forward strand.
TCAGTTAAAATCCTTTAATCAAGGTTGACGTAATAATCATTTTTAAATCCTTTAACCAAGATAACATTCTAATGGAATTTTTAAAATCCCTCTAACCATACCACTCCTAATAGGGTGATTAAATTCTTTAATAGGGTCACATCTAACAATGTGTATTGTAACCTTTAAAAAGGTTGGCTCCTCATAGAGCTCACTTCAGAAGAGTGAAAATTTGGTAACATGTTACTAGTGGTTTTTCTCAAATTGGGTTTCCATGTTAAATCCTAGTGTCATACTTATGTGGATATTATTTGAGATATATTACTATTAATGTTTTACATTCCACAAGTTTTTTACTATTAGGACAATGGACTCCAAGTTTTACATTATTGATTATTTTCTATAGAGATCAAGCTACTTAGTGATTTGATTTGAAGTATTTGAAATGATTAGAAGTTGAATTGGTACATTTGGACTTGAGGATAATTGATTCACCCCCTCTTAGTTATTCTAAATCATTCTAACAATTGGTATGAGAGCTATTGGTGCTTGTAAAGAAAATTTTGAAGGTACTTGAAGCTTAAATCAGGATGTACAAAGAGGATGTGTCGAGGTTGAACAAGGAGAACTTCCCTGCATGGAAAAGTATGATGAAGCTGCATATGATTTTTGTTATGTTGGTTGAGTTTGGGAGATGGTTTTATATTAGGCATTTTCCTTGGATTAGGAATGATTATTCCTTGGTTTAGGAATAGTTTATGAGTTTGATATTCTTGTGAGAGGCTTACATCCATGATTAGTTATATGGCATGGTTTGGGTCTTGTTGTGGCTTCTTGGTTCAGGTTCTATGGAGGAGATCTTACTTAGCACAATTTACATCTAGAGGTGTGTGTAGAAGGACATGATACAAGTTATTATTTGCATGGTTTCTATTTGATCTTGGTTATCTTCCTGGATGTTCGATTTCACTTACATTGGATTTGATATTGGTTGGAGATTATGATCACTAGTTTGTGTTCATGTATATCATGTGAGAGATGACATGGTTATTCCGTTATCTCTTTCCTTTGTTGGTTTTGGAGAACTTGGGAGAGTGTTGGAGACTTGTTATAAGAGTTGTTCTTGCATGTTATGTTTTTATATATTGCGGATGTCCTTGATACTATATGGATTTACTTCATTGAGATTTTGTGAGTGGATTGGTTATAGATTTGACATTATCTTTTGATGTGGGAGCTTAGTATATATGTGGTAAGTATTGTTTTTGAGGCTTCTAATTGCAGGTTACAAATTGGATATGTTGATGATGTAATATTTCCTTGGTATACCTTTGAAGGTATGGATAGTTGGATGGGTTGGCATTTTTTGTTGGTGCTATTTCATCTTTGGATATTTTGACAACTACGAATACATGTGATTATCTTTGGATCAGGTTTTTGGGTGCTTGACATTTTAGTAGATACAAAATTTTATGATTCTTATGTGACAGGTTGGGTGGCTTTCTCTTTGGATGACTTCTATGTATGCTTGGTGGAAGTGGTATAATAGGATGTGAGACCATTCATGTTTGAGATGTTGTATACTTTTATTTTATTGTGGGTACCAGGATGGAGCACTCAGTGTACTTTGATCCATGATGGTGGATGTGCTAAGAGGGATTGTTCCCTTGTTCATTTGTGTGGCTATGGATTGACCCTAAACAATGTATACAAAAAGTGGGAGATTGTTGAGATAATGGGTATTGCACACATTGCATAATATTGTTATATTGTATTATTTTATTTTATTATGTAATGTTGCACCTCAGAGCACCTAGATGGGCAAGCAAAATGTAAAGATTTCTATGGGATATACTTGATGAGGTGTATTGTAACATTGTGATTATATTTGATGTAATTATTTAATATTTCCAAAAAAGAATTAAACGTCTAATATTAAATATAGGGTGAATGAGTTAGATAGCACATGGTTTTAGGACATGGTTTATGTAATACCACTTGGTAGTTTTGTGGGACTTGCTACTATATAAGTAGCCACAAGGTTAGTTGTAGAGACAAGACAAACGGGAGAAAAAAAAGGGAAAAAGAGAAAAATGATAGTCGAGCAAGAGAAGGCTTGACAGGTTAGCCAAATGGAGTATTTGTGTCAAAGGTTGGAAACATGGCATGCAATGTGTGGATTCATGCTTGATCACATGGATTGCTTGGTGTTGGCTATGGCTTTAAAGGCTTCCATGGTTGTATTGCAATGGTATTTTTTCTCAATAATACATGGTGATGGATGCTTTTGGAGGCTAGGTTTTTCCCTCAATGAGGGTTTCCTAGGCTTTATCTTGTGTCACATTTTGTGGGTATGTTGTCTATCCTCTTGCATGTAGATTTTTATTGCATATTTATTTCAGATCTATTATGGGTTATGTGGAAACCATTATATATTTTTTGTAAGTTTCCTTACAACCATCCACACCTAAATTAGCAAGTTCATCTTCCTTAGCATCACATTTTCTATAGATATGGTTATTTTCTATATTCTCAAAGTTTTTGATTAATTCCTAGGGTTTGTCCAACAAAAAATTCAACATCCAATTTTGAGTACTTCTAGTCCTCAAAGCATTAACTCTAATTTCTCAATGTCCTTCTATCTCTATTCTTTTTAATCCCACCTCTACACATAGAACCAAATCCTCTATTAAAACTTAAAATTCTTCTATATCCTTGAATGGATTATTGTTTGTATCAATGGTAAATGGCACTCCAACAATGTACACATCTATTTGTGTAACAATGCTTATAAATTGTTATGTGTTCTCATCCTCTCCTATAGGCCCTTTAGTTATTTTTTTCTTCTACTTCAATCTTCAAGACATTAGACCCACTTAATACTTTTTGTACTCCTTTAGCTATCTCTTCCCATATTTCCTCATATTGTCCTGGCATGATTTGAATTGGTCTCATTTTCCTCCTCAAATGTTGCTCCATTTTCTTCATGATAATCTTCAATTGTTCCTCATTCTCAATTTCACATAAGTTTTTCATTGTAATGTCTCTCAATTTCTTGTCCTTCTCTACTACTCTAGGCCTTTTAGCTTCCAATTTATTGTAAAGATCCTCTAGTATACTTCAATGCATAGTAATAAGATATTGCTTGAATTTCAACATATACTTGATTAATGCAATTTCATGTTGTCTCTGTTGATTTGCATCTTACATGTCATAATATTTTCTCAACTGATCAAGTTTTCCATCATGCATAATCATATTATTTAACCTTCCTAACTTAGGTTTCCATCCCTTTCTCTTCTTTCCAAAGCTTGACTTAGGTTGCTCTTATGGTTTTGCAATTTCCCTTCATTTTTGACATTTCTTTTCCTTCCTCTTGATTCTTCTTGCTTTTCCTTACAATTTGAGCAATCTTAGGTTTCTATTGTCCAAGGTCTTGTTCCATTTCCTTAACTCTCTTTGGTTTTTTCTGCGACTCCTCTAACTTTTCTTTCTTAATCTCTATTGCCATACTCACTATTGGCTTTCTTTTTGTCATGGATGGTCAAGTTCTAGTTCATCTGCTTCTAGTCATTGACTATGGTGTAGCCTAAATATATGGAATCTTTACTTCTTCCTTATAGATATGTGTTGTTTTTCTAATAATTTTGCTACTGGTGCACTTGATGGTGCTTCAATAGCAAGTGGCTTAACCATAAGTACATTTAATTATCCACTAACATGAATTTCTACTACTATCTACTTAGCTTCATTCCATTCTTGCTTTGTCATTTGAAAATCTTTAATCATTTGATCCACCAATTTACTTAGCTTTATTTTCCTTGCTCTACTGTTTAGTTGCTCATCTATTTCACTTCATTTTTCTTCATAGGTACCCCATCTAGGGCACTCTCCATCCCTCTTTGAATTTAGAATTGTGCTTGCATATCCTTCCAACATCTCTTCTATTACCTCATAACCCATAGGTTCAATGTAACGTTATCTATGTTCCATGCTTCCACACAAGTCTAATCTACTATAAAACAAATACCATCCTTGTATTTCTCCATAATTAACTTAAGAATTTTGAACCTCTTCATCATCTCAGTCTAAAATATTTTATCATTCTAGTAATATCCTTTGTAATTCTATTTGTATGTTGCTTCCTATAGTTATGTGTGCATCTTCCACTATTCCACTCATAACTAGGAATACTTGTAAAACCATTCATAACTTTTTTTTTATTTGAAAGCTTCTTGCTAAAAGAATTGTATGCCACCATTAAGATGCTTTTATGAAAAAAAATTGAGAGATTTTCTTACTCTGAATTTGTATAATAGTTTTTGGAGAGATTTTAGTTCTATAAAGAAGAATTTGTGAATATTGAACATATCATTCTCCTATATATATATATATATATATATATATATATATATATATATATATATATATATATATATATATATATATATATATATATATATATATATATATATATATATATATATATATATATATATATATATATATATATATTTATATATATATAACTAGAATTACTAGAAATTAAGTTCATCTACATTTAAACTACTTTTTAAATATCATCTATTGATCAAATTCCCAAATTTATGTTTTCTTTCTGCAATTCAACTTTTTTTTTAAATCGCAACCCAAGTTGAAGTCCCTAAAGACTTTGAAATCCTAAATTCCTCTCCAAAGCCTCCTTGATTGAACTCTTGACCTTCCTCCTCTTCCTCAAGGATGTGATGATTCCTTCTTCTTGAAATACATTTAAGAGTAGATTTAAAATTTAAATATATTTATGAATATTTTTCTATACATTTGATATCACTTTCCTTTGTTTGAAATACAGTTGTATTTCAGCCTCATTAATCTATTATGGCTTGTAGTGAACACTAATATTAATTTAGAATTATGTTTATGATTTCTAGAACACAATCTGTCATTTGATATATTCTTTCATATACTTCCTTAACTATAGTTTGGTAGATTTTAGGAGACTTGAACACTCATGTTTCGATGAAGTACCATTAAATATTCATGTTCAATTTTTTTATTATTATTTAAATATAGAATTAACTATAGTTTTGGTGGTTTCTTATTATTTAAATATAGAAGATGAAAATAATGGATATATTGTAGGAAATGGAAATAAGAATCAGGATTAGCTTACCCTCTAACTCATTTAATGAATTTAATTCTAGTTTTGCTAGTAGCCATTGGGTTTTGACCTAGGATTGGATTTGTTAGTCTTCACATGAGTAAGAATTTCTTTTGATGATGCCACAAGTATAAAAATTAGTATAAAAGAAGGTAGGCTATGTGTTTCATAGTTTCTTATTAGTTCAATTTGCCAATAGTTTTTTATAATATAAATTTAGAACCTTTTTTATTTAAAATTATGAGTCTATTATTCTTTTTATTAGAAAATATATAATTTTATTTATTTATTTTTAAAAACTAGTATCTTATTTAATAAAATTATTAAATAAAAATAGTACAACAATTAAATATCTATATAGTGAATTTAATTGAATCTCTCTTTTAAGAAGATAAGCTCAAAGAATGGTCAGGAATAAAGAGTATTGATTTGTTATAAAGGAACAAACTTTCTACTAGATTTATAAAACATTTTTCACTTGTGAATATAAAATTTGTTGAAGTCTTGGATATGTTTGATAAGATACATTTATTTTTGATAAAAGTTATCTTCAAGATCTAATAAAATATCTCAATCTAAAAGACTAACAATAACCCATGCTAATGTTGTCGCAAAAATATTTTAAACTTTGTCAATATCTAGCTTGTCATATACCTTTGCAATTATTTAAAATTCTTTACTAATTTAACAAATCTTTACTAATCTGACATTATTTAACAAGAACTTTTGTGCAAAAAACCTTTTTTTTTTTTCTTTTTTAGTGGTATTCTTGAAAAAATATTATATATATCAAAATTTATCATTGTCTTATTTTTTAAATTTTAGAGAGTCACTTCATAAGAAAATCATAATTTATTTAATAATATTCTTAAAATATGACTATATATCAAAATGCATATACTGTATAATATATAGCATATAGCATTCAAAGTTCTTATCTCATTTTGGCATTACTGTATAATATATAGCATACATTTTTGGCATTAATGTCAAAAAGAGGGAGAAGATTGTATATTGTAAAGAGGAAGCATACATAAAGGGGGAGAAAATGTATATATCATATGTGAAAAAATGTAAAGTATATTGTATAGATGCATGGGGGAGCATTATATATGTACAGATACTCAGAGATACATCTCTTACTAAAACAATTTTTGAAAAATTTCAAAAACATAGTACTTTACTGAGTTGGAGACACAAGGTGATGAATAAAAGGTGTTCTTGAAATTCAGTTTTGACTAATAAGTGGTTTTATAACTAATGCCAAAGGGGGAGATTGTTGACATTACAGTCATGTTTGTTATTAGTGACACACACTTATTCAAATTATAAGTATCTACTGAGCGTATTGAACAGCTAATAGAGTTAACCAAGAATTTCAAACTCTATCGAGTTCTAAAGTTACTACCAAGTCCAAGGAACAATATTCAGTTTGTGCTAAGCATTTTCTACCATGATGGTGATCAACAGTGTAAATTAAGCTTCATAAGGTTTACCGAGTTTCTTAGTGCAAACTGAGGGTTGCAGTGCTTACCAAGTTCGTAGTTACAACGATGTGAATCCAATGTTGACTGAGCCACTCAGTGTTAACCAAGTGATTCAGTTTATACTGAGCTCGTAATGATAGCATTTATCGAGCTATGCAGTATGAATCAAGTGACTCAAGTTATATGTTGAGTTTTGCAGTATTCACCGAGTCACTAGTGCAAATTGAGTTTATACTACTTGGAAGTGATAATTATGGACCAAGCTTCTATGTCTATCGATTGCATTACAATGCCAAGAATTGATAGTGGATGTCGAGTATCAGAACCTCATCGAGCTAGTCTTCAGAACCCAAGTTCTAGTAGTTTGGCCCACTTTGTGTATTTTGTGTAAAATTGTATTGTAGCTGACTTTTCTGATTTTAAATTGGATTGGTATACATGTAATGTATTGTATCACATCCAAAATATAGAATAGAAGGAATATAACAAGAAGAAAAGAGAAGAAGTGTGAAATACAAGGCTACAATAGTATAAGGAGCAACAAAGATTTATCTATCACAACAAGGTGATCATCACAATCAAAGGAATCTCATTCAGCAAACCAAGTTTCATATCAGAGATCAACCACGGTTTCATCCTAACATGTGGATAAGTTAAATCCTTTCACAAGGTAGACTTAACAGTCTTTTGTAAATCTCTTTATTGAGTGCATACTTCACTGTATGTTTGTAAATCCATTTACAAGGTGGACCTATCAGTCCTTATTGCTCCTAACAGGGCAGATCATCAGAAGTGATCATTATAAGCCTTAACAGGCCAACTTTATGCTGCAGTACTAAAGCTTGTGGGTATCATCCCCACCCTAGTTTTACTTTCTATTTGGAAGGTTTTTGGGTCAACATATTGTGTGTCAAAGTGTTATGAATGTTTTAATGCTTTCAGTTATTCATGCATGCAAATAGATCAGAATACACATGAAGGATTAATTGGTAAATAAGGATTAAGTTTTATTGGTTATTGATTCACCCCTCCCCTCTTAGTAACTTAGCCTATCATATATATTTCCAACAATTTGGACTATTTTGTTTTTGTTATTTCATCAGATTAACTAGGTTGTAGAATGGCTGATGTGGAGGTAGCAACTCTTGATGTTTACTATAAGTTCTTCTTTGTCAAGCCTTGTTAAGGATGACCTAGTTATGTCCACATGGAACAAGCAGCTTAGGGCTTTGAAGAAGAATTATAACGGAATATTGCAAATTGAAGATAGCTGAAATCAAGGTAAAAATGTCAACAAAGAGTAGGAGGATGTGCTCAAGTCTAAGGTTAGTGTTGCTATATTGATTGAGTAGTATGAAAAACTTAGGAAACAACTTTGTGTTGCTATCAAGGAAGAGCTTGGTGAGAGGGAGAAGGAGCTACAGTGAGCAGAGGACAATGAGAACAAGAGAGGCTCTAAGAAAACTGCTAAAGAGGAAGACAAAGATAAGCATGCAGATGAGAGATGAACCTCAACCTTAGATAGCTAGGAGAGTAGGGAGGTTGAAGTTGGGGAAGCAAAGGAATCAAGGTGTCATGATGTAAGAGAAAGTGCATAAGAGGATTCCATTGCTTAAGTGTTGAAAATATTGTACTTTGGGCACTTGTTCAATGTGGTTGAACAGAGTGATTCGTCATCGATTATTTGGTCAAAAATGCATGAGCATAGCTGCTATCTCTCATATGATTTTGTCATAGATGACACCAATAAGCCTCTACGGGAAGAAGATTTGGACCAACTTTCCTCTTTGGGGTCTTTACAAATGTATCACAGTTGGGGAAAGCTTAGAAATTTGTCTGTAGAAGGTTTCTTAGTAAAAAAAACAAATCATATTCATAATTTACTATTGTATTATAAACTCTTATATTTTTATTGTTTTTCTAAATTTGATTGTCTTAGATTATTTTTATCAACATTTCAAATCACACCCATTATCAGAATTATAAAGATCTTAGAAAATAGAAAAAAATGAACTATAGATATTTTTCATGATTCTTTATTAGTTCACTTAAAAAATTTTAGAATTGAGGTATCTATAAGTGTAAGGAAGCCAGAACTTGTGGACAATAAATAGGTTTTTTTCATTTGATGATGTGTGTAAAGTTTTTCAATTTTGAATTTATTTTAACTAAAAGAGAAGCTAAGTACAACAATACATGCATCCACTTTAGCTTCCAATAAAATTCGTGGTGGAGTCATTTACCACTCAAATTTTTTATTCAGTCATGCATTAGCTTTTTCCTTGGGTTCAATTTTTTCATTCTCTTAAATATTAAGAAATTATATATTTAAATCTTTACATTGATACATGTGTTAGTTTTAATATCTAAAAAGATTTAGTTCAATTTTTGTATTCACACTATTTTTTTCATAAGAAATATTTTGGTATTAATTTTTATAAAGATTTGAATTATTTTTTCTATAATATATTAATATTATAAAAATATATAAAAATTAGATAATAGACTAGTTTCACTGAATCTATGTTAGACAGATATGTTAGCAGATTTAAATGACTGAACTGTTTGACAGTCTTAAATGTGATTACCTACTACCACTTGTATCTTAAGGGTGTATGCTGATAGTAGTGTTGATTATATGGAAACATATCAAGAATACAATCAACACAACTTTTAGTTACAACAAAAAAAAGTATTTCCAACAAAAAAAGAAGTCTTTCCCTTCTTGTCACATTTAAGAAACTATACATGATATACTACTATCGGTGTACATAGTGCTAGTTATTATTTTTGCTTTCAATCAATTTAAACTCGAATAGAAACAAGATGTTAATTAGAAAGCAAAAGGACACATTTGAATGTAAATTGAATATTTATTTGAATTATGACTATATTTCTAAAATTAGACACTCAAAAATTAAAATAAGAGAGAATAGAGATAACCTTCAATATCTAGAAACTCAATCAAGATAGAACACAAATAAGATTATAAACTGGAAATATTTAAAATGCAAACTAATATTAGTTGAATTACAAATCATTTGTTTTGTTATTTATAGTTGTAAATTTTGATAAACTAAATAAAATTTTAAATATTTTAAAATATAAATCTATATTTGTTATTTTTTTTTTTATTGGAATAAGAATCTAAGAATTACAAAGCATTTCTTAAACTAGAGTGAATACTAGAAGAAAGAAGGATACAGAGATTAGAATGAACTAGTGTTTGGAGTTCTATTACAATCACCTTGTTAGTATTTCTTAGATTAAAACACTGTTGGAGTTGAGGCCATGATTTCCAAGTGATGTTTGTAGAGTCCCAAAGGTCTTTGAATACTTGAATGCCTTTCTTAAAGAAGCATTTAGCTTTGAACTTGGGTATCCTTGCCAAAGGGCTACCATTGTGTTGGATTAATCTATTCCACCAAATTGAATATGTGGAAAAACTAGATCCGTGGTTGAAAGACCGATCATACCAACATAACTTACTTGTTGCCAAGCATTCCAAATATAATTAGGAGCAGCTGAGCCATGAAATTTGAACAATGGGGCAAGGAGAAGCTTATCGTTCCAATGAATTGTGATCCAAGACTTACCAACAGTGGTTGTTTCAATTCTATATATGATTAGACTATTCCAAGGAGCAGTCGCATCCAAGGGTTTGCTGATCCATTTCGCTGATAAGAAAATTTCTTGAGTGTAAGGGTCTATGATATCCAACCCTCCCTTACCCTTTGGAAGGATACAATGAGACCATGATGTAGTAGGCATACCTTTTTGATTACCCCATTTGGACGAAAAAAAATTATGAATGAGCTGAGTCATTTGATTATAACAAGCCTTAGACAGTAGCCAACATGAAGATATATAAACATGGCTAGCTAAGAGAATTTTATTAGAAACCTGGATACAACCAACCATGGATAAATAATAGTTTGACCAAGTCAACAGTTTGGATTCGAAATTACATAAGAACCATCTTGATGCAGAGACCTAGGTGGACTTTTTAGTTATTTATAATCAGAGGGACTTCCTTTAGTGTTCTCACAATACAAACAAGCTTCTTCATAGGATCATTCTCCTTAATCCAATCAACTTCAAACCTTATCAAGGTGCACGTACCATTCTCTTGTGCCACCATAGGCTCTACATCTTAGAAAACATCCCCAATGTCCCTCAATCCTTCAAATGGATTCATTTCAGCAATCTTGTCAACAAACTATCAAATGCCCTCAATCAGCATTTCCTCTTCATTCAAAGAACTTTTTCACCATTATCCTTACATCCTTACATGAAGACATTTAATGGAACATATAAAATATGAATTAGGTCTCTCCCACAAGACACAGTCAGCACAAAAACTGGGAGAGCCTAGGGCATCATGAAAACTCCAAACCAATTTGTTGATTGCACACTGTATTGTACAGCGACAGTCAGCAAATGACTTAGATTCTTGCTTTTATACCTCACAAAACAACAAAATATTGCATGGAATTAAAATTAATCTAATCCTCCATCAATTTAATGCATTTGTGATCACGTTTTCATTGGAAGAAAAGAGTTTTAACAACCCGAAAAGAGGATTGTCCCCTCAGGGCAGCAACCTGGCAGTTTTCAGAGAATTAAAATTTTATTGCATGAAACTTTGTTACATGTCTTCCTTTCGACTCAAAATTACCACCAACTCCCCTCTCTTTTAAAATTATTGATTAAAATTATTTTATAAACTCCTTTTCTCCTTTCCAAACTGTCACACTACCAAGAACCGACTACAACTGCCTAATTGTCTGTGACAGTTTTGAATAACCTTTAATTAATTTTTTAAAACCACTCTTTATTGCTTATTTCGGACTTCTAAGACTAAAAAATTCATGAAACTTTTGAAACTAATGTAAATGGATGTTCCGATGCTCAAAAGACTTATAAACCTTTACTTAACCCTTGACTCCATCATAGTGCCCTATGTGGCCTATTACTAACATTTTGAAAATTTGACATATTTTTCCAATTACATTGTAATTATTTGCATTTGATATGCACTTTATGACTCTTTGATCCCATTTATCAACCTAGTACATTCTAGGACTCTATCCCCATGACACTTCATTACATCACATTAATGACCCTTAGGTACCTTCCTTGTCCTTTCATCATGCCATTAATGACTTACAATTTTGAACTTTAACAAAATGAGTACAAAACATATTAAAAAGGACCTTTACAAGGTCTTATTACATTTAATGACCCAATATGGTCATGTTACCATCTTGTGACCTTAATGTCTTCTCATGCCTTCAACCTTGGCCTTGATGCTTCTGATACCAATCTGATGAGGAACAATCACAAACTTGATGATAAAACATACCATACGAAACCCAAAGCATAGGGAACCTAACAAGAATCGACAAGAAGACTGATTCACCATTAAAAACAACACATATTTTCACTACATATAACTATCTGCAGATTGCAAAATCGATGGCTCTCTAGTGGCAGCCAGAGAGCCACTTACATTTCCTTCTATTCACTCACTCTCTATCAGAATATTATCTTTTTGCCCTTATCGATTCTCCTCTCTATCCCTTCAATCTCTTCCTCTTATAACGTTTGAGGTAGTTATGAAGTCTTACAGGATATACAAAACAAGCTCATCAACTTCCCTATTGTAATTTATTGATAACATTGGTGGCCGAAATCCTTCTATTTTGGATACATTACATTGCAATTTTAAACAATAAAAATTTGTCATTGTATAAGGGAATTTTGATGGCCTTAAATATTTATAAAACTTTGAACAAAAGATTCAAATGACGAGGTGCCTCTGCACCACATCTCCACATATCTTTCAATGAAACTCTAATTCCAAGGGGGATACTAAGATATCTGGTAATGACTCCATGTTTTATCTCTTTCCAATCATTAGGAATCCGTGGGTGCTGAGAGTTGGGGTGAGTCTTCCAAAATTTTGTTTTGTGAGTAGCAATTTTGGAACATGAAATTGTGCAATAGAAATTGATGACATCCAACAGATTATTGACATCCTCAGTTGAGTTTTGGAGAAAAATCATGCTGTCATCGAAAAAATGGGAGTTGAGGCCTGTCATGTGGCCAGGAAGGGAGATGGAATGAATAAGGTGAGTCTCTTGAGCATGTTGAAGGAGATAACCAAGGGCATCAGTAGAGAGGACATAAATAAATTTTGTTAAAACTTAAATAAGATATTTACTTGAAACTTCAACAAACAAATATGAACTCATGGGGTGATCTTGTATCCCAGCCCCTTTTTTAATAAATTTACTATTAACTAAAAATTAAATAAATTTTTATCTTACATTTTCTACTAGATCAAGAAAGTGGAGATCTAGCCTTTCAAAATTACAAATCTACAAATTATTGAACTATTTCTTAAAAGCCAATTAATATTTATGGACTCTTAAATTAAATATTTAACAAAACGATATCGCCATTTCTAAATATAGACGTGCAAAACTTCAAGAAAACAACACGACAATTTAATGTAAGAGTTTCCAAGAGTAACCTTGAACCTACCATTTCAATTTTGGAAAAAGAATGCTAAATTATAGGAGTTTATAATAGCAACCAACCATGCGGCCCTTTAAACCCAACGTTTCAAGGGAAAAAACAATCTGCAATTATCAAATTATCTCTCCAAATCAAGAAAGCACAGATATCATTAAAAATTGGGTCTGCCAAAAAGCTCGCCATGAAGAATTCGGTGCTCTCTCGTGGGAAGGGAAAAGTATTGAAGAAGAAAATACAACATTCAGCAACAAGGGTTATGAAGAAAGGTGGGGATGTGGGTATGGAGCCCATCAAACTGAAAATATCAAAAGTGTCTCAGAAGGTGCCATTGTTACAGTTGGAGGAGGAGGGTTGTGTTGTGAAGAAAGATAATGAGATGGGAATGAAACGCATTAATATCCAAATAAAAAGATCAAAAGCTCTTCAGAAGTGGCCATTGTCACAAGTGCAGGAGGAGGGTTTTGAGAAAACAAAACAGCTGAAGAAAGATCATGAGATGGGCATAAATGTTTTCAAAATCAATATGAACAAACCAGAAATTTCTCTCAAGCAGCCATTGCCACAATTGCATATGGGTTGTGAGAAAACACAACACCCAGTAACTGGTGTGGAAAAAGATCATCAGGTGGGCAGCATAAAGCCCATTAAGGTCAAGATTAAAAGATCAGAGGCTCCTCATATGTCCTCATTGTCACAATTGCAGGTGGATTCTGTTCATGTTGAAAGAATGAATGAGAAAAAATAGAGCCCAAGATATTTTATGATGAAAGATCATGAAATGGGCATCAAAGTTGAAAAATCACAGGCGTCTCAGAAGCCGCCATTACCAAAGTTACAGATGGTTTCTTATTGTGTTGGAAACAAAACCATTAGAAGAGAACGGAGAAGATTACATGTTATCTATGAAGATGAAGAGGAGGAAGAGGAAGAGCCAATTAAAAGAAGCAAAACTTATCATGAGAACAAATTGCAAATTTCTACGATTTCTTTTCATAGAGAAGAACAGGCAGGTAAAAATAATTGTTCTTCTTTTTTGGATTCTGACAAAGAAGAAGAAGAAATCATGTGGGGGATGGTTTCAGGATTAGAGCTTGAAACTAATATTGACACCATTAACAAATGGAAAGAAGAGGAGGTTGCTCTGGAGGTTGAAAAATTCTTGGGAGGGCTTGAACTTGCAGCAAAGATTGATGATGAATTAATGAGAGAAGCTCAGCTTGGATGCAATAAGCTCAAATTGCTACCCACCCTGGTCAAGCTTCTTTTAACACCAAAGTGCAAATTATTGCCAGAGTTGCTTCTTTCTAGAGGAATTCTTGGCCTCCTAAAGAATTGGATAGGAGACACAGCATTGAGCACTGAGATTATGAAAATTTTGCTGAAGATGGGATTTGTAGATGATAATAAAATGCTTTTCATGGAGGAAATGAAAAAGAGTGTTTTGGAAAGGAATGTGATGCTGCTCTCAGCATCTGATGGATAGACTGAATTGAATAGAAGACTTGCAAAATCACTCCTTAATTCATATCTGTCGTAACTTATTTTATTTGCATGGATGAAGAAATGTGCCCAATTCAATTGAATTTATGTATTGAAACATAAATGTTCATTCACATGAGATTGCATTCAATTCTTTATATTTACTAATTTTTATACAATCATAAATGTTCATTGATATCAGATTTGTTTACTACTATCTGTCTGTTGTAAATTATAGTTTAATAGTGTGCTTTTTTCTTTTTCTTTCAGTTGTAGCTCATACTTCTCAATTCAAGTGACATATTTATTGAATTAGAAATAATTTATTTTTTATTTATTAAGATTTGTTTTCATTTTAGATAACTTGAAATTTAATAGAATCATAAATGTTCAATCTTATTGGATTTGCATTTATATCTATTCTAAAATATTGTCATGGTTGAAAACTATATTTGTTTGCCCTTATGAAATGTGGAAATTATATCTATTTGATCTTATGAACTGGATTGATATTCTTAATATCTGTATATTTTCATGGAAGTAATAAATATTTGTTTGAATCTATTTGTTTTTTTTAATATTTGCATCGATTCATTTTTTTGGAACAAAGTATACTTTTCTATCAGTAATTAAATATTAAATAAAATTACAAGTGTAAAGTTTTTACACTTCATGGTAAATGTTCAATGATTTATGAAGTTAATTGTGTTTTAGCTAATTTTTTAATTTCACTATGTTATCAATTTTTAATCAATGAATCTTATTCCATTAATGTTTAACAATGCTTAATTTGATTCAGTTATCAATTTTTTTATCAATACATCATAGTCTGGATCATTGTTCAATTGTTTCTAAGAAATGGTAAGTGTTCATTTATATTGAATTTGTTTATCATATATTATGACTTTCTACTTTAAATCATTCTTCTCAGTTAGATAAATATGTATTTAATGAAATGAAAACATAATATGTTTGTTCATATAAGGTTGTTCATTTCCAATTGATTGCTTTTATTTTTATTAGTATATTTTTTAATTTTAAAATTTTTCTACCTATATTTAAGTATTAAATAAAATATTTATGAATTTTATAAATTTAACTTTCAAAAAAATGTTTATAAATAGAAAAACAATAAATGTTTATTAAAATTATATTGTTTATTTTGTTATACAATACTTATTTGCATAATTTAAATTTTTAAAAAAATCTACAATGATATTGAAACATTAAATAAAACAATCATTTGTAGTATCAGGAAAATGCAAACACCCAAAACTCATATGATGAGGGTGGCTTTTTTTTTTGCTCTGCTAGGGTTTTCTTGCTTCATGCGAACTTTCAGTTTTTTTTGCATACGGCCCTTCGCTTGCACTCCCCTTCTGTCAGCACTTGTCATACCACATTTATCGTAGGAGCTTTAGGTTAGGATATAATGGCTCTGGCCAGCGGTGAACGAGTTGTTTCTGGTGTTCACACTGCTGCTTCAGACTGCCATGGCACCGCCACCGAACAAATGCCCACGCAAGTTTGTCCCAAGGTTTTCCATGAGGTAATCCTGATATTGTCCTTCTTTTGCAAGAATTTGATGCTGCATGTGACTGGTTAGAACAACATACCTTGATAGGGTATTTTTTTGGTAGGACTCCCCCTGAAGCTATGCTCAAAGAATGGGTCAACAAAAGTTGGACTCCTCATGGAGTCCGCCTTGATGCTGTGCAAAACCTTACCAAACATTTTTTTTTATTTCTCTTTGCTAACCCATCATAAGCAGACGCAATTTTTACCAACGGCCCTTGGTCTGTGTGTTTTTCTCTACTTGTTTTTCAGAAATGGTCCCAAGACTTCTCTGTCCCGGATGATAAAAAGCTTAGGGTTCCTGTTTGGGTTGAATTCCCAGGTCTACCCTTGCCTTACTGGCCTTTTATTGAGTCTATTTCCCAAGCCCTTAGAAAAGTTGTTACCAAGGAGCCAGTGAAATTTTTTAATGCTCGCCCTCAGCAGCGTGTTTGCATTGAAGTTGATCTTTCTAAAGATCTTAAGGATTCTGTGAAAATCTAGATTGGCGCTCAAACCTTCGCACAGAAGGTGCTTTACTTGAACCTACCTAACACCTGTTATAGGTGCCAGTTTGTGGAACACAAGATCAGGGATTTCCCTTTGGCTAAGTCTAGGGTCAAACCCCAACCTAAAACGATGCCTGTCAAACAGGTCGAAGGAAAAAAAGAAGAATGGGCTACTGTTGGGCACAAAGGCAAGCCTGCCTTTAATCCTTTGGCCCCCAAGCCATCCTATGCAGTAGTTACGGTGATTCCTCCAACTTCCACCAAAGTGTCAATGCCTGCTAGCGTGGAGACACTAGCAGCTTTCGTTGCACTTGTTCCGATTTCATAGGTTTCAAACCCTGTTGGTTCGCAGGGGATTAAGGTGGCCGCCAAGGCTTCGTCCTTGGCTGGGGCTTGTTCTCCTCTTGCAGTCTCTTCCATAGTACCACCAGTAACAAGGCATTCTCGTAGTCCTCCTGGACGTGCGAAAATATTAGGGGTAAAACGGCAGGCTGTAAGTCCAGAGGATTTCCTATCTGACTTCCACCCGGTTTTTACCTTTTTGTAGAATAGTTACTCCTCTCTAGAGGACAAGGATGATATGGAAGAGTTCTCATGAACTTCCTCTCTTAGAATGTTTGAGGTCTTACAGACCTCCCCAGAAAGTTCTATGTCCGAGATACCCATCATAGACTTGGGAATTTAGATTTTCTTTGCGTGCAAGAAGTTAAGATTTCTGGTTTCATGCTTTCTGCTACATGCCGCGTCATTTGCCAGGATAGCATCATGTTTTCTTCTCAGCATGAAATTGACCGAGGTGGTGTAATTACCCTCCTGTCACCTCACCTTCATTCTGCTATTATCTCGCACGGATCTGACCCCACACACCGTATTATTTGGCTTTTGCTTTCCATTAGCAATCATTCTTTTGGAGTCATTAATGTTTATGCCTCTAATGATGCTATGGAAAGGGTACAAATGTGGGTTTGGCTTGCTGACAACTTGCCGCCAGCTACTTGGGTCATGTGTGCAAACTTCAATATGGTTGAAGTGGCCTCTGATAAAGATGGCATTCTACCTTTCCGTTGGACAGTTTTTGAAAGAGAAGCCTGGTTTTACATGCATCATAAATTGGGCCTTTTTTATCCCAATAGTAGCTTTCGTCATGATAGTGGGGCCTAGCACACCTGGTCCAATTTTTGAGCCGGTCCTGATCGCATATTGAAATGTCTTGATCGTGCTATGATCTCGGCACAATATTTTTTTTCCTTTTTTGAAGATCGTGATCTACCTGTCATTCCCTTGATAGATGTGACATTGTCAGACCACTATCCCATTTATTTTGGCATTTTTGGGCAAACAGCTATCCCCAAAGTGGCCAAGTCTCAATTCTTCCTCAACACGTCTGTGCTGTTGCATGCTTCCACCATCTCCCACATACAACGTGTCTAGAATTTGGAACCACGTCCACATTCCCATCAAGGTTGGATTCAATGGTGGAATGACACCACTACCAAAATGGATCAATTTTTGCGCATCTACGGGCATCAGCTGGCAATTTTCAGAAAACGGTCTTATGAAGCCAACACCCTTGCCCTTGAAAAAGCCTTTGAAGCACTCACCTTCAACCCCTTTGATGTGGATCTTCAAATTCAGCTTTCCAAGCTTCACCATGAAAAGAAAATTTTTGATAACTATGTTGCTTGAGGAGCTCAAATTAAAGCTCATCTCCACTGGTTGGAGGTTGGCAACAAAGCCTCGAAGGAGTTCTTCTAGGCTCTCTGAGCCCATCATACCAATGTTGGGATTATAAAGATAAAATAGGGAACTGATGTTCTTTCTAGTCTGCCTGACATCCTGCAAGCTTTTGTTCTTCACTATGAGAACATTTTTGCTTCGCAGGGCCATTCGGTTGCTCAGGAGGAGGCTCTCAGAAAGTGTATTACTGTTACTCCAAACCGCCTCGCGGTTGAGCAACGCACTTTCTGTGAGCAACTTCTTTCCCTCTGAGACCTTAAAGAGGCAGTTTACTCCATGGCGGATGATAAATCCCCTGGCTGTGATGGATTTTCTTGTGAATTTTACAAACATCTTTGGGAGCAAATTGGTCCTAATCTGCACAAAGTCTATCTTGAAGCATACCATTCTAAAAGCTTAGGAGCGATCATAAATAAAGGCAATATTAAAATTATGCCTAAAGCTAGTGATCCTGAGGACATCTGCAATTGGAGGCCCATCACCCTCCTTAATGTGTCTTATAAGATCATTGCTAAGGTGCTCTCTCTCAAAATCTGCCATATGCTTCCTCTAATTGTGCGGCCTGAACAAACTAGATTCATCAAATCTAGGTATATTCTTGACAACATCATTGCTATCTGGGAAGATATGGAATGGGCCCGTAATTCCAAGCAGCAAGCTATCTCTTTAAAGATAGATTTTGCTAAAGCCTATGATCGCATTGAATGGCCTTTCATTTTGGCCATGCTTCAGGCTTTGGGTTTTGGTCCCAATTTCCTTCAGTCCGTGGAGATGCTCTTTGGTGATGCTAATGCTTGCATCACCATCAATAATTCACAATCTAAAGCTTTTAGACTTTTTCGTTCCATCAAACAAGGTTGTCTGCTAGCTCCAGTGCTTTATGTCCTCGCTGCTGAAGGTTTTGGTTATTTACTTGCTCACTCTGTGCCTTCAGGACTAGTTTGTGGCATTTCATTGCCTGATTCTTCCTCCCAGTTAGTCAATGGTGATTTTGCTAATGATTCTTTTCTTACTCTTCTTGAAGATGAAGAAAACATCAAAAATGCTTTAAATTGTCTGGACACTTTTTGTCAAGCCTCTGGCTCTGCCATTCAATGGCATAAAATGCTCTGCTACCGATAGTCTTTTTTGCCAGCTCCACCTTGGCTCAGCCAATTCCAATGGAAATGGGTTACTCATGGAGAAATCTTCTTCTTTCTTGCCATTCCCTTTGCTTTCTAGGCTTCCCCTGTGGAACTTTGGAATGACGTGCTTACAAAGATTAGCAATAAGCTTGATTATTGGATCACTAAGCTGCTTTCTCTTGCTGGTAAATTCCAAATTTGTTCTAAGATTTTGGCTGCCACCCATGTGTATTATTCTTCTTGTTGGGCTCCCTCCAAAGCTTCCTATCTCAAATTAGAATGTTTGCTTAGAGATTTTCTTTCGGCCTCTGGTTCTGACCATCATGGTTTTCACAGAGTTGCTTGGGATTTCTGTTGTCTCCCAAGGGAATCTGGGGGTCTCGGCCTGCTTTCCACTCAGAAGTAGGGCCTTGCCCTCTGTGCTAAATGGATTATCAGAGCTATTTCTGGAGATGAAGCCTAGAAAATTCTTGTCAAGCATTGCATCTCTTCAGGCTTCCTTGCCAACAAACCAGCGTGGAAGGGGATTGGTTTTTAGACCCTTCTCACTATGCGTGAACCAGTGGTCATACATGGCTCTTTTGTTATAAAGAGCATTTGGAAAGCCTAGGAAGTTGTTAAACCTTGGCTTCATTGGGCTGGTGATGAGTTTCGCAATGGGCTATCCTTAAATCAACAAAACATTTGGTGGTCTTCCCTGTTTACCTTCTAGGGTACTCCTCTTTCCAAGACTCAAGGTGCCAGTGCTTTGTGTTTCTTTAAACGTGGCATCCGCACTACCAAGGACATTTTTTCAAGAGTCACCGTGAATTTCAGGTCATGGGAGGATATGCAAGTTCAATATCGCCTTGTTTGTGCCAATCGCCAGACTTATGACCTTCTGTTGTCTTCCATCCCTGTGCACTTACTTCATAAAGATGAGATTCAGTCTATTTGTCCTTGGTGGTATGATTGGAAGTGGTTTCTTTCCAATCCATTTTCCAATTATAAGCCCAATATGGGATACAGATGGCTTACACCCCACCTTCCGATGGTGGACACGCTTAATCAACAGTGGCATTTGCATTCTTTGCTTTCTCAATGGAGAAAATGGTTCGACACCATTTGGAGTGCCATTATAGAACCTAAGATTGCTCATTTTTCTTGGTGCCTTGCCTTCCAAGTTCTTCCCCTGGGGCCTCGGCTCAAGTACATTGGGGTTCCTGATCCTAGATGCCCCTTCTGTGGCCAACCTGAGTTCTTTTTGCATATTTTTTGGTTTTGCAAGCATGCTGAGAATTATTGGCACTGGATTCATGATTTTTTCAAGCCTTTCAAGCCCAAAGCTTTTTCATGGCACATGACCCTGCTGGGTGATTCCCCCAGATTTCCTCGAAAGTTCTCCTAGATTTGGCATACTTTCAGGATGGAAATTTTGTTTTCTCTATGGAAAGATAGGAATGCAATTTTATTTACTCACAGTTTTTTGGATGTTAACATTGCAATGTACACTAAGGCATGCATTTATAACAATGTCATTATGCAGATACAGGTGCAAGCTAATAAAGTTTCCCTATAGGTTGCCCACTTACAGGAATTGTTAAATCATTGGGGCAATGCTCCTTGCAGCATTGCCAGAGTGCCTCTGGATGCCTCGGTCGATGCCTCCTCATCTCACGGTCACCGTTCCCAACGCTAGTCCTCTGGCCACCATTCACACATGCCACGCTCCCAGGGTCCCCACCACTACTCTCCCAATGGTGGTCATGGCGGTTGGAGGTGCTGCTCTGCTTCCCCACTGCGTGGTGGTTCTGGCTGGTCCTCGACTCCCCCCCTGGGCGGGTTTCTAGCTAGTCTCCGGCTCCTCCCCCTGGACGGGCACACTGTGGCAAGTTTCCTCGACTAGCCTTGGCAATTTCTCCTCCACGGCCAGACAAGAAGGATGCAGAGACTGTGACTACCCGATATCTTGTAGGTGTTGCTGACAGCTGGACTGTTCCTAGTCTGCCTCACAATCCCACTGATGTGTGGGGATTTCCTGATAAAGATGATCCTCCTCCCTCTACTGGTACTGCCTAGGCAGCTTGAGGTTGTTTTAAATGTTTTTTTTTGATGAATAGCTTATAGTTTCTGGCTGCGGCCATGTTGTTTATTCCGACTTCGTCCGTTTGAACTCATTCGCGGGGTAATCCTATATCCCCCGACCCTTTTTTTGTGAATTGTAATCTTAGTAAATTTTATTAATTGAAAAGGACTATTCATAAAAAAAAAAACCATATGATAACCCAAAATGCTCACGACACGCTAAATGTAGCAGTATTAGAATTATGCTATGTCAAAAACAATATCAACTTTTTTTTTTCTTTATTCATATTGTAGTTCGATCAAATCAACGAATAAATGCACCAATAAAAAAATTATAAGCAAAGAGCTTATAGATTTTGCAGTGGACCATTTTTTAAATTTTATTTTACTAGTCTTCAATTTATAAGATAAATTTAAACTCAAACTACAAATTACCCGATTAAAATTGTGAAATCAAAAATTGCCTAGTTGAAATTGTGATTCTTAAAAGTGATACTTTCTTCGTGTATATTTCTAATAAAACTCGTCTTATTATGTAATTGACCATCTACCTTTTATCTAATCATTATTCAATTAAAAATATTAAATTTCAACCATATTTTATCTTTTATTTTAACTTGCTTAAGTTTGAACAATTATTGAGTTCTTGAAGTTGAACCTAGGGCTCCAAACCACAACTTACCTATCATATGATGAGATAAATTACATCATATTCTATTCTTAATCTATGAATTTTATATTCATTTCGTTAACATTACATTCTCTATTTAATTATGATTAATTTTTATATGTGATCAAATTCTCTATTAAAACTTTAAATTCTTATATATTATTAGTGTCATCTATAGTGATTATCATATTATCCAATAAGGTCACCATTAAATAAATGAATAACACAAAATGCTAATGATATCCCTTAATTTTCTTTGAAGGCTCCATTAAAATGAAGCTTGGTGGGGACCAATTACATTCATTTCTTCGATTCCTATTGCTCTCTCCACCTTTGCCAATAAAAGAAGGCGTCTTTATGCCAATCTAGTAATTTTCCATTCTATCATCTCAATTGGTGAATTTCATTTCTTATGATAGAAACAATGGAATCTACAATTTTCCGCTTCAACTATATAACAACTTCAATTGTATTACTCAAAATTATCTAATCTAGCTTATTCTCTTGAAAGATTTTATTATTTCTTTTCTTCCAAATTTTCCATAAAACTAAAGTAGGGGATGTAACCTAAAGACTTGCAAATAGACTTGAAGAACATAACCTTGACCATCCTCAGAATAGTACCATGACATTATTGGGAAGAAGTTTAAAAAATAACTCTAGTTTAGCACATAGCCATTTCCAACATTGATGTGCATAAAAAAAATTAAGGAAGACAATGATTAATAGATTCTTCATAGCCTCACATAGCGAGCCTTTTGATGGTCCATGAAATCCAATATTTAAACACCATTCTAAAGTTAGAATCCTTCCTTGTAGAGATGCTCAAGTAAACATTCTTGCCTTTGGGTATGTGCAGGATCATGGTGTGCCAAAAAGTGGCGATCTGAAAATTATGTAGTCTTGAAATGCCTCAAAGCATTTCAAAATCTATTCCAACTTTTTTCCCACCCATCATGATACTAAACAAAAATAATTAATATTTTTATAAGGCCTGCTATATCTTTTGATACCAACCCTATATTGTCAACTTTAAAAATGTCCCAAAAATGTGTTTTTGGCCTGTTCTTGTGTGTTTTTTTACTTCAAACATGTAGATAATGACATTTTTTCATGAAATGAAAAGGGTTTATTAAGAATGTTCTTAGCTTTCCATAAATGTAATTTTTTTCAAATTACAAGTTTAGTAAGTAATTATTACTTATTTTCTAATGGAGTTACGTACAAAGTGTTGACTGACACACTACTTGAAAAACAACTATAACTTTCAAATTGTAAAACATTTTTGGAATTCAAAAGATACATCATATTCTATGCTTCTACTATGAGGAAAAATAAAAGAAAAATTAAATTTTGCAGAGTTTACAACTAGTTAAGGTGGTCAAACACGAGAGTTTTTTTATTCCAAAAATACAAAAGTAGAAAATTAATATTTATTTATTTATTTAAAATAAAAAATACACAAAAATATGTGTCACATCCAGGCATGAGTCTAATTCTTCTATCTAGAATATTATTTAAAAATATTCTCATTTGATTTTGATTAAGGTGGTTAGACATACATCTACTTCTTATTTTTGTCCTAAACTTTTTTTACTATTGCATTAGAATTAAAAATTTTGATCAATCATTTTTAATTTATTTTTCGATAAGGCCTAGTAATTTAGAAACAAAATTAATTTTCCTAGAGATTCTTTTCTCTCAAATTTTTGATATAAAGTTTATAACAAGTAGAAAATTGCACGTCAAGTTCACATAACCCTGATTTGTTGATTTTCTATTGCCACTTAAGAGCATAGTTTGGTTGACCATGATCCTGCACATACCCCTTTAAAAGAAACAACTTATTTCAGCATAAAAAAATGGGATATTTATCTATATTTTAGAATTCCTTCTTCTCAAATGTGGCTCTATGTCCACCTTTGGAATTATAATATCATATTTTGACCTCCTTTCATATGACTTGATCATTTCTTTCTTGAAATTTAGTTGACCTATTTTACAATATTGTACTTAGTTGGGCTAGATCTTCTTGTAGAAGGTGACACTAGTACATTTGAGGTGATTTTGTGACCATTTATTAAAATGTTTTAGATTGGTCGCAATATGGAAGGAAAAATCTCTTTTTTTTAAATCCATGCCCATGTTGGTCCAAATTTTGACCAACACTTAGTTGAACATTTCAAAATGAAAAAGAGTTGTGCCCGCCCATTTCATTGTTTTGTTAAATAAGGGTTTGGCTGCCGGTTTCATTGCATTTTGTTAAATTGAGAGGAGATTAGCACAGAGGGTGGGATGTATATTGCTCGTAGGGCATCTCGATTTGGATGTGAATACGCTTGGGATACAGATGTGAACACCATATTTCTCATCTCCGCTGGTTTGAAAGATTCTACAGAGCACGCGCGAGGGAGCTGCACAAGTAATTTAGGAGAAGAGGCAAAAATCGAAGAAGAGGCAAGGAATCAAGGTGCTTCTCACATTTTTCTACCATTTTTTGCTCAATCTTAACCATGGCACCGAGCAGTTGGATTCAACCTTTCAATTATGGAGGGATCCCCTTCATATGTAGAAATTTCTTTAAAATATGTCACTTTGTTGCTAATTATGACCTTGTGAAGTCTAAATGATCTATTTCTTAGTGGGAAGATTACTCTTTCCCACATTATACTATTGAGAAGAATTCATCCATGCCGAGCTTGTCCTAGATGGTTGCTCATGATTATCCTATTTCTTCTCCTCTGGTAGGTGCAGTTGGGATATATTCTTCCTAGATGGGGGATGATGCTATTGTAGGTGTTTATGAGAAGTTTCTTTCTAGTTATTCTCATTTTTTTGGCTTAACATACACTATTGTCCTTGTTGGCACTATTGGTTATGTTGTTGCTTCTTTGGTTTTTCCTACTAGTTCTTTTCTTTCTGTAGGCTCAACAAGTAATAGTGTCCCATTTCAAATTTATGGTTTTACTAATATTTTTGATAAGGCCTCAATTAGTGCTTCTTCTATGCTTCTTGAAGGTATTTCTAGTGCTATCTATTTAGTGGATATTGGTTCCTTTTCTATTGGTGGTTTTGTTTCCTTAGTTTTTGTTGGCTCTTTGATTTGTGTGGGGACTCCATTACTAGATTCCATTTTCTAGCAAGTTGAGGCTACAAAGGTGAAAGAGGATTGGATTATTGTAAAAAGGAAAAGAACTCTAAATTTGTCTTCTCTTTAGATATGACTATTCGATCAAGGGAAGAAGCTGACATAGCTTATGAAATTATGCTATGCTCTTATTCTATGGAACCAATTTTTGTTGAGGTTGGACACCAAACATATTACCTCACAACCATGTTCATGGTTGATAAGGCACTATTAGAAAAGATTTCTCAACATATTCATTTTGTTAGAAAAGAGTCAATGCACAAAAAAATTCATCAATGAACATAAAAATTAAAAAATCATTCCTAATGGATATAGAAAATTAATGAAATAAGAGGGATATGATCATATTGTGTGACTTATGAAGATAGATATTGGAACCCTTAACATAAACTAATATACTACTATAACCTTGCTAACATGTTTTTTTTTTTAACAACAGATGATCTATGATGCAACCACATTATTCTTCGACATTGAGATCCCAGTCATGTTTGGAGGCTTCATAGATCAAAATTTATAATTGTTTTTGACTGATCTTTGAAGGATTCATAGATTAATTTACAATATTTTCAGTAATCTTCAAGGGCTTCCAAAAAAAATTCACTTTGTGTGATCTGTGAAGGCATCAAAGATAAAGTCATGATATTTTCAGTTATCTTTGAAGACTTCATAGATAGATATCTCAAATTTTCCTAAGTTCAAAGATTTCAAAATTTATGTATTTTATAGAAGGATAAATCCCACGGAGTAATTATATTGTTAGTATCTATTTTCTCATAAACTAATTAGAGAGGAGTATATCATTGAATATATAGATTTTAGTGGCTTAAAATGAAATTCCATGTGGATGCATGGCCAGAATTGATATAATGCCTGGATATCCAAAACATCTCGGGGACAGGGGTATTGCAAAAAGTAATGACACACAAAATGATTACCTAGAGATTCAATATTAATAAAGCATTGAAAGTCTCAATTAACAAGAGTAACAAACCATGTCTAATAAGGATAAGATTGAAAACTAAGAAAATATGAGAACTAAAAGAATAAAATAATTTTCCAATCAACTAGAATGTTAAAAACTTTTAGCAAATCCAATCTAATTGGATAAAATGACTCACCTCTGGATTTTTGAAGCAATGCTAGAATAGAGAAATGTTGCCACCACCCATTAAACCCATTCAAAATGCAATTTGAACCTGCCAAAACTGTAAACCTTATAGAAAATCCAATGCAAATGGATATTGAGTCCACCCTTGAACCTCATTTGAAGCTCAATTTTATGAGGAACAAAAGAAATTATACATACCCCAATTCTCTCCCATTATACCTAAAAATCAAAATGCAAATTAAAACAAAACATTAAGATCAAAATTCAAGGATATGGAAGTCAAATCACAAAAAAAACATTTATAATAAAACCTGGCACTATAATCTTCTCTAATTTGAATATGTATCTACCAAAGGATTAAGTCCACAACATAGCTTTTTTGCTTTATAAACTATTATCCAAACCAAAACTACTCTCATAAGAAAGATAGGGCTCAACCTTTTAGACCAATAATTACATGGAAATGTATGTGAAATGTCTGATCCTATAACCCACTTCAATTTCCTGATCATTTTTTTTGGTTCTCTCTCATAAGATTTGGTAGACATTTGTTGGTTTTGTGTCTGGATGAATTAATTTTAGAAGTTTACATTACAATATTTGTGAAATTATCCTTCCAAAATTGAGAAGGAATTCCATTTATAGGAGAGATTCTTGGGTGAATCTATCCACTTATTTACAATAGCTATCTTTATCTAAAGGAATTGGGCAACAAAGAAAACTTGAGGAAATATCACCCTTGTAAAAATGGCTTTATGTCTTTAATATGTTGATTTGATTGTACAAAAAGCTAAGTTATCAGTTTGGCACTCATAATCCCTGGATCTGGGTCTGATATGAAGGTTATTTGAGATCTAGTTCGGTGTAGTAATGCCTATGGGTTAAACCCATCAAACTCAAAATGAACTGAGTTGGCCCCTCTCTGGAAGAATTCCTTTATATATCATCTTAAAATGAAAGGATGTTGTTTTTTTTGCCTAGAAAATCTTCTTTAACTCTCTGCTCATGCTTTTGTATAGACTATTTGTAAGGCATTCTTCCTTGGCCAGGAAGGAGCTAATAAAGCCCTACTGTATTCAGTTGTCTATTGTTAGACAGTCTTCCCCGAATCAGGCCTTTTTCTGCTGTGTGTCATCCAATTATTTTCATTTTAATTTTTTTGTTTTTATATTTCAATATGTGCAGATGGAATATATATAGACATGATGCAACATAAATTATTGCAAGCAAGATCTTGGTGGGCATCAGTATAGTAGGGTGTCAAATAGTGCCTGACAGGTTGTGATGTGTGTCGGAGAGTTAGAAAGTGCTTAAAACACTTTATGCCCTCTTGGACTTCTCAATCAAACCAAGAGTAGCTTTTTCAAAATTGGACCATTGAAAATAGGTAAGTACAATGGAAGTTTGTATGAACCAATTTTAATTATATTTAGGATTATGAAATAGACAACAAATGGTTGTGGGTGTCATTTCTTAACCTTGTTATTAGAGTAGCAATAGTAGAGTTTTGTATCTTCCACTCACCATCAGGCTTTTAACTATCCAAGGGAAAATAGGCAAGAGAAGCCATTGATAAGGCATTGAAAGAGATCATTCAAAATCCTTGTAGCATGGAAGGAGTAGATTGTGAAGACTTCTAGCAATTCTATTGGCTTACCAAATGACATACATTGTTTCTATTAGACATACTTTTTTTCAGTGGATGAGAAGTAGAAATCCTTAGGACATATCCTAAAGTTGGATCTCATCCACTAGACCCAATATGGATGAGAACAAAGAGTCAGCTTACCTTAGTAATGGCAATCCTCTCATCACTTTCCCATATGTCCCTTGAGTTTTGTTTTCAAAGTGTTGCTTCTTAATAATTAGTAGGTAATTTTTCATGTTTTGATCAGAATTGTGCCATTTAACTAACAGTTCCCACATGGAGTAGTGCCTGCCAAACTGCATGCAAGCTTTTTATTTTCATCTTTTGAATTTTTACCTATATGGGTGCATGTGTAGTTTTTAATGTGCATGAGAGTCCCTCATAGAAGACCTCAAGGGGATCATTTTTATGTTTTTCAAGTTAGTAACTCTAAACTTTTGATCCTCTTTCTTCTCCTTATTATGTGACCGTCTTATTCCATTAGCTTGTGTGTTCGTCTAGGTCACAAAAGCCTCAGGCTTATCATCAAAGTAGTATTCTAA
Source organism: Cupressus sempervirens (assembly GCA_028749045.1). NCBI lineage: Eukaryota > Viridiplantae > Streptophyta > Pinopsida > Cupressales > Cupressaceae > Cupressus > Cupressus sempervirens. The sequence goes on from CM053787.1 coordinate 649,007,096, forward strand.
ATCTTAGATGAGGATTTTTTGTATTATAATCTAGTATTATAAACTAGTATAGGAGTAGTTATGCATATAATTTCATACATCTGCACTTTAATTTTATTTTTATGCATGGTTAGAACACTAACTATAGTTTCTTAGCTTAGGAATTGAAGCATTATATAAACAAGTATGTACAATGTAAATAATATTGACAATTTTTTTGCAATAAAGCTTTATGAAATTGTTGCTTCACTCATGGTGTGAGAATGCTTATATCTATGTCATTTGATTTTTTTCCAGATCTTGATCAAAACATATAATGCAATCTCATCTATGAAGCATATTAAAAGCTAAGGGTTTGGAGTGACTCGTATACAATTCATTTTTTGTCATTTCATTATATAATTTGAACAAGTGTGAAAAAAAATCAGATTTTTGTTACAAATTTTGTGTTCACCAATCTATGTTAAACTAATCAGCAATGCCACTTTCCTAATACTTTATGAACTGGATGCTATTTGCAAGGTCAGTTTCCTAATACTCCCTATAGTACTTGCTATTTAATTGAGATAGACACAACTCATTAGTTTGTTTGTATTCTCTTTGGATTTTGTTAAAGAAGACAACTAAATGCTATATGAACTAAAAGTTCTGTGGTGTCAAGAGGCTTGTGCATCTCTTGAGCCAAATTACCAGCCCCAGTGACATTTGTTGTTGTTCAAAAGTGGCACCATACTAGACTATTTGCAAACAACCATGCAGATAGGCATTCTATAGATAGACTTGGGAACATCTTGCCAAGTCTTCAGTACATAATAAAGCAACTGAATTTCATAAATTATTTTTTTGATAGTTGATTTCTTTAAATATTTCCCATCAAAAATTACTTAGTACATCTCATCTTTTTTTTGCACAGGAGCTTACAGTTCTGAAGAATCTAATAGCAAAGAATTTGAAGAAGATATTGTAGCAAAGATATATTTGGTGTTCTTTTTAAAGTGAAAATGTGATTGGAAATTTTGTATGTTGTCATATTTCACTTGCAGAAAGGTCAAATTGTAAATAGAGGTGAAGTTGTATGGGTTTAAGTTTCTTCTTCATTATTTATAATGCTCTCGATTCCTCCTTTGTAGCTGCAAAAATACTTGTTTATTTTCACCTTTCCAGATACCCTTTACTAGGCTCTTCAAGATTCCAAAATATCTTGGGCTGACCCCACTCCATCATGTCGTAACTCCTACTTGGTTCAGAGACCTAACTCCTTTTTATATGTGTCTCCCTCTTACTACTCCATCTATAGGTTGCAAACAAATCATCCTTCTTCCACCAACGAGTCATTCCATTCAAGAAAGATCATGTCTGACGATATCAACGCACAAAGAAATAGGGAGACAATTTCTAGGCTGTGGTCTAACTTAAAAAAAAAGGTGATGGAAAATGTTATTGTCCTTGCAAAATGTGTAATGGCTTAAAGACTCGAAGATATCTAATCACAACAGTTGAGCAACATTGTAGGCAACATGGTCACATTGAAGGGGGAAATGAGTATCACCCATTGGTATGTATTTTAATAGTTTATAAATTACACAAGATATGATTTGATGATGACATCATGGTCATGGTTAATATAAGGTCATCCTTTTCATATAGGTCAACATCCCTAATTTTCATATTATGGACCATGACAATTCAGAGAATGCGGATTTCCAAACGAGGGAACATGGAGGTGTGAATATTGAAGTAGAAGGTAATGATACCATGGAAGAAAACCAAGATGATGAAGATCATGATGATCAAAATGATCACAATGATCAAGATGATGATGACAGAGAGCTTGATGTACCTTTACTTGAGAAGGCACAACAGTCCTTATATGAAGGCTCCAAAACAACTCTTGTTGCCGCTCTATTGCTATTGGTGAACTTGAAGGTTATGAATGGTTTATCCAACATAGCAATGCCACATATGTTAAGGTATGCCATCGTCTTTCATTATTTTACTTGTAGTTCCCTTACAATTAACATTGGATTCATGCAGCAATTAATATTCTTTAAATTAAGAAATTATATTTTTGGTCTTAGGTTGATAGGTGAGTGTTTGTTACCACCATCAAACATTCTACCTCACTCGTACCGAGAATTATCTGCCATTATGAAAGATATTGGAATGGAGTATCAAACAATACATGCATGTCTGAATGATCATATTATATATCATAAATAGCATGAATTTGCAACACAATGCCCTACTTGTCCTATCAGTAGATATCAATCAGATCAATTAACAAAAAAGGTGCCTCGCAAGGTTCTTCAGCATATTCCCATTATTCCACGTCTGCAACGATTATTCAAGTGCAATAGCTTGGCACAATTTATGGATTACCATGCACACAATAGAAGTTAAGATGACATTATACAAATGCCTGTAGATGGTTCTGCATTTAAGTAAATAGAGAAAAAATGGCCACACTTTAAAGAAGAACCTTGTAATCTCAAGCTTTCATTGGTAGTAGATGGTGTCAATCCTTATGGAGAGATGAGATCTACTTACTCAGTGTCGCCTATTTTTGTTATCAACAATAACATACCTCCTTGGTTGTCCATAAAGAGAGAGCGCATAATGCTGACACTGATTGTTCCAGGTATTTTTTTATTTAGTGGTCATCTAAATTAATTTATTATTACTAATCCATCAAATGGTCAAAATAATTATGTAATTTTTTTGCTCATTCAACTAGGTAAGTACCAAATTAAAGATATCAACTTATATATTGAACCCCTTATCGACAAGTTGGTGGTGTTATGGAATGGGGTTACTATGTATGGCATTTGCAGATCAATAGGAAAAAGACAATTTCAATTTCATGCAATGCTTGTATGGACAATACACGATGCCCCTGGGCTAACACATTTTTGTGGTATGTTCTCTTCTTGACACCTCTTTTTTGGTATGTCAAAGTTAACACATTTAATCCAATTATACATGATCTTGTAGGTCTTTAGACAAAGGGTAAACTTGTATGTCTAAAGATGAAATCTCTTCATTCAAAAAGTTTAAGAAAGCAAGTGTTTGATGAGAATAGACACTTTCTGCACAAAAATCATAAGTGTTGAATTATTAAAAAACATCTTTTCAATGGTCTAGAAGAGACTACGTCAAAGCCACAGAGAATGACACCTTGCCTATGGAAGTTGGCATATAATAAAATAAATCATTGAGGTAATGTCATTCCATTTGATGGTTTTTGTTTCAAATTTATATTTCGATATTGTGTTTTTTTTATTGATGATGTGATTGATGCTTGTGAAGGTCATCAAGACATCAATGACCAACTTCCAAAAGGACTAAAATTTTATCCTATGCAATTTACTAGGTTGTTGTACTACGAGCAACTCCCAATTGTGCATTTGTTTGATCTTAAAAATATTGGAAAGAATGTAGCAAAAAAATTATGGAAAATCTTGGATGGAAGGTGTGACAAAGATCAAATTGTCAAAACTTGTAGTGACATTGAAGAATCCAACCAAGTAATGAAAAATGGCATTTGATCAAATAAAAATGGAGACTAGATTGATACAAGTGCCCTTAGTTGGTTATTGTCAGAGCAACAGAGAAATGCTATAAAAGATGTCATAGAAAAAATATGATTTCCCACAGGATTTGCTGTGAACATAAGCAATGTCATATCAAATAAAAGTGAATTTGGGCCAGGGTTGAAAACACACGATTGGCATACATTTATTAAGGTAATTCATGTTATTTTTTACTCACTATATATTTATATACTGCATGTAGTTTCAATTGCATTCTTTTATAAAATATTGACAAGATCATTTTACAAATATTGCAATACATTCTACCTCTATCTCTCCTATGCCACTTCGCCAACAATGTCAAATAGGTTATATATGATCTTGGAAAATACATGAGGTGGTTGTCATCTAAAGAAATCAATAAAGAAGATATAAAATATTGGAAGAGAAAAATTCCTCTTCTGATGTGTGAAATGTGAAAGTGTCTACCTCCTAGTTTTTTCAATGCACAAGAACACTACCTCATATATCAAGTTGAGGAGATTGAATTGTGTGGACCTGTACCAACCAGGTCAATGTGGATGGTTGAGAGGAACTTGAAATTTTTGAAAGGCTTGGTTCGAAAAAGAGCACATCCCAAGGGTTCTATGGTGGAGGGATATATGGTATACCAGACCATGGTGTACATTAGTGAATATCTTCCTAAGTTTGCAACAAAGATCCATGTAGATCGTATTTGGGATCCCAACTCAATTAACAAATTCGAAGGGGAGTACTTGATAGGAAAAGGTAGACCGAGGAAAGTGAGAGGTAAATATAAGATGTTATTGTAGTTAATTAATTCTTATAAATCTTCAATACAAGTTATTTTTAATTGGTGTATTTTTTTGAAACAGGTGGTCGAAAGTGGGATGTAATACATTTGTATATTACGAACAATCTTGATTGGATGATGGAATGGATTGAACGATGTCAACAAAATGGTTGCTCATTAACATGGGAAGGTGTTGCTTCATTGGTTATAGAAGCTCATCGTAATGGAGATTCCAATGTTATGTCGATGGTAGTTGATCTAGTAAAGGGTTTAAGAGGTGGAGAGGTACGTAGAAATTTATTAATGATCATAACTTGATGTATGTTTCATATCAACTCACGATGAAAATAATTTACACACACTTCAAAAATTGTAGGTCAATCACAACAAAGCTATGTACTATCATGGCCACAAATTTTGCATAAAAAGGTTGGATGACATAGAGAAAACCTATGATTCTAGGATAACTACAATTTTCAAGTTCACCAATATATCATCTAGAAACGACATACATCCTCAACAATCTCAAAATCAATGCTATGGCATCTTGGATGATATAATTGAGTGTGAATTTAACACCTTCAGAGTATTTCTATTCGTCATCAAATGGTACAGGTTACGATTAAATCAAAATGATCCAGATAGAACAGTTATTCAACATGATAATGGATTCACAATGATCAATACAAGGTTGTTTGAGCCAGTTGGAGATGAGCCCCATGTTATTCCAAGCCAATGTGAGCAAGTGTTTTACTTAGAGGTTCCACATAAACAGGGTTGGTCATTTGTTGTTAGACATGATCTAAGAGGAAGGCCGATAAAGTATAATGTTATGGAAGAAGAAGATATTGAAGATGATGAAGAAGTAGATAATGAAGATCAAGATGATGATGATGATGATGACGGTGATGGTGATGATGATGATGATGATGGTGATGATGATGATGATGGTGATGGTGATGGTGATGATAGTGATGATGATGGTGATGATGGCGATGATGATGGCGATGATGGCGATGATGATGGCGATGATGATGGTGATGATGGCGATGATGATGAAGAAGAAGAAGAAGAAGAAGAAGATAATCAATGACTACAAATGTCGCCACCCCTTCTATTGATGATCTTGCATTCCATATATAAGGTAAATTTGTTCATGTTTATGATGTTGCATATTGTTAATGTTGTCTTCTAAGTTATTTGTAGCATACACGTATCATGTAATTTTTAGCTAACTTAAGATAAATGATTAACATATGCAAGAAATTTGATTACATATTTATTGTGTTCATTTCTAATAATTAAAACATATGTTATTTATAGTTACCTATGTTTATGTTGTGTCTGATTATGACCCTTTTTGCAAACATTCAATTGACTATAGGTACATTGTCACCCCTTCTGTTGACGATCTTGCATTCCATATATAAGGGAAATTTGTTCATGTTTGCGATGTTGCCTATTGTTCATGTTGTCTTATAAGTTATTTGTAGCCAATGTGTATCATGTAATTTTTAGCTAACATAAAGTAAATGATTAACATATTCAGGAAATTTGATTACATATTTATTGTGTTCATATCTAATAATTACAATATCTGTTATTTATAATTACCAATGTTTATATGGTGTCTGATTGTCACCCTTTTTGCAAATAGTCAATTGACTACAGGAAATTTGACCTGTTTGGCATGGATTGTGCACAGTGATATGGATCAGTAGGTATAAGTCAATAAATAGACATAATTTTCTTATATTCTTCTTGTTTATCATTGAGCACATACGTTATAAATAGACATATTATATAATCATATAATGTATATATAGACAAAGAAGGTCCGTGTAGAAATATAATTGTATAATCACTTTCAACTTACTACATTTTATATTTGTCACTTTCACTTTCCATTTGATGGATTGTAGGACCCACCAAATAGGTACTTGTCGGATCTATCTATATTGAATGAGGGAAATGAGGAACTAATAGATGAAAGCTCTACATGTAGTACGGCTGAAATAGGGAGATCAACTAGAGGTCAAAAGAATAGAAAAAAATTTGATAAATGCATGCAATTTTTCCTTGATAATGGGGGGCCATGTTCTTATGATGATGAGACCAAAGGTGACATCAAGGTGCCCTTTCAGTACTCACACATTGAGAAAGAATGGGTACCCAATGAGCTACCTCCAATTAAGATAGATTTTTGTTTTAATGAGAGGATATATCCCATTGCTCCATCCTCATTACATGGTTTGGGCCTATTTTTCATGGATGGGATAAAGGTAGGTTACAACAAAGTTGTCGAATTGTTCAAGTATGTCGGTCCATGTTACAATTACAATGATTGGATGTGGATTGTTCGGTATAAAAAAAGTATGCGTAGGTATGGGGTATCAGCTAATTATATACAATGGAAAGAAAATGATAAAAGTAAAATATTTGCTATGTACATTGATGGGAGACCAAAAGAAATAGGTAATATTGCAGGTTTATAAATAGTACGTGACCTTCTTCAACTAGTAAGCAACCCAATTGCATATTTGAGGCGCATGAGGGGAATGAAGTTTTTGTTTGTGTAATAAAATCAATATGTGCAGGGGAAGAACTGCTAATTGATTACCATTTGAATTGCATAGATTCAAACAAAGTTACTATCATCAGGGCTACAAGTACTATTTACCATTTTGTTAATAAGTTTTTCTTTGCTGTCTATTGCTTTCAGTTAGCTGAATTTTTTATGTTTAATCTTTGTGATAGGAGGATATGGATCTGACAAATGATAGAGGTCACTAGGATGCTACTCCCACCACTTCTTCAGCGAGGGTAAACCTTTTTGAAATTGTACAAATTAGATAGTTGAAAAAAGTTATATTATTACATTATTTTATTTATGGTGTAAGTACTATTTACCATTTTGTTAATAAGTTTTTTTTTGATGTCTATTGCTTTCAGTTAGCTGAAATTTTTTATGTTTAATCTTTGTGATAGGATGATATGGATCCAACAGATGATAGAGGTCACTAGGATGCTACTCCCACCCCTTCTTCAGCAAGGGTAAACCTTTTTGAAATTGTACAAATTAGATAGTTGAAAAATGTTATATTATTATGTTATTTTATTTACAGTTTTTTAGTTTTTATGATAGTTTTACTGATATTCCACTCACAATTTGATGTTCAGGATAAGGGTAAAGCAACATCAGTAAGTGCTGAGCCACTAGCTATGCCTTCTGATGAGGATATTGCTAAAACTCCCAATTTCATAAAAATGTTGAATAAATTTTTTTTTAAAATTAATTTAGAAGCAATAAAATTTTTGGATGAGGCAAATATGGAGTCCGAGGAGATGATGAAGAGGCTATCAGATTTGAGAGCGCAACCTCGTCATTATGAAGTAAGCTCCAATGAATATTTAGTTATAAGAAAAGTTTAATAAAGATTTGTATTTTATAATCTTTTATGTTGTGAAGTAAAATATGTAATATTGGCAAAAGTACTTTATTGATGCAATTTTTTTAAAGAGTTGTAAGAAACTTTAACTACTAAATTCTTGTTATATAGAAATTTTTGGCAACTGATCCACAACTTGGTCAAGGACAACGCGGTGAGGTTGGTAGTAGTAGAGCTCCGACTGCCACTGGTAAAATAATATTTTAGTTGACAAGTTAGAAGCTTTTTTTTATTTCAAACATTCAAAACTTCTTAACTCTTACTTTTATTATTTCAGAATGTCTTTGCTAACAATGTATTGTTCAAGTCATCTAGTGCAAGAGACTCCTAAGAGGTTGATGGATGCCTGTACGAGATTATTGACTGTAATGTCGACACGAAAGGGACGTCTAGCTGGTAAATCCTTGTTTTGCTATATTTGGTTTTGTGTTAATTATAGTTGATAATATGTACTTTAATCTTGGGTGCATCATATAGTGTATTATTATTTTTGTGGTAGGAGATGCACCATTTGGTATGTCACCAAATGCGGATCATAGTGCATGTATTGGTGATAATTCACCATCATTTCCTGGAGCTACCCGTATTTATAGCGTGGGAGCTATGCAGACATCGTTGTTGATTGATGATGATGAATCAATGCCTTTGAAATGTCCTTAGATTCTAGGTACTTTAAATAATATTGTTTTATATTGCAATAAGGATTTTCTTGCAAGACATAAACATGATAGGAAGTGTTTTGGTAGTATCATTTGAATTATCAATGACCTTTTCTCTATACTAGTAATTCTCTAGTTTAGTAATTCAGTACATTGCAATTTCATGCTTTCAGTATAAGATACTAACGTATTTTTCTATAGAGAACCAAAAGTGGGAGTCTTCTTTCATATTCAATGTTCATTTTTCAATGAGTTCCCACATCATTGCTATTGCCTCTTAAAGTTTTAGAGTGCTCACTTTTAGCTTCACTGTCTATTTTAGCAATATTTGTTTTCCATAATATCCCAGGTATGATCAGTGACAACATCAATTAAGAATGTCAAAAAATGAAGGTCATGGAAAGTTATATGTATTATGCACTATATTATTTTTTCAAGGTATACTAATTAATATAGTCACAGTACATTTTTTAGTTTCAGAACATCAACAACAAAACCCTGGTAGAGTTTGACTGGTTTTAGACATTTTAAATTTTTTTCCAAACTTCTTTTTTGGTCAATTTTGGTCAAGTTGATTCTCCAACCCTGAAATAGATCACTAAAAAGATGAAATGTATCTCATTTTATCTATTTGTTATTCACTATAAAAAGTATTCTTCGCATGATTCATTTTAATGGTTCTTACTATTAATTATCCCATGACATTTTTTGCAGGAAATGATACATTTTATAGGAGGCTTTATGACCTCATGCTATGAAGATTCGGGCCCACCATAGGTAAAAGGTGGAACATCATAACTGAACTAATTTTATCCCACTATTTTTTTTCATATTATTAATTGGTGCAACATTTTTCCTTTCATTCGGGTCTTTTCTTATACTAGCTATATCTAACAATTTTGTGTTTTTTCTTAAAAGGTGGAACTACCAAGATCAAAAATTAAAAGATGAGCTCATCAAAGATATAGAGCATGAGTTTGGTAGTAATATTTTTGATCTTAAGAAATTGTTACAAAAAGTTTCCAGACATCTTAAGGTTGTGAGGGACACATATAGAAAGAGCCTCATCCTAAACCTGAAGTACAAGCATCCTCCCTTTGTTTCAATGAGGGACTGGAATGAGTTCATTTTGGATGCAAAGGAGAAAAGGGAACGTCCAAAAGAAAGTACACCAGCAAATCCAAAAGAATGTACACCGGCAAATCTAAAAAGGTATGCAATAGTATTAACTACTAGTACATTAATGAGAAAATTTAGGGTTCAACTTCAGTATCAACAATCTCAACTAGCTCAATTTAATCTATGTATTGATGAAAAGTATGTAATTCATATGCTGACACAATTGCTTATAAATCTCAATCTCAATGCTGACACAACTGTATATATCTCAATCTAGGCATAAATCCTACATAAGATATAAATAGTGTGCTTATAACTTCACATATAGCTATATTATGTCTTGAAAATATAGTAATGCTCAACTACATGTACCATAGTTGTATGTGTTAGCAGTATAGGTGATAAATGATATTTAGTAATTGCAATGACAAGCACATTTTTTTTGAAAAACTTTGCAAGAATTTTACTAATGGTCAGTCTCCTAAAAGTAATACACATCATGTTCAATGTCAGAAACACAAGTTAATGACAACAATCATGTTCCTATCTTTGAGGAATGACAACAACCCTTGTAGATTTATATTTATTGGTATTGTGGATAGATGATCTAGCCTACACTAGGTAAGAAAAACTATTTGAGACTTCATTTGGATGAGATGATGTATGTTACCTATAGACCATGGCTAGGCATAGAGCCATAAGATGATATCTTCTCCTAGCTAGGATTCATGTTGGTATCTTAGCCACTGAATGGCCATTCTTTGTTGAAGATAGAGAGATTTCCGCTAACCCATGTCTAGAGATAGTTCAACTATCAATACAGTATATCACAGGAGTACTGTAGTTACACCTGCTTCACCAAGGAGGTAAAGAAAGGGTTTTCTCCTAGATTGGACCTAATTAGATGTATGGAAGATGTTAGTGGCCTTACCATTTATAGGTGGGACTACTTTCTAGATGTAGTGAATGATGGTGTCACTCCCTAGTACATAGAGTTTTTGGCCACACATTCATTTCCTCATATAACTAATCCTATAGGGGTAGTTAGTCAGGCACCACACCTTGATGTTCAGCAACCACAAGAACATCCCTTGAGGGAGGAGAGACCATTATAATGGCCACTGGTAGTTCTTATTACAATTCCTTCTCATACTGTTAGATTGGATCTTAGATCGAGCAACAATGAATAGGCACATAGGCCTACTCATGTGAGAACTCACAGAGAGATGAGCACCATGGGTGTAGTAGGAGGTGATGCCAGGAGACATAGGGTAGAGGAGCCACCACACTAGGATATGGGTGGAGGAGGGGATGATGACATGCCAAATTAGCCTCCATAGGTTTCACCCATAGGAGATGTATTAGCACAGACTCAAGATTCTCTATGACATGTGAGGGAGAGATTGAGGACTTCTTAGAGGTAAGTGGGCAAGTTACAGGTGCAAGTTATAGTTAGAGATGCATGACTAGCTAGAAGAGGGGAACTGTGAGATAGTAGATCTATGGTCTAAGATCATATTGATAGAGTTAGAGCGATATGAGACCTGTCATCATACCTCTCGGGCTGCTCATGTCAATGATATATATATATATACACACATATCTATATACATATATATATATATACATATATATATATACACATATATATATATACTATATATATATACATATATATATATATACATATATATATATATACATATATATATATGTATATATATATATATATGTGTATATATATATATGTATATATATACATACACACACACATATATATATACATATATATATACATATATATTTATATATATATAGATATATATATACATATATATATATATATATGTATATACATATATATACATATATATATATATGTATATACATATATATACATATATATATATATACATATATATATATACATATACATATATATACACATATAAATATATATACATATATATATATCCATACATATATATGTATATATATGTGTGTGTATATATATATATATATATATGACACTGGATGTGGATTGTCAATGATATATGGTTTGAGATCATAGATCTAAAGAGATAGGTAGAGTTAGAGCAATATGAGACCTGTCATCATACCTCTCAGGCTGCTCATGTCAATGATATATAAGAACCATCTTGATGCAGAGACCTAGGTGGACTTTTTAGTTATTTATAATCAGAGGGAGTTCCTTTAGTGTTCTCACAACACAAACAAGCTTCTTGAGGATCATTCTCATTGATCCAATCAACTTCAAACCTTATCAGAGTGCACATACCATTCTCTTGTGCCACCATAGGCTCTACATCTTATAAAAAATCCCCAATGTCCCTCAATCCTTCAAATGGATTCATTTAAGCAATCTTGTCAACAAACTATCAAATGCCCCCAATCATCATTTCCTCTTCATTCAGAGATCTTTTTCATCATTATCTTGACATCCCTACATGAAAACATTTAATGAAACATATAAAATATGAATTAGGTCTCTCCCACAAGACACAGTCACCACAGAAAGTGGGAGAGCCTAGGGCATCATGAAAACTCCAAACCAATTTGCTGATTGCACACAGTATTGTACAAGGACAGTCAACAAATGACTCAAATTCTTGCTTTTATACCTCACAAAACAAAAAAATATTGCATGGATTTAAAATTAATCTAATCCTCCATCAATTTAATGCATTCCTGATCATGTTTTCATTGAAAAAAAAGAGTTTTAACAACCCGAAAAGAGGACTATCCCCTCAGGACAGCAACTTGGTAGTTTTCAGAGAATTAAAATTTTATTGCATGAAACTTTGTTACATCTCTTCCTTTCGACTCAAAATTACCACCAACTCCCCTCTCTTTTAAAATGATTGATTATAATGTTTTTATAAACTCCTTTTCCCCTTTCCAAACTGTCCAACTCCCAAGAACCGACTACAACTCCCTAATTGTCTGTGACAGTTTTGAATAACCTTTAATTAATTTTTTAAAACCACTCTTTATTGCTTATTTCAGACTTCTAAGACTCAAACATTCATGAAAATTTTGAAACTAATGTAAATGGATGTTCCTATGCTCAAAAGACTTATAAACCCTTACTTAACCCTTGACTCCATCATAGTGCCCTATGTGGCCTATTACTAACATTTTGACAATTTGACATATTTTTCCAATTACATTGTAATTATTTGCATTTGATATGAACTTTATGACTCTTTGATCCCATTTATCAACCTAGTATATTCTAGGACTCTATCCCCATGACACTTCATTACATCACATTAATGATCCTTAGGTACCTTCCTTGTCCTTTCATCATGCCATTAATGAATTAAATTTTTGAACTTTAACAAAATGAGTACAAAACATATTAAAAAGGACCTTTACAAGGTCTTATTACATTTACTGACCGAATATGGTCATGTTGCCATCTTGTGAACTTAATGTCTTCTCATGCCTTCAACCTTGGCCTTGATGCTTCTGATACCAATTTGATGAGGAGCAATCACAAACTTGATGATAAAACATGCCATACTGAACCAAAAGCATAGGGAACCTAACAAGAATCGATAAGAAGACTGATTCACCATTAAAAACAACACATATTTTCACTACATATAACTATCTGCAGATTGCAAAATGGATGGCTCTCTAGCGGCAGCGAGAAAGCCACTTACATTTCCTTCTATTCAATCATTCTCTATCAAAATATTATCTTTTTGCCCTTATCGATTCTCCTCAATATCCCTTCAATCTCTTCCTCTTATAACATTTGAGGTAGTTATGAAGTCTTATAGGACGGTTCGGATTCTTGAAAGTTACAAAACAAACTCATCAACTTCCCTATGGTAATTTATCGATAACATTGGTGGCCAAAATCCTTTTATTTTGGATACATTACATTGCAATTTTAAACAATAAAAATTTGTCATTGTATAAGGGAATTTTGAAGGCCTTAAATATTTATAAAACTTTGAACAAAAGATTCAAATGACGAGGTGCCTCTGCACCATACTTCTGCACTTTAAAATTTTCCATGTCCCATGGAAATGTATTGGTGATATTCTACAACATCTTGATCTCTTCATCTACATCGATGCCTCTGCTATTCTACTTTCCTTACCTCTTTCAGCTTTAACTCCTATTCATGGAGTTTGCAGTGGTTGCCATCCATGGTGCTTTACCAAACATCTCAAGTCCACCCTCCAATGCCGCTTCCTTGTGCCTCACCCAGGAGTCCTTTCTTGCCTCTCACCCTAGGTCTTTTGGCAAACCTCAGACCACCCATCTCACCCAATAGTGGATTCTGGAAGATGCCTCACCTTCTTTGTGCCTTGCACCTTCTACCTAGCCTCTTCCCTATTGGAGAATGGTCATAACAGACCTCTCATGTCTGCCCACACAAAAACTAACACCAACCTGCAGCTTGATGGACAAGCACCTACAACCATGAAGCTTACCAAAAAGAATCAACATACCCAACATTGCCTGGTGTACATTTTCTTCCATCTACATGCTTAGAATCTTCTGAGCTCTGATACCAATCTGATGAGGAGCAATCACAAACTTGATCATAAAATATACCGTACCAAACCAAAAGCATAGGGAACCTAACAAGAATCGATAAGAAGACTGATTCACCATTAAAAACAACACATATTTTCACTACATATAACTATCTGCAGATTGCAAAATGGATGGCTCTCTCGCGGAAGCCAGAGAGCCACTTACATTTCCTTCTATTCACTCACTCTCTATCAAAATATTATCTTTTTTCCCATATCGATTCTCCTATCTATCCCTTCAATCTCTTCCTGTTATAATGGAATCTACAATTTTCCGCTTCAACTATAGCAACTTCAATTGTATTACTCAAAATTATCCAATCTAGCTTATTCTCTTGAAAGATTTTATTATTTCTTTTCTTCGGGGATGTAACTTAAAGACTTTCAAATAGAATTGAAGAACATAACCTTGACCATCCTCAGAATAGTACCATGACATTATTGGGAAGAAGTTTAAAAAATAACTCTAGTTTAGCACATAGCCATTTCCAACATTGATGTGCATAAAAACAATTAAGGAAGACAATGATTAATAGATTCTTCATAGCCTCACATAGCGAGCCTATTGATGGTCCATGAAATCCAATATTTAAACACCATTCTGAAGTTAGAATCCTTCCTTGTATGGATGCTTAAGTAAACATTCTTGCCTTTGGGTATGTGCAGGATCATGGTGTGCCAAAAAGTGGCAATTTGAAAATTATGTAGTCTTGAAATGCCTCAGAGCATTTCAAAATCTATTCCAACTTTTTTCCCACCCATCATGATACTAAACAAAAATAATTAATACCTTTATAAGGCTTGTTATATCTTTTGATACCAACCCAAAAATGTGTTTTTGGCCTGTTCTTGTGTGTTTTTTACTTCAAACATGTAGATAATGACATTATTTCATGAAATGAAAAGGGTTTATTAAGAATGTTCTTAGCTTTCCATAAATGTAATTTTTTTCAAATTAAAAGTTTAGTAAGTAATTATTACTTATTTTCTAATGGAGTTACGTATAAAGTGTCGACTGACACACTACTTGACAAACAACTATAACTTTCATATCATACAACATTTTTTGAATTCAAAAGATACATCATATTCTATGCTTCTATTATGAAGAAAAATAAAAGAAAAATTAAATTTTGTAGAGTTTACAATTAGTTAAGGTGGTTAGACATGAGAGTTTTTTTATTCCAAAAAAACAAAAGTAGAAAATTAATAATTATTTATTTATTTAAAATAAAAAATACACAAAAATATGTGTCACATCCAGGCATGAGTCTAATTCTTCTATCTAGAATATTATTTAAAAATATTCTCATTTGATTTTGATTAAGGTGGTTAGACATACGTCTATTTCTTATTTTTGTCCTAAACTTATTTTACTATTGCATCAGAATTTAAAATTTTGATCAATCATTTTTTAATTTATTTTTAGATAAGGCCTAGTAATTTAGAAACAAAATTAATTTTCCTAGAGATTCTTTTCTCTCAAATTTTTGATATAAAGTTTAGAACAAGTAGAAAATTGCACGTCAAGTTCACATAACCCTAATTTGTTGATTTTCTATTGCCACTTAAGAGCATAGTTTGGTTGACCATGATCTTGCACATACCCCTTTAAAAGAAACAACTTATTTTAGCATAAAAAATTGGATTTTTATCTATATTTTAGAATTCCTTCTTCTCAAATGTGGCTCTATATCGATATGTGGAATTATAATATCATATTTTGATCCCCTTTCATATGACTTGATCATTTCTTTCTTGAAATTTAGTTGACCTATTTTACAATATTGTACTTAGTTGGGCCATATCTTCTTGTAGAAGGCGACACTAGTACATTTGAGGTGATTTTGCGACCAAAATTTGTGACCATTTATTAAAATGTTTTAGATTGGTAGCAATATGGAAGAAAAAATATCTTTTTTTCTAAATCCATGCCCGTGTTGGTCAAAATTTTGACCAACACTTAGTTGAACATGTCAAAATGAAAAAGAGTTGCACCCATCCATTTCATTGTTTTGTTAAATAAGGGTTTGGCCGCCTGTTACATTGCATTTTGTTAAATTGAGAGGAGATTAGTGCAGAGGGTGGGAGGTATATCACTCGTAGGGCATCTCGATTTGGATGTGAATACGCTTGGGATATGGATGTGAACACCATCTTTCTCGTCTCCGCTAGTTTGAAAGATTCTACAGAGCGCGCACAGGGGAGCTGCACAAGTAATTTAGGAGAAGAGGCAAAAATCGAGGAAGAGGCAAGGAATCAAGGTGCTTATCACATTTTTCTACCATTTTTTTCTCAATCTTAGCCATGGCACCGGGCAGTTGGATTCAACCTTTCAATTATGAAGGGATCCCCTTCATATGTAGAAATTTCTTTAAAATATGTCACGTTGTTGCTAATTATGACCTTGTGAAGTCTAAATAATCTATTTCTTAGTGGGAACATTACTCTTTCCAACATTATACTATTGAGAAGAATTTATCCATGCTGAGCTTGTCCTAGATGGTTGCTCATGATTATGCTATTTCTTCTCCTCTGGTAGGTGCAGTTGGGATATATTCTTCCTAGATGGGGGATGATGCTATTGTAGGTATTTATGAGAATTTTCTTTCTAGTTATTCTCATTTTTTTGGCTTAGCATACACTATTGTCCTTGTTGGCACTATTGGTTATGTTGTTGCTTCTTTGGTTTTTCCTACTAGTTCTTTTCTTTCTGTAGGCTCAACAAGTAATAGTGTTCCATTTCAAATTTATGGTTTTCCTAATATTTTTTAAAAGGCCTCAATTAGTGCTTCTTCTATGCTTCTTGAAGGTGTTTCTAGTGCTATCTATTTAGTGGATGTTGGTTCCTTTTCTATTGGTGCTTTTGTTTCCTTAGTTTTTGTTGGCTCTTTGATTTGTGTGGGGACTCCATTACTATATTCCATTTTCTAGCAAGTTGAGGCTACAAAGGTGAAAGAGGATTGGATTATTGTAAAAAGGAAAAAAACTCTAAATTTGTCTTCTCTTTTGATATGACTATTCGATCTCATATATGGGAAAGAAGAATGGTAGCTCTTAGTGTCTTTTTGTTGGTGGTAGGACTTGACTAGTTTTTTTTCTAGTCTATCCTTCTTTTATTTGGATGGATATGGTCTTTCACAATCTTGTCTCTTGTCATGCAAATCTATTTTTTTGGTCCATTTCAAACATGAAAGATGAATTAGCATTTCAAACACCTGAAGTATTGATAGTAGGGAGTCCATTTCATCCAGTGATGAAACTTTAACTGGGACACCAAGAACAATAAGTTTAGTCATCGAAGCTATTATACCTATGGTATAAATTAATTGTTTCATTAATAAAGATTCAAGAACCTATCAAACATTTTGTTTCTTTTTAGAGATGTGAACCACAAATGACTTTATACATTATTATTTCATTCATTAGAGGTTCACTCACCAGGTAGGGGTGTTGCTCCACCTGCACTTGCTTTTATGACTTTGATTCCTTTTCCATGGGCCTCTTTAGCATATTCTGCCATTCCATCAGGTGTTCAATGAGAAGATTCAATGGTTATCTCCAACACAACTAGAATTCAAATATCTTATCAAAATGTGTGGTACCAAATATTGTTGCATTTCATTCACTTAAGAATTTCTTAAAATTATTCTTCAGTAAATTGTGTGCAATTCAAATAGGCTTCACAAACCAACCTCATATGAGACACTAAATGATTTGAGAATTTCTGCAGCAGCTGTCATGACTAGTAGATTAGAATCTAAGCCCATTATAATACCCACTTCTGGGCTACTTGTAAGAAATAGACAAAAGGAAGAACTCTTAAGACAATAGTCTATGTATGTATAAAAACAAATCATAGAATGAAAAATAAGACAAAAAATAGTAATGCAGAAGAATAGAGATATTGGAACTACAAAATCAATTGGGACAGATGCCTAAAAATATTGAATAAATAATAAATAGTCAATGCGCAAAACGGCAAGCATATGTCATGATCAATGAGTTGATATTGTTGTACATCAAGGGTGTAATACACCAAGATGATGGAAATGAACTTAAACATATTCATCTATCAATTTGGAATTGCTCCATTTTGCTGATCTATGTGCTGCTAATCCTATGTATTCAAGGTATGATACATTGAGATGTTAGAAGGGAACTCAAGCTTGACGGACTATGAAGTCTGATTTGCGGTCTCTGTGAGCTATTATCATCCAAAAAATATACCCCCTTTCATTCATCTATCCATGAGCTATTTCTTGTGATTGTGATTGTGATTGACCTACTTTGGTTGCTAGTGTAGTTTTAGTCTTTTGCTTACATAGATTCACTCCTCTATCACAATGTAATGTCCCAAATCTTGTTTGATATACTAAAAGATTAGATCTAACAGAGTAAATATTATTCTAAATAGAATAGGAAAAGGTGGATTATAATTAAGGAGGACTGTCATCAACATTTATTTTCCAAATATAATTTGCAAGCCTCTTGGAGCGTGCAGGGGAAGAAGCTGACATAGCTTATGAAATTATGCTATGATCTTATTCTATGGAACCAATTTTTGTTGAGGTTGGACACCAAACATATTACCTCACAACCATGTTCATGGTTGATAAGGCACTGTTAGAAAAGATTTCTCAACATATTCATTTTGTTAGAAAAGAGTCAATGCACAAAAAAAATTCATCAATGCACATAAAAATTCAAAAATCATTCCTAATGGATATAGAAAATTAATGAAATAAGGGGGATATGATCATATTGTGTGAATTATGAAGATAGATATTGGAACCCTTAACATGAACTAATATACTACTATAACCTTGTTAACAATTTTATTTTTTTACAGCAAATGATCTATGATGCAGCCACATCGTTCTTCGGCATTGAGATCCCGGTCATGTTTGCAGATTTCATAAATCAAAATTTACAATTATTTTTGACTGATCTTTGAAGGATTCATAGATTAATTTACAATATTTTTAGTAATCTTCAAGGGCTTCAAAACAAAATTCACTTTGTGTGATCTGTGAAGGCATCAAAGATAAAGTCATGATATTTTCAGTTATCTTTGAAGACTTCATAGATAGATATGTCAAATTTTCCTAAGTTTAAAGATTTCAAAATTTATGTATTTCATAGAAGGATAAATCCCACGGCTTAATTATATTGTTAGTATCTATTTTCTCAGAAACTAATTAGAGAGGAGTATATCATTGAATATATAGATTTTAGTGGCTTAAAATGGAATTCCATGTGGATGCATGGCCAAGATTGATATAATGCCTAGATATCGAAAACATCTCGGGAACAGGGGTATTGCCCATCAATGTTATTATGATCAATCATATCAATGAATTCCAATCTTATGACATTTACAATGTCTATTAAATGTCACACATCCTTAATCCATGTCATATATCCATCAAAAAGTCAATCCTAGTTGCAAAATCAATTTGATCATGGCTTTGATCTACCCACAATATCCTAATCAACTTGTATAATCATCACATTTTATCCTACATTTACCTAATCAAATTGGCCAATCATTTACTAACCTTCCCTATAGGGTTAGATAACCCATAATTTAATCCTATATCATTATAATCCTTTACATCTCCCATTATTATTCTCACCAATGAGCATTCTCAATTAATTGATATTTATTATTTAATTGATTCATCCTTCACAAACTATGAAAATCTTCAATTTCCTAAGTCCTTTTTTCCACCTCTAATTTCTAAGTTACTAATTTCTATTTGTGTGTAATAATGATTTTTTAATTCAAATATTGCACATAATCTTGACACATGGACTGTAGTGTTGTCATGTTTGCAGTTTATACCTTGTCTATTTTGATTTGAGAGATACTTGATACTCTTATTTTATGTACTTTGAGATGACCTGAGGGTCAGATTTTATACTTTGATTCATCATCATAGATGCTTTACTATTATGCTGTTTAGTTTATCATATATGTATGTTGATGCCATTTTGAGATGACAGTAGATTTATCATGATATCTGATTATCTGGTATTTGGACATACTTTTTGATTATGTTATGTGATGGATTTTGTGCTATAGTTATTTACTTCATTCTTGTATCTCTATGCTTTTTGTGAATGTGAGTGATGTAAATGGATTAATTAGTCATTTAATGAATTATTACTTTAGCTATGTTATTATATGCCATTGTAGTTGATCGTGTATTTTAGTGTGCAAGAATTATATCCCTAACAGTGGCACATGGAGTTAGTGATTTAGCTATTCATATTTTACCAATGTTGTCCCTATATGGTCGGCGTATCCGTATTTTAATTATTTAAATTAAAACCTTTCCGTGTTTATTAAGTCTAAACTCATTTGCATTATGTGATTGGACTAGTAAAAATATCTATGCATTTAGAGATTCACATTGTCGCGAAAGTTGTTAGTGATTTTCTATGATTTTAGATTTTCAGGCTTTAAATCTTCCCAAATTTAATTTCTAGAAACTTTTTCTTAGGTGAATTCCCTTTACAAGGAATAACCTTTTTTCATTTGGATTGATTTGGAGTCTGGCTAGTCTAACTGACTGCTTGCCCTAATCAACTATTCACTCGAAAAGTGAATAAGTATTGAAAAAGGGATTTTATTATTTACTTCACTTTTTGGAAATAGAAATTTGCAGAGATTTTCTAGAATCCTCTTTTGAAGGATTTGATTTATTTTCATTCCCAAAGTTGTGAGTGTGGGATTTTTGCAAGATCAATCTCATTGGATCTAGCTCAGGTGGACCTTTCTTTGTTGTGATTTTTGCTAGATTCGATGAGCATTTTATTTTATTGTGTGGGTTTGAGTTTCTACCCCTTTTGTTGTCAAGTGGGGCTTTCATATTTTATCACTTCTACTCTGTTTCAGCTTCTATTTTTGGTAGCCATTTGTTGGGAGGTTGAAAACTAGTGTTCCCCTCCATTTTTGTTTGCTGGTTTTTCCCTGTTGGTTGGGTATGAACATTTTCCCTATTTTTGGGATGGGGGTTTGTGGTTTTGCACCCTTATGCTGGTCATTTTTGCATACAATGTCTAAACTCAATTATTTTTTAGAATTTTGGGGTTTTTGTACCCAAAGAAAAAATAGGTTTTAATTTCAAAGTTTTCTAATTTTTTGGGTTTTTACCTCATTTTGTGTGCCACCCTATTTTCTTAGGTTTTCTTGACATGAGTTTGGTCATGAACTTGGATTATTTGTTTGGATGTCATTTGAACCTTTGTTGCACTTTTGTGTTGCATTGGGATGCATGCTGCATCTATCCTCTTGAGTCTATCTTTGGTTGGGTGACTTTCTACTTTGTGTTCTCAACCAATCCTTGTTTTATGATCTTCGTGATGGTGATGCACCACACATGAGTACGTGCTTGTACATTTTTCAAGTGACTTACGAGTTTGAATCTTTTGTAGTACTTCTAGAAGTTATGATCATTGGGGTTGGGTTGGGAATTTTCATGTCTACAGACACTCATCATTGGATGAGCATGGGTAGGGTAGGGTAGCATATGGAGGGGGCTTCTATTTTGCATCCTAGTGATCATTGTACCTGGAGGGTTGGTTAAAGAATTTTTAATCAAGTGATAACTCAATAAAATACTAGGTGGTGATAAAACTTAAGATAATAATCTATGCTAGAGCCTTTCCATTGAGGGAGTTGAATTTGCATGTTCCTAGCTTGGGCTTGTTGATGTCAAGTGACTCTCCATGATGTCAGCCCCTACTTAGTAGCCCATTGAGTGTCTGACTAGGACCTATAGTTTATGCATTGTCTATGTCTTGGTTTCAGTCATTATGTTATCTGGCATGCATGTTAGCCATGGACGTTGTGCTTGTGTGTGTTTGTAGTTGGATAATTATCTGCATCTGCATAGCAGGAGTGGACCTATGGGTGCCACATGGTTGGGAGGCATAGCTACCTATATCACTGCTAGGAATCAGTGTATAGAGATGATCTTTTGTCCTAGTGCGATTGTTGCTGGATGTTTTCACTTGGTGTTTCAAGTTCTAGAGTATGATTTCTTATGATTTATGCTTTCATTAGGATGCTTGTATATCATGTTTAGATGATGTTATTTATTGATGCATTTCGTTATTATGATGAGTAGAATATGATAGATGATGTTATTTGGATTTATAGGATTATCTTATGCTTTACTTTTAGTATGCTAGATTTCCTTATACTTATGTTGTAGCATGTCTTAGTAGTGACGTCCTTCTTATGATAGTACTGACAATCTATTTGATAGCTTGGGATATTATGCATGGGGGATGGCTAGGGCCCACGATGGTCTTATGATGCTATTATGGTTGGAAGGAACAACATACTTAGTTTGGTTGTGTTGTTCATTGTGATGTTATTTCTATTTATTACAATGTTGTTTTAGCACACTGTGATGTTTCTTTATGTACTTTCCCTTCACTTCTTGTTAGATGGTTAATTGTTATTTTCATCTTTCAATATTCCTTTGAGTGTCTTTCCCTCGATGTGGATGTGGTACTCGCTGGTGTCAAGGAATTTATTTTCTATTTTTCTTCCTTTATTGTTTTATGGCTTGCTATTCTAGATTATCATGTGAAATTGTAGTTTCTCGTGCAAGAATGCAAGTCCTTGCATGGTGTGTTGGGTTTTTTCACACAACTTTGTACTTCTTCACACAAAACCCAACACCAATTTTAGCTATTGGGCTAGGTAATTTCTCATGTAGATGATAGGTTCTTGTGGGGTGTGTTGCACTTCCTCGCACAAGAATCTATCTTTGTGGGTCTTGCACAAAAGATGCATCCACTTTAGCTTCCAATAAAATCTGTGGTGGATCCATTTAACACTCAAATTTTCTATTCAGTCATGCATTAGCTTTTTCCTTGGGTTCAATTTTTTCATTCTCTTAAATATTAAGAAATTATATATTTAAATCTTTACATCGATACATGTGTTGGTTTTAATATCTAAAAAGATCTAGTTCAATTTTTGTATTCACATTTGTATTCACACTATTTTTTTCATAAGAAAGATTTTGGTATTAATTTTTATAAAGATTTGAATTCTTTTTTCTATAATATATTAATATTATAAAAATATATGAAAATTAGATAATAGACTAGTTTCACTGAATCTATGTTAGATAGATATGTTAGCAGATTTAAATGACTGAAGTGTTTGACAGTCTCAAATGTGATTACCTACACCACTTGTATCTGAAGGGTGTATGTTGATAGTAGTGTTGATTATATGGAAATATATCAAGAATACAATCAACACAACTTTCAGTTACAACAAAAAAAAGTATTTCCAACAAAAAAAGAAGTCTTTCCCTTCTTGTCACATTTAAGAAACTATACATGATATACTACTATCAGTGTACATAGTGCTAGTTATTATTTTTGCTTTCAATCAATTTAAAATTGAATAGAAACAAGATGTTAATTAGAAATAAAAAGGACACATTTGAATGTAAATTGAATATTTATTTGAATTATGACTATATTTCTAAAATTAGACACTCAAAAATTAAAATAAGAGAGAATAGAGATAACCTTCAATATCTAGAAACCCAATCAAGATGGAACACAAATAAGATTATAAATTGGAAATATTCAAAATGAAAACTAATATTAGTTGAATTAAAAATCATTTGTTTTGTTATTTATAATTGTAAATTTTGATAAACTAAATAAAATTTTAAATATTTTAAAATATAAATCTATATTTGTTTTTTGTTTTTTATTGGAATAAGAATCTAAGAATTACAAAGCATTTAAAACATTAACATTATAGCATAAAACAACATCATTACAACATAATCACTAGAATATGCTCATGACATGATCATACTTAACCATCGCTACATCAATGCTAGATAAACATGAGTCAATCAATAATGTAGAATGATATGGTGCTATGTTCATGAAATCAGACTCAACCATCACTACAACAATGCTGGATAAACATGAGTTGGACAACAATTCAGTATGATATGGTGCTCTCCAAATCACGATCGGCCAATGGGCTATAACTCCCAACTTGTTGTGTCATCTCTACACATGCTGCAAAGTCGAGTCTAGAATGGATGGGGAGGCTGTCTTGATTCTATTTTGTAGCAGCTCATGGAGTTTTTAAGCATGTATAGTAGATGTAATTAACTGAATAGAGGAGACAAGCCAAGTTGTTAAAGTTAACAAATTACAGCATATAATTTGCATTTCTATTTTCAATGGGAGAACAGAGTGGGAAAAGGTAGCTTGACATCGAATTTTCCAAATATTTTTAATATTAATCTGCTTGCAAGAGTTAGCAATCATGTTATGAGTGGGCGAGGATCCGAGAAGAGCATATTTCCATGACCAAGTGAAATTGAACAACACAAGTATGGAGGTTTTAAGGGCAGCCCACAACAACCTAACATGAGAGTAGAGCCAAAAATAGTGGATTAATGATTCATCTTTACCACAAAAGGGACAGTGTGGCAGCTGAATGAGGAATTTAAGACGAGAGCCCACTAGAAGCTTGGCATGGAGAAGTTTCTAGGCAGTAAATTGTGATTGAGCATTAGCTCTTTAGTTTTCCAAATTTGACGACAGAGCTTGTTCCATTAAGACTGACTTTGGTTACATTTCCAAATAGTGTTGAGATGATGAGAAATGGCCAGGTTAGGTAGAAGCTTCCTGTACAAAACTTTGAGAGGGAAAGCATGAATACTACTACCATTAGGCCACCTCCAGTCCTTTAGGAAACTAGAGTGACTACTAGAAGAAAGAAGGATACAGAGATTAGAATGAACTAGCGTTTGGAGTTCTATTACAATCACCTTGTTAGTATTGCTTAGATTAAAATACTATTTGAGTTGAGGCCATGATTTCCAAGTGATGTTTGTACAGTCCCAAAGGTCTCTGAATTTTATTAGCCACCTGGATACAACCAACCATGGATGAATAACGGTTTGACCAAGTCAACAGTTTGGATTTGAACTTACATAAGAAACATCTTGATGCAGAGACCTA
Organism: Cupressus sempervirens; assembly: GCA_028749045.1. Taxonomy (NCBI): domain Eukaryota; kingdom Viridiplantae; phylum Streptophyta; class Pinopsida; order Cupressales; family Cupressaceae; genus Cupressus; species Cupressus sempervirens. The sequence continues at coordinate 649,032,254 of CM053787.1, forward strand.
GGTGGACTTTTTAGTTATTTATAATCAGAGGGAGTTCCTTTAGTGTTCTCACAACACAAACAAGCTTCTTCATAGGATCATTCTCCTTGATCCAATTAACTCCAAACCTTATCAGAGTGCACATACCATTCTCTTGTGCCACCACAGGTTCTACATCTTAGAAAACATCCCCAATGTCCCTCAATCCTTCAAATGGATTCATTTAAGCAATCTTGTCAACAAACTATCAAATGCCCTCAATCATCATTTCCTCTTCATTTAGAGATCTTTTTCATCATTATCTTGACATCCCTACATGAAAAAATTTAATGGAACATATAACATATGAATTAGGTCTCTCCCACAAGACCCAGTCACCATAGAAAGTGGGAGCGCCTAGGGCATCATGAAAACTCCAAACCAATTTTCTGATTGCACACAGTATTGTACAGGGACAGTAAGCAAATTACTCAAATTCTTGCTTGTATACCTCACAAAACAACAAAATATTGCATGGAATTAAGAGTAATCTAATCCTCCATCAATTTAATGCATTCCTGATCACGTTTTCATTGAAAAAAAAGAGTTTTAACAACTCAAAAATAGGATTGTCCCCTCGGGACAGCAACCTGGCAGTTTTCAGAGAATTAAAATTTTATTGCATGAAAATTTGTTACATGTCTTCCTTTTGACTCAAAATTACCACCAACTCCCCTATCTTTTAAAATGATTGATTACAATGTTTTTATAAACTCCTTTTCCCCTTTCCAAACTGTCCAACTCCCAAGAACTGACTACAACTCCCTAATTGTCTGTGACAGTTTTGAATAACCTTTAATTAATTTTTTAAAACCACTCTTTATTGCTTATTTCAGACTTCTAAAACTCAAACATTCATGAAACTTTTGAAACTAATGTAAATAAATGTTCCTATGCTCAAAAGACTTATAAACCCTTACTTAACCCTTGACTCCATCATAGTGCCCTATGTGGCCTATTACTAACATTTTGACAATTTGACATATTTTTCAAATTACATTGTAATTATTTGCATTTGATATGCACTTTATGACTCTTTGATCCCATTGATCAACCTAGTACATTCTAGGAATCTATCCCCATGACACTTCATTACATCACATTAATGACCCTTAGGTACCTTCCTTGTCCTTTCATCATGCCATTAATGACTTACAATTTTGAACTTTAACAAAATGAGTACAAAACATATTAAAAAGGACCTTTACAAGGTCTTATTACATTTAATGACCCAATATGGTCATGTTGCCATCTTGTGACCTTAATGTCTTCTCATGCCTTCAACCTTGGCCTTGATGCTTCTAATACCAATCTGACGAGGAGCAATCACAAACTTGATGATAAAACATACCATACTGAACCAAAAGCATAAGGAACCTAACAAGAATCGATAAGAAGACTGATTCACCATTAAAAAAAACACATATTTTCACTACATATAACTATCTGCAGATTGCAAAATGGATGGCTCTCTAGCGGCAGCCAGAAAGCCACTTACATTTCCTTCTATTCACTCATTCTCTATTAAAATATTATCTTTTTGCCCTTATCGATTCTCCTCTCTATCCCTTCAATCTCTTCCTCTTATAACATTTGATACATTACATTGGTGGCCGAAATCCTTTTATTTTGGATACATTACATTGCAATTTTAAACAATAAAAATTTGTCATTGTATAAGGGAATTTTGAAGGCCTTAAATATTTATAAAACTTTGAACAAAAGATTCAAATGACGAGGTGCCTTTGTACCATACTTCTGCACTTCAAAAATTTCCATGTCCCATTGAAATGTATTGGTGAGATTCTGCAACATCTTGGTCTCTTCATCTACACTGATGCCTATGCTATTCTACTTTCCTTACCTCTTTCAGCTTTAACTCCTATTCATGGAGTTTGCAGCGGTTGCCATCCATGGTGCTTTACCAAACATCTCAAGTCCACCCTCCAATGCCGCTTCCTTGTGCCTCACCCAGGATTCCTTTCTTGCCTCTCACCCTAGGTCTTTTGGCAAACCTTAGACTACCAATCTCACCCAATAGTGGATTCTGGAAGATGCCTCACCTTCTTTGTGCCTTGCACCTTCTACCTAGCCTCATCCCTATTGGAGAATGGTCATGAGAGACCTCTCATGTCTGCCCATACAAAAACTAACACCAACCTGCAGCTTGATGGACAAGCACCTGCAACCATGAAGCTTACCAACAAGAATCAACATACCCAACATTGCCTGGTGTAGATATGCTTCCATCTACACGCTCATAATCTTTTGAGCTCTGATACCAATATGATGAGGAGCAATCACAAACTTGATGATAAAACATATCGTACTGAACGAAAAGCATAGGGAACCTAACAAGAATCGATAAGAAGACTCATTCACCATTAAAAACAACACATATTTTCACTACATATAACTATCTGCAGATTGCAAAATGGATGGCTCTCTAGCGGCAGCCAGAGAGCCACTTACATTTCCTTCTATTCACTCACTCTCTATCAAAATTTTATGTTTTTGCCCTTATCGATTCTCCTCTCTATCCCTTCAATCTCTTCCTCTTATAACATTTGAGGTACTTATGAAGTCTTACAGGATGGTTAGGATTCTTGACAGTTACAAAACAAACTCATCAACTTCCCTATGGTAATTTATCGATAACATTGGTGGCCAAAAGCCTTCTATTTTGTATACATTACATTGCAATTTTAAACAATAAAAAATTTTCATTGTATAAGGGAATTTTGAAGGCCTGAAATATTTATAAAAATTTGAACAAAAAATTCAAATGACGAGGTGCCTCTGCACCACATCTCCACATATCTTTCAATCAAACTCCAATTCCAAAGGGGATACCAAGATATCTAGTAATGACTCCATGTTTTATCTCTTTCCAATCATTAGGAATCCATGGGTGCTGAGAGTTGGGATGAGTCTTCCAAAATTTTGTTTTGTGAGTAGCAATTTTGGAACCTAAAATTGTGCAATATAAATTGATGACATCCAACAGATTATTGACATCCTCAATTGAGTTTTGGAGAAAAACATGCTGTCATCGAAAAAATGGGAGTTGAGGGCTGTCATGTGGCCAGGAAGGGAGATGGCATGAATAAGGTGAGTCTCTTGAGCATGTTGAAGGACATAACCAAGGGCATCAGTAGAGAGGACATAAATAAATTTTGTTAAAACTTAAATAAGATATTTACTTGAAACTTCAACAAACAAATATGAACTCGTGGGGTGATCTTGAATCCCAGCCCCTTTTTTAATAAATAAGTATTATTTTTAAAATTTAAACTCTCAAAAATTGCAAAACATAGTTAAAAATTATAACATTAAAAAAAATACTATTAACTAAAAATTAAATAAATTTTTATCTTACATTTTTTACTCTCAAGAAAGTGGAGATCTAACCAACCATAATAGCAACCAACCATGCGGCCCTTTAAACCCAACGTTTCAAGGGAAAAAACAATCTGCAATTATCAAATTATCTCTCCAAATCAAGAAAGCGCAGATATCATTAGAAATAGGGTCTGCCGAAAAGCTCGCCATGAAGAATTCGGTGCTCTCGCATGGGAAGGAAAAAGTATTGAAGAAGAAAATACAACATTCAGCAACAAGGGTTATGAAGAAAGGTGGGGATTTGGGTATGGAGCCCATCAAACTGAAAATATCAAAAGTGTCTCAGAAGCCGCCATTGTTACAGTTGCAGGAGGAGGGTTGCGTTGTGAAGAAAGATAACGAGATGGGCATAAACCCCATTAATATCCAAATAAAAAGATCAGAAGCTCTTCAGAAGCGGCCATTGTCACAAGTGCAGGAGGAGGGTTTTGAGAAAACAAAACAGCTGAAGAAAGATCATGAGATGGGCATAAAGGTTTTCAAAATCAATATGAAAAAACCAGAAGTTTCTCTCAAGCAGCCATTGCCACAATTGCATGTGGGTTGTGAGAAAACACAACACCCAGTAACTGGGGTGGAAAAAGATCATGAGGTGGGCGGCGTAAAGCCCATTAAGGTCAAGATTAAAAGATCAGAGGCTCCTCACAAGTCCTCATTGTCACAGTTGCAGGTGGATTCTGTTTGTGCTGAAAGAATGAAGGAGAAAAATCAGAGCCCAAGATATTTTATGATGAAAGATCATGAAATGGGCATCAAAGTTGAAAAATCACAGGCGTCTCAGAAGCCGCCATTACCAAAGTTACAGATGGTTTCTTCTTGTGTTGGAAACCAAACCATTAGAAGAGAACGGAGAAGATTACATGTTATCTATGAAGATGAAGAGGAGGAAGAGGAAGAGCCAATTAAAAGAAGCAAAACATCTCATGAGACCAAATCACAAATTTCTACCATTTCTTTTCATAGAGAAGAACAGGCAGGTAAAAATAATTGTTCTTCTTTTTTGGATTCTCACAAAGAAGAAGAAGAAATCATGTGGGGGCTGGTTTCAGGATTAGAGCTTGAAACTAATATTGACGCCATTAACAAATGGAAAGAAGAGGAGGTTGCTCTAGAGGTTGAAAAATTCTTGGGAGGGCTTGAACTTGCAGCAAAGATTGATGATGAATTAATGAGAGAAGCTCGGCTTGGATGCAATAAGCTCAAATTGCTACCCACCCTGGTCAAGCTTCTTTTAACGCCAAAGTGCAAATTATTGCCAGAGTTGCTTCTTTCTAGAGGAATTCTTGGCCTCCTAAAGAATTGGATAGGAGACACAGCATTGAGCACTGAGATTATGAAAATGTTGCTGAAGATGGGAGTCGTAGATGATAATAAAATGCTTTTCATGGAGGAAATGAAAAAGAGTGGTTTGGAAAGGAATGTGATGCTGCTCTCAGCATCTGATGGAGAGACTGAATTGAATAGAAGACTTGCAAAATCACTCCTTAATTCATATCTGTTGTAACTTATTTTATTTGCATGGACGAAGAAATGTGCCCAATTCAATTGAATTTATGTATTGGAAACATAAATGTTTATTCATATGAGATTGTATTCAATTCTTTATATTTATTAATTTTTATACAATCATAATAAATGTTCATTCATACCAGATTTGTTTACTACTTATCTCTCTGTTGTAAATTATAGTCTAAGAGTGCAGTTTTTTTGTTTTTTCCAGTTGTAGCTCATACTTCTCAATTCAAGTGATATGTATGTACATATTTATTGAATTAGCAATAATTTATTTTTGATTTATTAAGGTTAGTTTTCATTTTTGATAACTTAATTTTTTTTTAAAGAAATCATAAATGTTCATTCTTGTACGATTTGTATTTATATCTATTGTAAAATATTGTCACCGTTGAAAAGATGTATAGATATGAAAATCATTTATGTTTGCCCTTATGAACTATGGAAACAATATATGTTTGATCTTATAAATTAGTTTGGTATTCTTATATCTATATATTTTCATGGAAATAATAAATATTTATTTGAATTTATTTGTTTTTGTTGATATTTGTATAGATTCATTTTTTTGAACAAAGCATATTTTTCTATCAAAAATTAAATATTTAATACAATTACAAGTATAAAGTTTTCACATTTGATGATAAATGTTCAATGATTTATGAAGTTAATTGTGTTTTTACTAATTTTTTAATTTCAATGTGTTCTCAATTATTTTATCAATGAATCCTCCTCTATTAATGTTCAACAGTGCTAAATGTGATTCAGTAATCAATTTTTTTATCAATAGATCATAGTCCATCATTGTTTAATTTAGTACATATTTCCACAGAAATGTAAGTGTTCATTTATATTGAATTTGTTCATCATATTTATTATAAATTTGGTATGACATTATGCTTTAAAGCATTCTTCTCAATCAAATAAATATATATTTAATAAAATGAAAACATAATTTATGTTTCTTCATATAGAATTGTTCATTCCATTTATTTTCTTTCATTTTTATTAGAATATTTTTAAATTTTAAAACTTAGTTTTCTACCTATATTTAAATATTAAATAAAATATTATGAATTTTATAAATTGAACTTTCAAACAAATGTTTATATATAGAAGAACAATAAATGTTTATTAAAATTTTATTGTTTGTTTTCTTATATTTGCTTATTTATATTGTTAATTTTTTTTTTAAAATCTACAATAAGATTCAAACATTAAATAAAATAATCATTTGCAATATCAGAAAAAATGCTAACACCCAAAACCCATATGATAACCCAAAATGGTCACGATGGAGCCAACAGCTAAACCAAATCACATGCAAAATGGAAGAACGCTAAAATATAGCAGTATAGCTCAATATTAGACCACTATCTAATAAAACACATATTAGACCACTATGTAATAATGCATTGGTTCTTGCAACAAATACTTGATAAGGCTATATTTCCTTTTTCAATCTCATGTATCCAAAATACAGATGCAATACTCTTTCATTGATTTCTCTTTTCTTATGTGACATGCTATAATCTTTTCCAATGAATCTCATGAAGATTTAGTATCATAATCTGTGTGTTACACATGCAAATGCATCGCTTCTATACATAAAACATATTTTCATCAATTAAACCGCAAGCCGTTTCTTCATTATGGAAAGCACATAATGAAACCATATAGATTTATTTATTTTCTTCACACGAGCAGAAAAATTAGGCATTTAACTTTAGTGCCAAGTGTACTGTAAGTAGGATGATGAGCAGAATACTTGTGATATTGAACTACGAAAAAGTAACATTCCTGCTATTGATAAGGTTATAGATGTTTACATCTAAGGTACTCCTACAATTGATGCTAAAACTAATAAGCAAGATGTTGAAGATGAGAAGAGAGATGGCGAGGAAGAAAATAAATATGAAGGAGAGAAATTTCAAAATGAGAAGGTTACATTTTAGACATAATTAGTTGTGATAGAAATTTAGATAGAGAAGGTGACAGAGGAGAAGGTCACCTAGTTGAAGGTTGATGCAAGAGACACTCATGTTGAGGTAGTATAAGAGTTCCTTGATAAGGAAAAGATGGAATTATATAAAGTATAACTAATCAAAGGTCTAGTTAGTATTAATGCACTTAGTCCTATTCAAATGACGAATATTGTATCACTAATACAAGAAAATAGTAGGAAAGAGATATTGATGATACACATCAAGGATAATGAACTTTTGAAAATTTCATCTAATGTGTTGGAGAAGATTAAATATAAAAATGAAACTCTATCTTGCCAACTAAAGAGTCTTATTAGTGATACAAGTTGGATTTATTTTTGTGTTGGATGGGAGAGATGGAGGTGCCCTAGCTTGGTTGCAGGTTTGCATGCGGGAGTTTTGTGGAAGTGTTTTAGCAATGGAGTAGTTTTTTACTTATTGCAATGGATTTTGTTTCTTTTTGGCGTCTGAAGGGACTTTTTCAATTTGCTGACAGCTGTTCTGATTTTTGTTTATTTTCTTGGCTTCCATCTTTGCATGGTACAAATTTTTATGGCATTAGTTGTGGATCTTCTTTCATGGACAAGGCTCATAATGGGTCCTCTTCAAGCATGCATTCACAACAAGTAGATACATTTTATACAAGTGTTGGCCCTAATATGAAGAAGGTTAATGGGTGTCTTCCTAGAACCCATGATCACCCAATTTTGGTCATTTCTCCTGATTTGGTGGAAGATGTCTCATATTGGAGTAGACATGCTCTAATTTGTAAGTTTCTTGGTATTCGCATTCCTTTAGCCACTCTCGAGGCTTGGATATGTCATTACTGACAGATTGAAGGAGATATGGACATTATGCTTGCAACAAATAATTATTTTATGGTTATTTTCTCGAATATGGCAAATCACAATAGAGTTTTTGAAGGTGATTCATATTTTTAAAATTAGGTTTGATTATTTATTTAACCATAGCATGTAGGTTTTAATTCAGCTAAAGAGATGCCTTCTTGAGTTCCTATTTGGGTTTGTCTACCTCGGCTCCCCCTGGAGTTTTGGCGAGAAGACATTTTACATAAAATTGCTAGTCTCTTGGGAAAGCTTGTGGTAGTTGCTACACAAACATTTGGTAATAAGGTGATTTATTTTTCTTAGACTTGTGTTGAGATAGATGTAAATAATCCCCTGTCGGATTCGATGGAAATTTTTTTGGGATCTTCATCATGTATTCAACAATTAGATTATGAATCTCTACCTTTTTTATGTCAATTTTGTCATGAGTATGGCCATCTCCTATGACATTACCGTAAAATTCATAAGGAAGCTCATTCCTCCTCTTCGACACCTCCTCCTCTAAGTAAAGAGGATAAAGGGAAAGCTCCCATGATGGCTAAACCTTAGGGAAAGGAAAAGGAAGCATTTGTACTTGTTAAAACTAAGGCTAAAGGATGTCATTAGAAGAGGCCATTCAAGGATAGAAAGACAGATGGAGGCTCTAGCAGGTTTGAGGTGCTAGAGAAGTTAGCTTTGGAAGAAGGGGTCCTACATGTGGTCACTTCTAATAATGTTGGGATCAGTATGGAGGTTGTACCAGCTCTTGAACTAGAACTAGTTCAAGCTATTCAGGGACAAAAAGTGGCTTAGGTGACTTTAAATAATTCCATAGAGGATGACATTATTTTGGAAGATTTAGTAAGAGAAGTTTTAGTTTCATCTCAAAATGAGGGTTCATCTCATAGATTGGGAGTACAACAATGACCCCTTAAGAAAGGTCTTCCTAATATCTCCTCAAAAGGGTGGAAGATAGACCTTGAAAAGATAAAAATGACTAGAGATTTGTTGATGGAATCTGGGCTTGGTAAACCTATTGATGCACACTTTTCTCAAATCCCTCAATGATCATTCTCTCTTGGAATGTGAGGGGTTTGAATAACACCTTTCATCAAAAAGCTATTCATGATTTGATTGCAATTCATTCTCTAGATGTCTTTTGTGTTCAAGAGACTAAGGTTTCTATTGAGATTATGTGTTAGCATGCTCCACTCATTTGGTATGCTGGTCACTATCAAAGTATTAGTTCACAAGGGAATTTTGGAGGTTTGGCTTTGTTTTGGGACCCTCAAAAGATTTCTCCCCTTTGGTGGATTTCTAGTCATTACTCAATCTTTATGGTGGCTACTTCCTTGGACTCTAGTGAGACTATTCTTGTGACAAATATTTATGCCCCTATTGACATTCGTGGGAAGATTCATCTCTGGGATCACATTAGGTATGTGATTTCTTGTGCTCCTTATTTTCCTTGGATTTTAGGAGTCAATTTTAATTCTATTTTAAGTCTTGAGAAGAAAAGAGGAGGTTGGCCTAGGCTTGGCCTTGCTTTTGATCTTTTTCAAGCCAGGGTGGATATTCTTTCTGTTATTGATGTTAAGCCTTAAAATGGGGTTTTCACATGGAACAATAGATGGAGTGATCAGGAAGCTATCTCAGACTATTTGGATAGGTTTCTTGTTTCATGTTATTGGGTTGGCAGTGGCCTAATTATGAGTTTTGAAATTCTTGATTGGAGACATTTTGGTCATTGGCCAATTAAGTTATCTTCTTCTCCTATTGCACTAACTAAGAACCCTTCTTCTAGATTTCATCTTATGTGGCTCCAAGACTTCTTCCTTTATGATTTGGTGGCTAAGTGGTGAAGAGTGGGTGGCCCCAACTTATGGCATGGCTATGTTTGTCTTTGAGAAGAAACTTAAATATGTCAAATATCATCTTAAGAGATGGAATACTTATTTCTTTGGGAACCTTTAGTCTAGAAAGAGGAATTCTCTAGATCATTTTGTAGTGATTACTTGCCAAATTAGAGACTCTAGGATTACAAAGGCTCTTAGCAGGGAAAAATCCCAAGCTATGTGGGATGTGGAATAATAGGAACTTTGGGAAGAGATTTATTGGAAATAAAAGGCTCGCATTGATTGGCTGCAAGAAGGGAATAGAAATACTGGAATTTTGCATTATTCTATTCAAGCTCATTGTAATAAGGGGTGTATTTATTCTCTTGTTACTACTGAAAGACTTCAGATTTCTTCTCAATCTGCTATGAGCTTGGAAACCCTTCAATTTAATTCTAACCTTTTTACTAAGGATTCTCATTCTTTAATTGAGGAGGAGAACTTAATTCTTTCATGCATTCCTTCTCTTATCACCAATTCTATGAATGATTCTCTTCTTTATCTAATTTTGATATATGAACTTGAAGAGGTTGTGTTTGGGATGAATAAAGATACAGCTCCAGGCCCAGATGGCTTCCCTATGGAATTCTTTTAGGAATTTTGGGAAATTATTAATATGGATCTCTTGGAGGTAGTTAAGGAATTCCTTCAGAATAAGAAAAAAATCTCTTGCATTGAATTGTACTTTACTAACTCTTATCCCTAAGAAAGAAGGTGCTAACGATCTTGACTCCTTTCATCCCATTGCTCTTTGTAATGTTGTATACAAAATTATCACCAAAGAGATTGCTAAAAGACTCAAGATAATCCTTCCAGTTGTGATTTCAAAAGAACAAGGTAGTTTTTTGGTTGGTAAGCAAATTCTTGATGGAATTGTTATTGCTTTTGAATTTATTCATTCTATGCATACATCAAAAGAGCGAGCTATGTTCATTAAGTTGGATATGGCTAAGGCTTGTGACAGAGTCAAATGGAGTTTTCTCCAAAAGATCGTCTTTGGCCTTTGGTTTCTACCAACTATGGGTGAACTTAATTATGAGGGTTGTTACTTCAGCTTCTTTTTCTATTTTGATGAATGGTGTTCCTTTAGAGCCCTTTGGTGCCTCTAGAGGACTTCACCAAGGGGATCCTATTTCACTTTATCTCTTTATCATTATAGCTGAGGGCTTGTGCCACTTTCTTAAGCTTTGTGCTCACTAGGTTTTGATTCATGGGTGGAAATGGGGTGCTGACTTGCCTCCTATTTCACATCTTCAATTTGTGAATGATAATTCATTTATGGGATATGCATTTCTTTAGGAAGCTACTTCTTTTAGGCATGCTTTGGATGTGTATCTTGCAACTTTGGGATAGAAAGTTAATGAGAACAAATTCTTCATTTTTTTCTTCAATACTCTCAAGGCTATTTAATGGTGTATTGCTGCTATTTTGAGGATTTTGATTGGGTCTCTTCCCTTTGTTTATTTGGGTATTCCTTTTACTGTTGGTAGACATCCTAGATCTTCCTAGCAAGTTTTTCTTGATAAACTATGGCAAAAGGTTAACCGTTGGACTCATTGATGGCTTTCAATTGCTACTCGCCTAACTCGCCTAACTCTATAAAGACTTCATTTCTTCAAGTTGCCTAGACTGTTGGACCCTCCTTTATTATTTGGCATATATGGTTGGAAAGGAACTATCGTATCTTTAAGAATGGGTTTTTAGAGGTTCCTCACTTATGGTGGAATATTCTCCATTCTTTGGGTGAAACTATTTCTACAAAATGTGACACTTCTGAGGCCATGGAACTAGGGGAGGATATTTTGAATAATCGTCTGAATATTCCCCCTTCACATGGAAAATTATTAAGAAAGATGTGTAGACATCCCTTGCGAAAGATAAATAGGGTGGGGAAGTGGAGTTCCCCTCTGCAAGGTAATATTAAAATCAACACAGATGAGTCTTCCAAGGGAAAACCAAACCCTGCTGGCATTGGTGGTGTTGGTAGAGATAGTAAGGGGGATGTCTAGTTTGTGTTTTCTAGTTATAATGTTCATCACACTAACAACCTAATGGAGGCCATAGCTATTTCTTTGATGTGAAGAATTCACGTGACCTTGGTTGGAGAAGGCTTATCTATGAATTTGATTCACAAGTGGTGATACATCTATTAAATCAACATCATTTTGAAGTTGTTAGTTGGAGGTTAGCCCTGATTGTGGAATAGATTCATAATTTGTGTACTTATTTGGAGTATGTTACTTTCACTCATATTCCTAGAGAATGGAATAGTGTTGCTAATTGTTTGGCCAAGTGGGCTTCTGAACACGTGTAATTGGAACATTGTTGATAAGACTCACCTTCTGATGGGCTTGTCCCATCAACTTGATCACTTGGTTGATCTTGAAAAGGTTGTCTAATGCCCTTTCTCTATTTGTTCTTGTTTTTCTTTTAGCTTGAATAAAGTTTCACCCCTCCTTTTATTAAAAATAAAAGAGTCTTATTAGTAAAAATATAAGTACAAACTTCAAATCCTTAGAAAACATTTCTATAATCAAAGTGAAGGATGAATTTGATAAAAGGAAATACAATTACTTATGTTCTTTAAATGCAAAATATTGAATACCTTACCATCTTTGGGAAGCTACTTCTTTTAGCCATGCTTTGGATGTGTATCTTGCAGCTTCAGGATAGAAAGTTAATGAGAAAAAATCCTCCATTTTTTTCTTCAATACTACCCAAGCTATTTGGAGGTGTATTGCTACTATTTTGAAGTTTCTAATTGGGCCTCTTCCCTTTGTTTATTTGGGTATTCCTTTTACTGTTGGTAGACATTCTAAATCTTCCTAGAAAGTTTTTCTTGATAAACTACGACAATAGGTTAATCATTGGACTCATTGATGGCTATCACTTGCTACTCGCTTAACTTTATTAAAATCGGTTATTGAAGCCTTTCTTATTTACAAGTGTTTTTTGCAAGCTGATGCTATGTATTTTCTTCAGGAATTTGATGCTCTATCCCGTCAATTCCTTTGGAGTGGGAACCTTTCAACTTCTAAATGAAGTCTAGTTAAATGGGAAATAGTGTGTAGACCTTAGAAGAAGGGTGGCCTTGGCTTACAATTAGTTATTTTAAATGGATAGGTTCTCATTGCAAAATTTTATTGGCGTTGGTGTACGAACCAACATCAACTTTGGGCTCGTATTCTCGCTCATAAGTATTTTCCAAATATTGATAGGGTTGAAGTTCATCACTTTCCTTTGGAAGGGAGAGGTTCCATGATTTGGAATACACTAAATTTTGGAGCTCAGTTGGTTAAAGATGGTCTCTTTTGGATTTTTCATTTGGGATCACAAGCTTTATTTTGACTTGATTCTTGTGATGGACACCCTCCTATTCTTACCACTCATCATTAATTACATGCCCTTTATCAAACTTTTAGTGCTTTTGGTTGGACACAGTTGATTTTTATAAGATAGGGTGTGTTAGAGGTTTGGCTCCTTCCTTTCATTGGAAAAACCCCTTTGAATGGCCTCCAGGAGGATATGAGGAGGATAGGAAGGATTTGTTTTAGATTTTGCAATCTGATGAGTGTACTACTTTGGTTGATAATGATGTTCTTTCTTGGGACAGCAAAGATTTGTCTATAAAATTTTTAGTGTCTACAGGATATGTTGAGCTACTTCGACAGATGTTGGGGGACATTCAGATGCCTTGGTGGAAGCAAGTCTAGTTCAAGTTTTCTTGGCCCAAATGTAATTTTTTATGTGGTTGGTGGTCCATAGTCAATGTCTTACATGGGATAATTTATGCAAGCATGGCTTCTAGGGACCCTAATTGTGTGTTCTATGTTGGACTAGTGAAGAAAATATCTCTCATCTCTTTTTCCACTGCTCTTTCACTAGACATATTTGATAATCTTGGTGGAATGTGTGGAACCAATCTTGTTGGTATGTTTCCTCACAGGAAAAATTCTTTACATGCTAGGGTAAGGCTCCTATCAAGACTTCATTTCTTCAAGTTGCTTAGACTCTTGGACCCTTCTTTATTATTTGGCATATTTGGTTGGAAAGGAATCGTTGTATCTTTAAGAAATATTTTTTAGAGGTTCCTCACTTATGGTGGAAAATTCTCCATTCTTTCAGGGAACTTGTTTATGCTAAATGTGACACTTTCAAGGCCATGGAACCAAGGGAGGATATTTTCAATAATTGTTTGAATATTCCCCCCTCACATGGAAAACTACTAAGAAAGATGTGTAGACATCCCTTGCAAAAGATAAATAGGGTGGGGAAGTGGAGTGCCCCTCCACAGGGTATTCTCAAAATCAACACAAATGGGTCTTCTAAGAGAAATCCAGGCCCTGCTAGCATTGGTGGTGCTGGTAGAGATAGTAAGGGGGGTGTCTAGTTTGTATTTTCTTTTTATAAAAGTCATCACACTAACAACCTGATGGAGGTCATTTCTATTTTGTATGATGTGAAGAATGCTTGTGATCTTGATTGGAGAAGGCTTATCTATGAATCTAATTCACAAGTGGTGATACCTCTATTAAATTAGCAACAACCTGAAGTTGTTAATTAAATGTTATCTTTGAGTCATAATTTGTGTACTTATTTGGAGACTGTTACTTTTAGTTATATTCCTAGGGAATGGAATAGTGTTGTTGATAGTTTGGCAAAGTGGGCTCCTAACCATATGTGCAATTGGAACATTGTTGATAAGACTCACCTTCTAATGGGCTTGTCCCATCAACTTGATCACTTGGTTGATCTTGACAGGGTTGTCTAACGCCCTTTCTCTATTTGTTCTTGTTTCTCTTTCAACTTGAATAATCTTTCACCCCTCCTTTTATTTGAAAAAATAGTCTTATTAATAAACATATAAGTACAAACTTCAAATCCTTAGAAAAAAATTCTTTAATCAAAGTGAAGTATGAGTTTGATAAAAGGAAATACAATTACTTATGTGCTTTAAATGCAAAATATTGAATATCTTTAGGAGTTGGCTTGTAAAGGATCAAATATTTCTTTTCAAAATTAGGAAAGGTTTACCAAGCATGAATTTACTATATTAAATGAGTATATTACTTATAGAAGATGATAAAGGAGAATAAAAAAAAGCTATTTGATTTGTCTACACCATTTGATCCCCAAAAAAAAAGTTAGTTCCCAGTCATATAGGATAGTTAATTTTCCTGATGGACAAGATCAAAATATTGATTATGAAAAAAGAAAGAGTTATTAGGAGGATCAATGACCTTAGAAGCTTGATATCTCTTAAGATGGACATTCTAATTGCTTTCTTGATGCACCTAAGATACAATTAGCAAGGAAGGTTGTTTATGCTATATCTAGACAAATATATATTATTGATAACCTAAAAAAGAGTTTGGGACAAATTTTTTAGTTCCTTGATGAATACCTTTTCTATCATATTTAGATATTTTAAGTATGAAATGTATAATTTTATATATATGCGGTACATGTATATAAAGGATTTTGGTAGAAGTTTTTAGTTGCATACACCTACCATTTCTATTGATGTCAATGGGGGAGAGACATACAGTGCAAAATGAATATTCAACTCAAGTGGAGTACATGGAAGTTTTGACATTTGGATCTATTTTAGTATTTTTGGTATTTCTAACATTTAGTCATTTTCTACTATGTATCCCTATCAATACTAAAGGGGGATATTTTTGGAAAGAGAAAATGATCTTCATCGCTTAGATATTTTCATTTATCAAAAAAATATGCATTCAATATATTCACATATCTTTTTTTGATCATAGCTAATGGTTTAAGGAAGATTTGGACAAATATAGAAGTTTGCATAACAATTGACAATTTACAAGAAAGGTTTTGATGCATTTATTGACTACAACATTTTAAGGTGAGAACCTAGTAAAGCATTACAAATATATAATATACCATATTCCATCTTTGTGACACTTGACCTTATCATTAGATTGAGCTATTAGGTTCTTGTGTATCAATTTTTGGCAAGTAGTTATGAACAATGATAAAATTTAGTAGATCCTTATACATATGATCCTACTAGATCAGTTTTAATGATTGGTTTATGAGTTCTATGACATAGAGTTGACATGACAGATTGATTATATGTTGTTTTTTGAGGTTCAACTCATGTTTTACATATCAATTTGGATGACTATATACACCTTGCATTATGCTTTTTATTATGTTCAAGGTTGAACCAAAGATAATTTAATTCTTGGTAGAGGATATATAAAGACATGAATGGAGTTGATTATTTTGTGATTTATATAATATGTATATGGTGCGATGATGAAAATTTTAGGTTTGAATAAAAGGAAAGAAGAGATTGGACATGAAGTCTAATATTTAGAATATTGTACCTCAAGGAAGTGTTTTGGCATATTCAGATGTTGCGATTTGAGAAACGATCTATAAGTAGTGTGTCTAAATTCATGTACATTCTATCTTTTGTGCTTGAACCTTTAGGAAAGCTAATACTTATATGGATCATTTCTCTATGATTTTGACCCCATCATGGTTTTTCTTGTAATATTATTAAAAAATAAAAATCATGGAGTTATGTTGTTATGGATTTTGGTCATGTTGTGATCTACAATAAGATATATCATCATCTATCCTTATTTTACCAATCTTCAATTTGAAGATTAATTTAAACTCAAACTATAGATTTCTTGATTAAAATTGTAATTCCTGAAAGTGATAGTTTCTTCATGTATAATTCCAATAAAACTTAGGTCATGTTATGTAATTTGTGCCATCTACTTTTAACCTAACAATTACTCAATTTTAAATTTTACACTTTAAATAACCATATTTTAAATTATCTCCCAACTCGACCAACTTTGACCAATTATTGAGTTTTTGAGTTCTAACCTAATGTCCCAATCTACACATATGAAAATACTAGGTATAATGTGATGAAATAAAATACATCATATTTTGTCACAAATCCACTTGTTTAAGAACCTTACCATATGGACCCAAATTAGTGAGTTCATCTTCTTTACCATCACCATTTCTATCAATATGTTTATTTACTATATTCTAAAAGTTCTTTATTAATATCAAAGGTTTATCCAAGAAAAATTCAACATCCAATTTGGAGTACTTCTAGTCCTCAAAGCATTAGCTCTAATTTCTTAATGTCCTTCTATCTCTATTTTTTTAAGCTCACCTCTACACATAGGACCAAACCCTTTAAATTCTTCTATATCCTTGAATATATCATTGTCTGTATCAATGATAAATGATACTCCAACAATGTATGTACATCTATTTGTGTAACAATGGTTATAAATGTTGTGTGTCCTCATCCCCTCCTATTAGAAGGGTAGGTCCTTTTGTTATTTTTTCTTCTACTTCAGTCTTCAAGACATCATGCCCACTTAACACTTTTTGTACTTCTTTATCTGTCTCTTACTCTATTTCCTCATATTGTCCTACCATGATTTGAATTGGTCTCATTTTCCTCCTCAAATGTGGCTCCATTTTCTTCATGATAGTCTTCAATTTTTCCTCATTCTCAATTTCACATAATGTGTTCATTGTTATGTCTCTCAACTGCATGTCCTCCTCTACTTCTTTAAGCATTCTAGCTTCCAATTTATTGTAAAGCTCCTTTGTTATACTTCCATGCATAGTAGTAAGGTATTGCTTGAATTTCAACATATACTTCATTACTAAGATTTCAAGTTATCTCTCTTGATTTTCATCATGTGTGTCATAATATTTTCTCAACTGAACAAGTTTTCCACCATCCATAATCATATCATTTAACCTTCCTAGCTTATATTTTCATCCCTTTCTCTTCTTTCTATAGCTTGACCAAGGTTTCTCTTATGGTTCAATTCACCCTCTCATCTTTGATGTTTCTTTTCCTTCCTCTTGAATTTTCTTGCTTTTCCTTACAATCACAATTTTAGGTTTCTTTTGTCTAGGGTCTTGTTCCATTTCCTTAACTCTCTTTTGTTTCTTTTGGTGACTACTCCAAATTTCCTTGCTTAATATCTATTGTCATACCACTACTAGCTTTCTATTTGTCATAGATGGTGAAGTTCTAGTTGATCTTATAGTCATTGATAATGTTTTAGTCTAGCTAAGTGGAATCCTTACTTCTTCCTTTGTAGATGTATGTTGATCTGCTACTGATATTTCTATTAATGCACTTGATGATGCTTCAATAGAAAATGACTTAACCATAAGTACATTTGATTATCCTATAACATGCATTTCTACTAGTATCGTCTTAGCTTCATTCCATTCTTGCTTTTTCATTCCAAAAGCTTTAATCATTTGGTCAACCAATTTACTTACCTTTCTTATTCTTACTCTACATTTTAGTTGCTCATCTAATTCGCTTGACTTTTCTTCATAGGTAGCCCATCTAGGACACTCTTCATCCCTTTTTGAATTTATAATTGTGCCTGCATATGTTTCCAACTTCATAACTCATAGATTATAAGTAAAATTCTCTAGGTTTTATGCTTCCATACAAGTGTAATCTATTTCTACTATAAAACAATAATCAGCCTTCTATTTCTCCATAATTAACTTAGGAATTTTGAATCTCTTCTTAATCTCAATCTTAAAATATATTATTATTCTAGTAATATCCTTTCTAATTATATTGATAGGTTTCTTCCTATAGTTATGTGTAATTAAGTTCATATTGCATCTTCCACTATTCTACTCATAGCTAGGAATACTTGTAAAACTATTCATAATTATTTTATTTGAAAGATTCTGGCTAAAACAATTTATGACATCATTAAGATGATTTTATGAAAAAAAAAATTGAGAGATTTTTTTCTTTTAAGAGTTACTAGATTTTGTATCCCTTCCATTGAAAATACCAGATATCATCTTAACCTTTCCTGGCCATTTGACATTTCTCTTAGTCTGAATTGACATAGTAGGTCAAATCTATAATGTCATGTCACAGATTTAGAACTGTCTTCTCTATCATGAACCATGAGCCATCTCTATCCTATCTAATTCTTTGAGTGGCCTTCAAGAGATAAAGACTCCTCTTTATCGTGAGCTAAGCCATTACCATTCGCCCTACACAACCTAGTGAATGCTCTCCCATGCATGTGTAGACCTATACATTTCTTCTGGTAGCTCTCGACTCATTGTTTTCACCTAAATCCATGAGTTTTAGTGTGTTTTGAGGTGTTCTTGGGGGTTGTAGGGATCAACAGGGAACACAATTGCAAGGATCATTCCTCAACCAAAATTTGAGACAAAGCTTCAATTGGGTGCCACTTGTTTGATAGATTGGGTGTCACACCTTGTCTAATTACAAAGGAAGTACATTACATGAACTATTAGATCTCAACAGTTTGATAGAATGACTCCTCCACTTGATCTAATCCCACTGCACCATATTGTTGACCATTTAGAAAAACTAGAGAAAGATAATGGAGCACTATATCTAACATTTCTCACAAATTAGTAGAACAACTTTTTACATTGGAATCTGAGGTTGAATCTAGCCTACAACTCAAAGACATAGTTGAGTCTCTCTCACATTAATTCTCGAACTTAAGTAGCTGACAACCTCTAATACAATTGTTATTGATAACTTCTCAACAACTTTTAATAATACAACCATAGACCTCATAGATATTAAGGAGAGAGAGACTGAAATTGTTGATATGCATTCATCACTCATGTCTAAAATTGAATGTAAGGAAAAAACTTTAACAACCTTGTGTAACACTATTGTGTTGGAAATATAGTGTAGACAAGGTTACTGAGAGGGGAGGGTTGAATTAGGAACCAATAAAACTTTTAACTTATTTCACCAATTAATTGTTCATATAATATTCTTATCTAATTGCATGCATGAAACAATGAAAGTGGTAAAACATTCATAAAACTTTGATACAAGATATGGCAACCCAAAAACTTTCCAAATAGAAAGTAAAGCTTGCATGGGAACGATACTCACAAGCTTTTGTACTATTGTATAAAGTTGGCCTGTTAAAGGTTACAATTGATCACTTCTAGTGATCTACCCTATTAGGAGCAATAAGGACTGCTAGGTCTACCTTGTGAAGGGATTTAAAAAACCTACGATGAAGTATGCACTTGGTAAAGAGATTTATCAAAGACTATTAAGTCTACCCTATTAAAGGATTAAATTGATACACTTATTAGGATGAACTAGTGTCTGATCTCTAATCTACAACTTTGATTTTTTGGTTGAGATTCCTTGTAATGTAAAGATCACCTTGCTATGATTGATAAATCTTTGATGTCCCTTACACTACTTGTAGCCTTTTGAATTCACACTTATGATCATCATATATTCTTGACTCATTCATTTGGATATGATACAATGAATTACATATATAATAATCCAAATCAAAACTCATTGGAGTTAGCTACAACATAAGTTTTCATCAAAATCCACAAAGTTGGCCCAACTTCTATCACTCAGTTTTAGAAGACAAACTCAGTGATGTTCTAATACTTGGAAACCACTGTTAACACTTGAAATCATCATGCACTCAATGTACATAGAGGCTTGGTCCATACTAATCAGTTCCAAGTAGCTTGAACTTGGTAAACACTATGTGATTTAGTGAACACTGAGAAACTTAAAATATACTAAATTACTTGGTTGACACTCCATGGTTCAATGAAAACTAGATTCATCACTAACATGAAAAGCTTGATAGACACTGGAGAACATGTTTAACATTGTATAACTTGGTTAATACTATGGAGCTCAGTTAACATTAGAGTTCCCATCACTTGCACTGAACAACTTAGTAGACAATACTACACTTGGCATGAACTGTACATAGGTTCTAAAGCTTGGTAGCAACTAAATATAGACTGCTTGGCTTGGGAGCAACTCGAGCACTTGATTAACATTGCAAATTGAAAGATAAGCTCATCAAAAATGTAACAAATTGACTAAGTCTGAGTTAGAAATAGAAAAACTTGACCTTAATGTCAACAATCTCCCCCTTTGGCATTAGTAACAAAAACACTTATCATTCCAAAGTTGAATACTCAAAATTTCATCACCATTATGTGTTTACGATTTGATAACATACTCTTTTTTGAGATTTTTCAAAATTACTTTTGTAAAATATGTTTTCTATTTATATATACATGTATTTGAATAATACTATACTTCTCCTCAATACATATACCTCATCTATACACATATATCTAGAGTATTTCTCCCCCATATATATATTCTTTACATGTCTTTATAAATACTTCTCCCTTTTTATACATGTATACATTCATCTATACTTCTCTTCCTTTTGTAGATGCACTTATATACATTCATCTCATATTATATTTCTCCCACTTTTTGACATAAATGCCAAAGGTGTATGCTATATGTTAATACCAAAATGTGACAAGAATTTAGAACATACCTTCTCTCTTGTAACACCTTGTTTGTATGCAATGCAATCTAATCTTTTGCTAATAACTCCATCATATGATCAATAATGGAGAAGTTATTGTCATGGATGAGAGTCTTAGCATGTGCAATGTGTGTCTGTAATGCATCCATGTTTGGAAGAATTGTGCCTTGGATTTCTGCAAGTGTGGCCCTGATCTTGGCCTCTTCCCTTAATAATTTTTCTTGTAAATTTGTTAGATATCTGATCTTTGAATAGTGAGAAGAAGTATAGCTTTTTTCAAGTGACAACTGGTGTACACTTGCCTTCAAGCCTTCATCTATCTTTGATAATTTTTCTTTGATTCCTTGAGTGAAGATAGATGTATCACACAACTTACAAAATAATGAAGTAACATTATTTACAAATATATCCAATGAAACAATAATAGTAGACAATTCTACTTGGTTTATTGCTATTTTCTATGCCACTTGTTCCAATACATTGTTTTCAAACTTTCTTTTTGCTCTTTGTAGCAACTTATCTTGTCCATTTAGATCTTCATTGAATTTCTAGACAACTTCTACTAACTAGATCAAAATAGGTTGTGTACTATCAACCTCAATACTTAGTGTATTCTCAAATATGTCCTTTATATCTTTAAGCACTTGGGTTTCCTTCCTCTTCTCTTCTATAATAATTTACCTAGGGTGTTCATCATATCAATGTTGAGGATAGAGATATCTCAATTTGGAATAACTATATCCTCATCTAAATTGCACTAGGGCATTGTTTCTACCAAGTACTAGTGCAATCTAGCTAGATTGCACTAGGGCATTGCTTGGAGAATGAGGAAATGAGGCCGTTGTTGTTGTTGCAATCTTCTCTACACTGGTATCCTCAATACTTTGAATCTCTAGAGGATTTCCTCCAGAAGCTTCCTATTCTTCCTCATCGTCATCCAAATTTACATCATCTACATTATCATCTTTTGTTTCTACATCATCTTCATCATCATTGTCATAATCTTTGACATCTTTGTTATCAACATGAACAAAAAAGTCACTTGGTTGATGCAACTTGTAGATATTCTTCCATGTGTTTTTTGTTTCCTTACTACATATTCAATATCTTTAAGAAGTATCATCCAAGTGTTCATTTTGAGAGTGAATTTCTATTTATTCTACTTTAAAGATTCTTTTACCTCCTTTTCACTAAGACTTGACATGAGTTGTCTTAGAGTCTATTAAAAAATGTCTTTTTCAATCTATGCTCCCATCTAGGCTTGATTGTTTGCATAAGCTCATAATGAAGTTGTCGAGTAAGCTCATTAGGAGAGTACTTCCATTTGCCCAATTTGGTCACAATGAAGTCTTAAATCTATCTTTTCTCACCTGAATTCCTTGTTTCATACTTGAGAAATTTGAAATATGTCTGCTAGTTCCTTCTTCTAATTCCTTTAATCTTTCCTACAGTGTAAGTACACATTTCTTGAAAATAATGTACTTGGCATCATCTTCATCTAAATTCAATTTCTTCCTAGACTTTGGTGCCCTCCTTGTGAATACAATAGTAGATAACTTAGTAGGTTGGGTTATGATAACATTACCTTTCTTTCTTAGAGGCACTTCTTCCTTAGATTTGGTTTCTTCTACTTCATCTCTACTTCGTCATCTTCTACATCATCATTTTTTCCTTCTATCAGCAAGATAGTAGAACTTGCTTGTCTTAATTTTGCTATCCTCTTTCTTCCTTTATTAACTACTTGAGGAGGCTTAATTTCAAGTCCCATTCTTTCCTAGCTTCTTCATAAGTTCCAAAATAGGCTACCTTAGGATCCATAGGCTCATTCAATAGAGCCTCAATGATATCTTTGGTGCCATCAATGTTAACCTCATATTTTAGAGGCTTAACGCATGCCACTCTAGGTTTGATTTCTTGAATATATACTTTGTCACACTCCACCATAAAAAATATATCATCCTTGTAATCTTCTATAAGTTTCTTTGGGATCCTATATCTATTATTGAACTTCTCCTTGAATGTTTCAAAATATTTATCCATTATACTATCAAAATTTTCAACCATCTCTGCCATATACTCATTGATTTGATATAAAATATGGACATCCTTTCTCCATGCTACCAAACATTTAGCAGGGAATAATTTTTGCACAAAGAAAGATAAACAAGTCATGAGTAAACCAAACTTACATGGATTATTTTTGGAAACTCTGATGCTTTCCATGTTCTGATTAAATTGATTCAATAATAACTTAAAAAGGTCAAATGTCATATTATTTTTCACCACTTTGAGAGCCAAATCAACTACCTCACATGACACATTGTTGAGATTACTAGAGCTGTAGATCTTGTGGGCAATCACATCAATTCCAAATTTTAGTTCCATGTTTTTTATTCCACTTATCTTTATTCCTCTTCCATCCTACTAAGCAAGAGTTCACCTTGCTAGTTCAACCCGACCTTGGGTTTTGGTCGCTTTTTATTTGTTCAACATTGGAAGGCCATTGATTATGTGAATCATCTTCCTTTGATTAGAATGGATTGGTCCAACCATATCTTCCCATTGTGAACTTAGCTTAGGATAAATCTTATCCACTTTGACTGGAAGTCCCTTGGCATATGTGAAATATGTGTCAAGCCCTTTTCTTCCAGATGTTGATGCTTAGGTTTTAGAATGCCATTCACACTTAACTCATTTAATGCTTCATTCATCTCATGATTTCCTAGCTCTTCAATAGAAAATTGATAATATGAACATATATCATGCATGATAAATACCTAAGGTGGAATCTGTGATTGTGCACTAGCTAGGTCGAGGATTTTGGCAATTGCTGGACTAATTTTGAATGTTAGAAGCTCACATTCCACTTCATGAATCAACATTTTTGATCCTTTCTTGTATTTTCTGCTAGAAGACTCCATACTTGGTAACGTCTTGTAGGGTTTCTTTAAACTCAAAAATTTCTCCAATAACAAACACTTAAATCACTTAGAAGCACAAAAATCACTTTTCAAAAATAGCTCTATAAAACTTGCAATGGAAAAATGAATTAAATTTATTCCTTTTAACAAATTTCCACTTTTCAATTGCCATTAATGCTTGGTACATTTTATCACTCGATGACCTGGGTTGTCTTCCACATGGTTTAGACATTAATGCTTGGAAGAAATTCATAGCTTGGTAGACTCATCATCACTTAGTGGAGTCTTCAACAACTCGACATCTACATACTATACTTTAGTGTATCCCTACCTTGCTCGGTAGGGACTTGTGACCCAACCTAACTTGGTAAAGTCTTGAATTTTTGCAACCGCTTGGTGATCCTTGTGGATCTTGAATGTTGATATGGATCTTTTCTTCTTGCTAGTTGGAACTGATGAGAGATATCTGCTTTAGAATCTCATTTCTAGTTATTCCCATAGGAATTCAAGTTGAAATGCTTGAGTCACCCAATATTGAGTGACATTTACTTCATGGCTTGAGCTTGCATCCTCAACAGACTTTGGTATCTATTGCTACTTCATTTTCTTTCTAATATTATTAGATTTTACTTTCTTTTCATCTTTAATTCTTCTAGTGTTCATAAAATGCTTAGCATGATGTCCAAGTTCTGTACAAATAAAATATCTTTTAGTGGTATTTCTTTTCCTCGTGTGATGTTTCATAGAATTTTCTCCAATGTGCCCAAATTCACCACAATAGTGGAATCTACACCATGTGTCATAGTCCCATCCAAATATTGCTTTCACAATCTATTCTGCTCGATTCAGTTTCTTAGTTTTGCATTATGAAGATTTGTGTCCTTGTTTATTGCAATTATAGCATTTTTCTTCAAAGTTAGATTTCTCCTTGCATTCTTTTTCTCTATGTTGATTCTTATTACAATTGTAGCATTTTACATTAAATTTTGCTTTACCATTACTCCAATTTTTTTTTGATGTATGACCTATCTTACCACAATGATTGCAAGTAGGCATTTTTTTCTTTTGAGCTCCTTGCGTAGATGATTCTCCTTCTTTTGTACAACCTAATCTTGCTTTTCCTTTGTGTCTATACTAATTTTTCTCATTCAACTGATTCATGCTTTCTTGAATTTTATCATCCTCTCATTGGTTTGCTTCTCAATGTTGAGATCATTATGTAGTCTTTCATTCTTTGATCTTAGATTCATGAGTTCTTCATTTGCACCAGTGAGTTGATCAATAAAATCTACTTGCTGAAGGGAGGGTTGATTGATTTCATTTTTCTTCTCTTCTATTTCTTCTATGACTTTGTCTTTTTGTTCCATGACTTCACATAGTCTGACTGATTGAGTTTCTCATTCTCTTTTCAGATTTCTTACTTCTTCTTGAAGAGTCAAATTCTTCTCAAGTAGATCTTTGATTGCTTCATTAGCTTCATCTAAATTTCTCTCTAGACATATGTCTTCAATTCTTACTTCAATGTAGAGATTATCATTTGGTTGTTCTGCTAGTTCCTTCCTTCTTTATAGAGATTGAGAGAGATGCTCCTTTACTTTTCTGAGATTTCCAATAGCCAATTCTAAATCCAACTTGTCATTCTCGATAGCCATTTCTAGCTTGTGTACCTCCATTGCCTCTGATCTTTTCTAAAGTTATTAGAATTCTTCTCTGAGAACCAAGCAATTTGATACTAATTGTAGCAAAAAAAAGGTAGACAATGTCACCAATTAATCCTTCATATAATATTATAATCTAATTACGTGTATGAAACAATGAAAGTAGTAAAACATTCATAACACTTTGACACAAGATATGGTGACCCAAAAACCTTCCAAATAGAAAGTAAAATTGGGGTGGGGATGATACCCACAAGCTTTAATATTGTAGTATAAGGTTACAATTGATCACTTCTGGTGATGTTCCCTATTAGGAGTATTAAGGAAAACTAGTTCCACCTTGTGAAAGGATTTACAAAACATAAAATGAAGTATGTACTCAGTAAAGAGATTTATCAAAGGCTGTTAAGTCAACCCTATTAAAGGATTTAATTGATACACCTATTAGGATAAACCAATGGCCGATCTCTGATTTGCACCTTTGATTTATTGGTTGAGATTCCTTGTAATGTAAATAACACCTTGTTGTAATAGATAAATCTTTTCTATCCCTTATAATTCTTTGAGAATTCTTAATTCACACTTCTACTCATCATATATTCTTGAATCATTCATTTGGATATGATACAATACATTACATATATACCAATCCAAATCACAACTCATTGGAGTTTCCTAAAACATAAGTTTTCATCAAAATCCACAAATTCAGCCCAAGTATTGTCACTTAGGTTGAGAAGACAAACTCATTGATGTTTTGATACTCAACAACCACTATCAACACTCGACATCATTATGCACTCGATGGACATAGAGGCTTGATCTATAATAATCACTTCCAAGTAGCTTGAACTTGGTCAACATTGTGTGACTCGATGAACACTGAGAAAATTGACATATACTAAATCACTTGGTTAATAGTCCATGGCTTGGTCAACACTAGATTCATAACTAACACTACAAGCTTGATAGACACTAGAGAGCATGGTTAACACTATGTAACTCGATTAATATTGTGGAGCTTGGTTAACACTAGAGTTCCCATCACTTACACTGAACAATTTGGTAAACATTGCTACACTTTGCATGAGCTATACATAGGTTTTGAAGCTCAATAGTAACTAAATATAGAATTATTGGCTTAGGAGTAACTAGAGCACTTGGTTAAGACTGTAAACTAAAAGATAAGCTTTGTAGCAACTATAGAGCTTAGTAGCAACATAACAAATTGACTAAGTGTGAGTTACTAATAAATAGACTTGAAATTAATGTCAACATATTGTTGCAATACCTATCTCATGTGTTGAGAAGCTAGTCCAAGGGAAGATTGATGAGGAGTGGGTGAGGTGAGGTCAAGAACTAAACCTATAGGTCTACAATCTCCCCCTCTTATGACCCTCTTATTTTTGAACATTCTTTCCTTACAGACCAGCTTGGTATCTATGATATTTCATTAGATAGATGTTGGCTAGGCCCAAAAAACCCCCTCTTTCTCTGATTTCACTCTCTCTCAGATAGATTGTAGGCTCTTAGATAAAATAATATGTTATTATCTCTTCCTACTCAAACTTTCTTAGACAAATATCTTACTAAATCACAAGTGACAAAGCTAAAATAATTGAGGGGCCTAGTTACTAAGGCTAGGAGTAGCAAGAAGTGGGTAATTATTTGGAATCTTAGGGAAATTATCCATGATTCTCCTCCTAGTGATTGGGTGACATGATAGACTAACAAGGCCAAATGACATGCCTACCAATAGTCTGACAAGGGTGGGTCCTCCTCTAGCTTTATTCTTGTCAACTGTTAGAATGGAAACAACTGGCTATATTCCCTACCTGGCCTATTTCAGGATGCAATTGGTTCAACATATATCCTTATCATCATAGAGACTCATGAGATCCCAAACTGGCTCCTTCTAAGGTTTTTAGACTATAAATGGTTATCCATCTACAGAGGAGTTTTGTAATTTAGGGGGCACATAGTTTTGGAGGCATGGCTTTTATGATTAGGGATAATCTTTTAGAGGTTACCTCAATCATCCATACTGATATCCATACCAGATTCCTATGGATCTGCATTAGCCATACCAACCATACTAGATATGGTTAGAGAGATATCTTCATCACTGCTAGCTACTTCCTGTTTGCATCTTCTTAGTACACTATCCATAGCACTAAGGATGGAGACACTTTTTCAAACTTATAGGTAGGCATCTCCATGTTTAAAAGTATGGGTGACATCATCATTTTAGGGGACTTTAATGCTTAGACAAGAGACTTGCATAAACCTTTACATGACCATGGTTCAGATTGGTCTTGCACTTCATAGACTGATCCAACTAGTTTTGAGCTCAAGCACACCTCTAAAGATAGTTTTGGACTTTTATCCAGTTATGGGTACCATCTTCTCTATATGTGTAAGCCTATTGACATGCTGGTTTTGAATGACCTCTCTCACTTCCTAGGTTCTGAGCTCTTCACTTGCTGGCCACACTCTAGTGGTGTGAGTGTTATGGACTACACTCTTACTTTAACCTCCTTTATCATGTCACTTTGCTACTTCTCCATCTCCCACCTTCCCTTGGCCAAGAATGCTCTCCTCAACCTTTTTCTTAGCTTTTTGCCCTACTTGCCCGCCTTCCCCTTTCCCACCCTTCTCTTGTTCTAGCCCACTCCCCGACCCACTTTCACTTCCTCAAGAGTGACCCTTCCCTCTTCACCTTCCATTTCAGTGATTTCTTCACCCCAACAGCTTTCGAGCTCAACCAAGATAATTCTACGTTTGACTTGCTAACAACTATGATATGGGAGTCTTCTCTCCTTTCCATCCCCCATTGTCATTTTCATTGTTCTAAGTGTTGTGGTACATACCCTATGAACCAATGGTTCAATGATGATTGTAAATCTTGTAATCGCCACTTGTGCTTGACCTTTAAGACTTTCTCTGCTACTTTCACCAGCCTTCATCCCACTTATCATTGCTTCCTTAAGTCCAAAAAATGATTGTTCATTAATTTCTAGTGCTTCTCTTTGTGCATCATGCTTTCTTAGGATCCCAAGCTATTTTGGGGATATAAAATCCTTGGCCAACCCCCCCTTCACATCACCCCCCCTCCCCATAGCCATCACCTTTTTATTCCATCTAACATTCTTGAGGTCATCAGATACATGAGATATAGCAGGTAGCTGCTAATCTAGTTGGATTTAGAAAGACTAAAATTTTCATAGTCTTAGAATCTCTCAAATTCAACATCATTCCAAAGGTCTCAAAAAATTAGACCTGACATAACTTGGATGAGTTCAAAAGGATCTCATATGCAGAAGTTATGCTCAGTTAAAGATTTGGTGAAATCGGCAAATTAGAGAGCTCAGAAAAAGGTAAAAAAATAATAAAGTCATCAAACAGGGTCAATATTGGTATCATTGTCAAGAATTTTTTAAGATCTTTCCAATGGTGTTTATTTCATCAAAATCTAAGATAAAATGTGGATGATATTGCAGAATTACTTTTACCTCAGAAAAAGGAGCTCCCTATTTTCAAGCACCCCTATTTTTTGGGTCTATATTTCCTAACAAATTAGCCTCAAACTTTTTTAAAAAAATGTCATTTACCATCCCTAGTTTATAGGGTTGGATTATGAACCCCTATAAAATAGCAAGCTCTATTTTCTACTATACTTAAGGATACAAATCCTTAAAATATTAACGATATTTCTAAGGAGAGCCAAACAAATATGAAAATGATTTATAAATTTTTTAAGATAAATTTCAAGAAGGATTTTAGGATCAACTTATAAATCATTCATTCCTTGGAAAGTGTATTTTTGTAAGATATTATTTTAACGGGGAGACTATTATATAAAAATGGGAGATTTGTAACTATTATGGTTTTCACCATAATAGGAAAATAAACTTGTATAAAGGGGGATTATTTTTCCTTAGAAGGGGAATTAGTCTGTGGCAAGAAAAATAATAGTCTTGGAGAAATCCTAGAGAGAGCATTTTTGTAAAGGAATAACTTTTCCTTGTGAGAGGATTTGTAAGCACGAAGGCGTTGTGTTTTGTCTTCAAGTGCATAGGAGAGATTGTAAAGGCTGGAAGCTTGGATTCTGTAACAAAGTGTTTTGCTTAGCAGAATTAATAAAGTGGTCCTCTAATTGAGAAGTGGACCGAGAGACATAGTCCTACCTAGACAAACTTCATATCAAATTGTTTGTGTCTCTTTATTCTCTTTCTTATTCTCTCATCCATTATTGTTCTCTTTTATATGAATTAAACACATAGTTGATTAATTGTGTTTAAAGCATAAATTTTCTTGTAATTTCAATAGTTTAAAATACATACCATGCAATTACTACCTAGATTAGGGATTAAATCTATATTTGGATTAAAGTTATAAAACTTGCAAATCCTACTTTACAAATTAGATAAGCAAGGAGGGTAGGTTGAGCTCCTCACGCTTGGCACCTTGTTGTTGTGCTCCTTTCTTCCCACACTCTTTAATAGAGTGGTTTGCACTGGCTTCCCAGACTGCTGGTTGAGGAATGTGATGTATCCAATCCACAAGTTTGGGTTGGCTTTTGACCCCGACAACTATAGGACTATCATGATTAGACGCACCTTTTCCAAGCTCTATGCCACTACACTAAACATTATTCTGACTAGAGAGCTTGATCACAGACCTTGTAGAGCTAGAGACCAAGTTGGGTTTTGGGTAGGTTCCTAGACCATGGACCACATCATGATGTTATGAGCTATTATTAAATAGGCTCAACACCACTTTGCAAAAATTTACTATTGTTTTATGGACTTTCACAAGGCTTTTGACACCATCCCATTGGCGGTGCTTTTCTAGAGGCTCAGAGACATTAGGATTTCAGAGATCTTATTGACTAATATTATGAGGCTATACAAAAAAAATTGTGGGTAGGTTTAGGAGTCTTGAGGGTTTATCATCTCCTATCCAGAGCACTATTAGGGTGAAACAGGGCTGCCCTCTTTCCCCCACACTATTTGGCATTTATATTGATAAGCTTGAGAACTTTCTTAGAGAGTCTTTGCTCCTAGGTGATGGTTGCTACTTACACCAAGTCTTGATCTCAATTCTCCTTTATGATGATGATGTGGTCCTTTTATAATCCTCTCTTGAGAGTCTTTAGAGGCTCCTAGATGGTGTAGGTTCCTTCTGTGACTTGCGGTAGTTGACTGTAAACTTGAGTAAGACTAGGGTTATGGTATTCAACCAATTGAAGAGCTTTGATCTTTACCTTTACTTTTAGGGATAGGAGATTAAGATTGCCTCTTCTTACAAATACATTAGTATCAAGTTCTTAGGACATTTCTTTAGTATGAGGTCAAACATCTAGCCTAGATTTAACAAGGGTATGCGCTCCCTTGCTATGCTCGAGAGATAATGCTTCAGATACAACTTCTAGGACATGATGTTCAAGTTGTCCCTTCTTGACTCCTTGGTTAGACTAACAGTGCTATGTTGTTTAGTAGTATGGGGACCATCTCTTCTTGACTCAAATTGGGCCTCTATTGAGTGTGTTCAAACTTTGCTTCTCTGATGCATTATCAGATTGCATAGATTCACCCCCCATGAAAATATTATGGTAGAATTCAGGGCTCATCCTTTTAGACTAGGTGCCTTTTTTTTATTTTGTTTGGTTTCTTCACCAGCTTCATGGCTTTTTAAGTTCTATGGATGGTTGTTACAGATATGCTTACTTGTCTTATTGCTCCTTTTTTGTCATTGCTACCTTAGATCCCTCCCCTAGAGGTCAATGTTTGTACGCTCATGTGACCTCAATGTTGAGCTCAATAGGGATTGATATTGACCACCTCCCTCCCTTTAGGTTTTTAGTAGACGCCCCTACTCATCTCCTCCCATCACAACAACGGTTGAATGGGCATGTCAGACATTTACAGACACTATATCATCATGACCTAAAGTAACCTGGTTGGGGGGTTATGCCCTAAGATGGCCTTTTATGGTGAGCACTTCTTGGTTATCACTGATCAGATTATTACATGACCTAGCTACTTGTCACAACATTAGTTTCATGCCATATGCATCTCCCTTAGATATTTTAGAGTCATATCCCACTAGTTACAGATACAAACTGATCATCATATGGGTAGAGAGGACAAAATTTGTTGCTTGTGCTCCTTGTCTGAGGCTGAGACCCATTTCATCTTTCATTGCCTGTCCTATTATGAGATCAGATTAAGATTCTATTGTCAATTTAGAGAGTGTAATTACCTCACATCTTTCTTTATGTACATGGATCATAGATTTTTGACATTCTATTTCAAGGAGGTGATGTAGTTTCAGGGCCATACTTTACAATGCTTGACCCCCTAGAAGGCCTTAGATCAGCCCCTTATCACCACCTTCTTCCCCCCCTTATCTCTAATGCAGGGGGGAAAGGGGTGAAGTAGACCTCTAGTTCCTCTGGTACTCCCATGACTACCCACTCCAGATTAGTGAGACCCCATACAAGGTTTAAACTACTACTACTCTTACTCTTTAGTAGCACCACTCCCACAACTTGTAATGACAGACCATATTTCCTTGTTGCCCAAATTTGTCTCATTTGGTGTTGGATTTATTTTAGCAGAGGAAGGATCCCTAGTTCTTGCCTCTTTATTGGCTCCTTTGTTTCTTTGTTTCTTGCTTTCTCTTTCCCAGACACCGTTTTGTCTCTTTTTTCCCACTGCTTTTTTGGTTGTATGCTGTCAGTCCCTTAGACCCTTGGTGGTCTTTAGTTGGACATTAATAGATTTATCTTATCTTATCTTATCTTACTCTAAAATTTGTATAATAGTTTTTGTGAGATTTTATTTATGTAAAGAGGATTTTGTGAGTAGTGAACATATCATTCTCCTATAGATATAGAAACCTTCACTAATTGATAGCTTGCAAGCTTCGTACATTTTTGGGTTGCCTCATAGGTCTAAACCCTTCATCAATATATATATATATATATATATATATATATATATATATATATATATATATAACTAATGGAAATTAAGTTCATCTATATTAAAACTATCATTTAAGTATTATCTATTTTATCAAACTCCTAAATTTATGTTTTCTTTCTTCGATTCAACTTTGTTTAGATCACAACTAAAGTTGAAATCCTTGAAGCTTCAAAGGGCCTAAATTCCCCTCAGAAGGCACCTAATCAAACTCGTAACCTTCATCCTCATTCCTCAAGGATGTGATGATTCATTTGGCTTCAAATACATTTAAAAGTAGATTTAAAACTTAACTATATTTATGAATATTTTTCTATACATTTGATTTCACTTTCCATTGTTTGAAATACAACTTAATTTCAGCCCCATTAATCTATTATGGCTTGTAGTGAACAATAATATAAATTTAGGCTTGTGTTTATGATTTTTAGAACACGGTCTATCATTTGATGTATTCTTTCACATGCTTCCTTAACTATAGTTTTGGTGGATTTTAAGAGGCTCGAACACTTACATTTCCATTTTTCATTTTTAGCTCTTGGCGTAGGCAGGAAACTATAACATTCAATGCACTTTTACTTTTTAATTTGTTTGTCCAATTAGAACACTTTATTATTCAATTACTTTTTGAGCTATAAAGTTCTCATATTTATTGTATATAAAATAATTCAACATAATATATTGATTGACAAATTGAGTGGTTGTTTTGTGCTATAGTAGGGAGTGCAACTTTTTCCTTTATTTGTTTTTCCAATCAAAATTATTTATTTTTTAATTACTTTTTGCAACTATAAAATTTTCATCTATGTTATATTTGAAATAATTCATAAAAATATGTTTATTGACAAACTGACTTGTTGTTTTGTAGGACTTTTAATTATTTATACACAATATGCAACAAATTATTTTAGTGACTTTGTACATTTTACTATTGCATAAAATTCATATTATTTTCTTCTATCTATAGGAACTAGATGCTTTGCATCCTTGTTTAAATATAGAATTAACTATAGTTTTGGTGGTTTATTATTATTTTGATGATTCCACCAATTTAAAAATTAGTTTAAAAACGGTGAGCTATGCGTTTTA
Source organism: Cupressus sempervirens (assembly GCA_028749045.1). NCBI lineage: Eukaryota > Viridiplantae > Streptophyta > Pinopsida > Cupressales > Cupressaceae > Cupressus > Cupressus sempervirens. The sequence goes on from CM053787.1 coordinate 649,065,946, forward strand.
TAGTTTCTTGTTAGTTCAATTTAGAAAAAAAATTGTATTGAAAATTATATGAGTTATTTGAAAGTTATATGAGTTATTTGAAAATGTATGTTATGTTTACTTTTATTTGAATTATTGTTATTGCTTCCGTTACTAAGTATAAGTTGTGAATGGTTTATCTTTCATGTTAAAAAAAAAAAAATTATTTGGGAAACTTAGTGAAATTCTTTGGATCCCTTGGTGGGGCATTACAATTCGTGAAGAATTCCACAGCATGCTTGCCCATTTCCTCCTGCTCCAATAAATTCCTTCCACCATCCTCATCCAGGGAGGTGATGGTGTTACATTTTTTTATGTTTTGAGGCAGATCTAGAAGAAAAAGGTATACCTATCACATTTAGTTAGCCAAGCAATGTGAGAGCTTTGCTTCCAGAATATCTCCTCCTTGATATTGGTTTCCTTCCACTTCCTCCATATCTCCTCCTTCTAAGTGGTTGCCTCTATGTTATCCCCTACTGCCATGGTATTTTGCAGCCTTTTGAGCTCCTCCTCTACATCCTACTTAATTTTAAACACATCTCTAAAGGATCTCTTATCCCATTCCTTAGCATTCTTTCTTACATCATCCAACTTTTGCATTAGGTGGAACATAACAGTCCCATCCACTCTTATATTCCACCATTCTTCCACTTTAATTTTGAAGTCTAGATGAGATTGCCACATAATTTCACACCTAAAGGGTTTAGGTCCACTCATAAGATCATTCACCCAATTGAAGAAGATTAGGGAGTTGTTTGAAATAGTCCTTGGGAGATTAACTAGGAAAGAGGGGATGATGTGGGGCCAATCTCTCGAAAGTAGGAGATGGTCCAACTTGACCTATATTAGGTCCTAACCCTTCCTATTGTTGGACAAAGTAAAGGGATTACCTTGTAGGTCCATATCTAGGAGGTCATTATTGTCGATGAGCTCCAAGAGGTCCTACATACTTTCCAAGAAGTTAGTAATCCCCCCAAGATTTTTTTAGGGATATAAGGGGATGTTAAAGTCCCCCATGCACATTAGACTTTTGTTCTTCAAAACTCCCATCATCCCAGAGTTCACCTCTTCTAGCCCTAGTATTCAGGGCATAAATATTCATCAGACTCTACACCATCTTATCATTACTGAACTCATTAACCATGAAGATCTTCTCTTTAAGGACTTCCCTACTTGCCAAGACATGTTGGGGTTTCACAATATCGCAAGACCCCCTGAGGCCCCATTATCTTTTGAATGGATGAAAGCCACTCTAGGCTAGAACTTCTTAGCCATCTTATTAAAATTTTGATAAATCATCTTAGTTTCCTAAATAAGGATACAATCAATCCTTTCCACAAGGATACATTGTCTAATAGAATACTATTTATGGGTGTTATTCAACCCCCTAACATTCTAGGAGAGTACCTTTCTTGATTATATCTAGTGTAAGTTGTCTTCCACTAGCCACTTCCCCTACTATCTATTTAGTTATAGTTATTATGCTACTGGGATGGTCCTCACTAGTAGCCACCCCCACATCTGGTTTCTTGCCCCCCCTAGTTTTCCTCTTAGGGTACTCCCACTCTCTTGTAGCACTTGTTTAAGGGGAGGATGGTGCTGAGGGGGCCAATATTCCCTTAGCCTTAATGCTTCTCATGACCTTGGCCAAAACTTCCCTTTAGTGACTGCCCCTAGTTTACATTTTGCTATTATTGCCGAACTCTTTTAGGCCAATTTTATGTTTGATGATTAGTAGCATTATTTTTGAGATTATTAGATATTGTTTCTTATTTAGTTGATTTTATGATGAGACTACTTGGTACTTTATACTTCATGTATGTGTGATGATTATTATAGTGATTTCAGTTATTGATGATGACTAGTTAGATGGATTATCATATGTATTTTCTTATGGATACTTACTCCATACTGCATGTGTATGATGTGTGTGTATATTTTCTTTATGTATGATGTTTCTGATATGGTTAAGGAAGGGAGTTGTAGTCACTTGCTAGTTTGGATCTACACGATGCACCATTGCTTGCATTGCCTATTTAGCTTAGTATATATGTGTTTGTACTTGCATGAATTTTATATAAATTGTAGGTACCAGGTATCGACTTCTTTGAATTTTTAGGATGAGCGTACAATACCATATTATCTCAATGGTAAGAGAGGAGAGATAAATTATTAAGTCCAAATCCTAACCTTTGAACCCATTTGTCGTAGAAAATTAAGACAAGTATATGAGTTGATTACCTTCTGAATGTGTCGTATGACATAAATTCATGATTACAACCCTTTAGCTTGATCTTGTATGTGGTTTTCTATGATGGGTTTTCGTATTTCATCCTATAAGTCTTTGGTGATTTTTCTATTAAATAAGTCAAATTAAATTGTATAATTTAATGGAAAATTGTTATGATATTTTTTATATTTAATTGTATTTAGTTAATTTAGAAATTAATTAAATACAAATAATTAAATTTAAAGATAAAATTACAAGTTTAATTTAGAGCGTAAGAATATTAATTTAATTTAATAATAATATATTTAGGAGATCATTTTTAAATAAACGCTAAATATTATTATTACTTAAGTTAATAAATATTTTATCAATTAATGCTTCAAAAATAAATTAAAGAATGGAAAAGATATTAATTTATTAAAGAGTTTTAAGATTGCATAAAGTATGTATGAGATTAAAATTTAATAAATTAATTAAAATGATAAGTCAAGTGAATTTAAATAAAGATATTTTATACTGGAATAAAGATGCATGAAAACATAAAAGAAAGATAATAAAGAGTTAAACAAGGAGTCCTCTCAGGTGATCGCACAATTGGTGCCCCAAATTTAGGAGAGAACTCCTTATCACCAATTGAGGGTTCATTTTTTAGGACCGTGAATTTTGGAGAAGGAATTTTTCAGAGAGATGATTTTGAGAGAAGAAATTTCTCTCACAAATCTTTTGGGTGTTTGTGATTTTAGCATTAGAATCTAAGTAGATTCTTGTGTTTTGATTTGCATAGTTAATTATGTTATTTATTATTCCTTTCTTCTTCGTGATTGTTGAAATCTATTTCCCAAATTTCATTGCATGAATCTTTCAATCTTTTATTCTAAATCTTTTGTTCTTTCGTATCAAATATCTTCTATATACATGAGGATTAAATTATCAGTAGAACCCTTGTCTAGTAGATTTAAAATTTGGAATTTAAATCAAGAAGGGTTTTGGAATTAAAAAGGAAATTTAAAATTTAAAATTTGACTGGTTGGCCATATTTTCCCTATCAAGATACTGTAGGAACTTTTTATAAACAATATATATTTTAAAATAAAGGGGGGGACTATTTTTATTAAAATTATTTTTATACAATTTTTTTATAAAAATAAAAAAGAAATTTTAAATTTTAAAAATTTTAAAAAAATATATGTATAAAATTGGGAGGGGCGGATTTTACCCACCTCCTACCCTCACTGCTTTGGAGGCAGCGGTACCACTAATGATCGTAGGGTATTGTGATAGCAACAATACCACGTATTATTATGGCCGTAGGCACCTTGCTATAGTAGGCACTTGCATATATTAAATTTTATAAAAAATTTCTTTATTATTATTTTAATTAATAAGTTAATTTATTAATTATTAATTTAATTATTAATAAATTTTTTAATATACTTAAATTTAGTTAATTTTAATTAATGAATTTATTAATAAATTTGTTAATTATTATTAATTAATAAGATATTAGTTTAGTTATTTTATTTCGTAATTATTAATTGATTTAATTAAGATTAGTTTATGTAAGATTAATTAATAATGGATTTTGTTTAAAAGGAATTATAAATTTATTTTATTATTATTATCAATAATATTGGTTTTTAATAGAGTTGTAATTATTTTATTTAGAAATCAATAATTATTATTTTAATAATTTAAATTAATAATTACCCTTAAGGTATATGGGATAATGGACTTAAAATCAAATTGGGGTATTTGTCCAATTATTGAAATATAAGAATGGGGTAAATAGTAAAGGTTAATTTGTCAATTGTAGGTATTCATAAACTTACATTAAACAAAAACTGAAACCTTACTATTAATTTAACTATATGTTTTCAAATCAAACCAAACTATGAAACTACTATGTTATCTATATGCTGTCTATGTTTTAGTGTTTGGGTTGACTAGAGTGTTGACTAGTTTTAGGACTTCTACTAGAGGCTTGGGAGTTCTATGATTGTGGTATTATGCTAATTTGATCTTGATCTTTAAACTCAACCATGGTAATGTGTTGGTATGCTCTATGATGAGTATGATTATATTGTTGGTTATTGTTTTCAGTGTCCTTGTGGGATAATGAGATGGATGTTGTGATATACTTGACTTAACCATTTTTGAGTCTTTGACAAGTATATTTGGGATATTTTCTAGTTGCTTATAGAGAAGTGGTGGGTTATTATGAATTACTTTTTGATGTTTCTCAATCACCTATATAGGACTGATGTGATATTATATGATTATTTGATTTGTGATTTCATGAGCTTAGGTTAGGTTATCTATATGTAATGTTGGGAAGTGGCTTATAATGGAGGTCGGGGCCCTAAGTGGCTGCCAGGGTAACCCATTGTAAGTTGTTTAATAAATGAAAACACTACACTAAATGAGAGTTAAATGAACCTAATAAGAGTCTTTGTATTTTCTCACCAATGCCTTGAGTGCTAGTACAAACTAGGATGGAAGTAAAGAGAATGCTTGGTTGTGTCCATGAATCGTTAGTATGCCTTGTCAGTACAAAAGGATACTAGTGCAATGTGGAGTCACTAGGGGGTTGGGGTCAAGTTAGACTATTAGGATAACTCTAGCATTGGTTCATGCAATGACACTTTCCTACTTACATAGTAGATTCCCTACGTGTCTTTGTGTACCTTTGGGTCTATATGTTGATTTATCTTGGAACCTTTGAGTTAGATTACTTTTAGGGTTTTCTAGAATTATATATTACTTTTGATTTTTGGATTGATATCCTGTTTAGGACTTGAGACTATCTCCTTATCATGGTGGGAGTGGGCCTTTTTTGGGTTACCATACAGTCAGGTGGTAGTGCTTTTTTACTCTTACCATTGAGACCCATCTGTTGATACTATGGCTAGAGTTCTTTGTCTACATTTATTTTCATTCTATTCTAGCATATTGATATCATTATGATGGATGGTTATATCCTTATGATGGATGATTTCATTTAGTGCTTTGTGCTTTGTTTCATGGATCTGAAAGGGATGATGTAATCTATTTTTAAAAATGTATATTCTTTTAGCCTTTCATACCCTATGACATGTATAGTGAATGAATTAGAATTCTGAATTTTATTGACAAGTGGCATTTAGAAAAAAATTATATTATTTAAATGTACTTGGACTTTTAGTTATTCTTTAATGTGGATGTGGTATTTGTTAGACTTAATATTAATCAAATTTAAATGTGATTCAATGTCTTGGGATCCTTAAGGAATGTAATCTGTTATGTTTGCTTATGCATGATTGTATGTTATTGCTTTCGCTACTTTATGTTTGGCATGTATGTTATTCTTTCTATAAAAAATAAAAAAAATGTTTGGAAAACTTAGTAAAGATTTAGGTTAATTCTTTTGGATCCCTTGGCGGGGCGTAACATTCCTTAGGAGATACCAACTTTAGCCCCTTTGGGGTAAACATCCCCCATTGGCCCATCTTATTAGGTTTCTCAATATTAGAGCTCCCCCCATCTCCATAAATGGTAGTGGGTTCTTAACAAGTGTTACTAAAACTGTGGTCTTCTTCCTAGCGATAGGGCTCAGGGATACCATAGGCTTCAATGTTGAAATCACTTGGCCCCCTAAAGGAACATTACTTGGAATTACCAGTCCCAAAAAGGCCTCCTCTAGGGGAACGATTTTTCCCTCCTCCAATGTCTAGTTAACATTAGCTTCACCTACCACTAGGGATTTCAAAAAGTCATTTATCTTGAATGGGTATTCCTCCATCTCTATACCTTTCTTTACTTCCATATTCGTCAACTTAGGCACCTTAACAATATCCTCCACCTTATCTTCCCTCTTGTCCTCCACTAGCTTCTTACCACCATGGTAGTCTTTCATATTTGCAACTTCAACACTCACAGGAGAGGATGAAGGCTCCCCAACCAAGATGAAGTCCCTCATAATTCTTGGCGAGCCCACCTTTTGTTTATCCTTCATAGAAATGGAAGGGCAATCTAACAAGACATGACCAAAGCATCCACACTTTTGGTATTCCAAACCTCTGTTCTCATATTCTATTGGTTGGACCTATTTCCCCCATTTAGTGGACAACGAGATTGTAGTCGAGAGAGTCCTATTAATAGTGACATTCACACATAATCTAGAAAAAACAAGCCTAGATTTAAGCAAAGTTACCTAGTCGGTAATGACAAAGTGACCAAAAGTGTTCCCAATGCACCTTAGGATATTTTCATCCTAGAACTCCAGTCGTAGTCCTTGTAAGCAAAGCCAAACTGGAGCCAGGCTCTAAAGCTCTCGAGTGATGTCAAAGCCACGGTGCCATTTCACTAAGGTAAGAAAGTGTTTACCATAATAATAGGTCCTAGAAAGGATAGCTACCAGATCTTGAGTGGATGTGAAATGAAAGCAAAAAAGGCCACTGGGCATGGCCGAAACACAAAAAATACACTTCACCTTCCATTTCTAGATAACCCATTTCCTTGTCATCTCAATCAAAGGTCTAAAGGAGATAAACTATCCAACAATACAATGTTTAATGGAGGTTGTAGTGTTGTCCACAACACTATCAGGGAAAGTCATTTTCAGTCCTTTGATTCTGTGGGTGACCTTGGGAACCTCAAGCTTGGTGTTTCCCACCTATTCTCCCATGAGGACATTCTTCCATCCTCCTTTGTTGGGTAGAGAACTAGTGGACCCAACATCAATTCGAGCAGATTCAACTCCACAACCTGATTAGAGGTGCATATCTAACCCAACACACAACCTGACAACGTGGGGGGATCTTCTCTACAGAGATCTAGCACCATGTGTAGATCTAGGCACATCAAGGCATCTAGCATGCTTCGGCCCTTGAGGGCCATGACCATTCAAATTTCAAATTGTGGGGTGAGTGGGAAATCTAGGAAAGTTTCTCAAGTCTTGATGTTGATGTTGAGAAAAAGGTATGTTGAGAAAAAGGTATGTTAAAATGGTAATTGTTATGGTTAAATTTGAAATTGGATAATATATTTGACCTAAGTTGTTCACTAACCCAATTAATATTGAAAAGCAATAAGATCACAAACTTGGAATATTTTTAAATACAAATTATATAGATGGACTCTTGAATTGGATTTAGTTTGATCTTAAACAAATAAAAGGTAGAATTTTTTTTTGATGTTTTTTCATAGAAACACTATTCAAAATTTATTAATGATATTTTAAAAAATAACTATATCTATCAAAGTTCATTTTATACATTCATTAATGTAAAATTATAAAATTATTTACATTTGACATTGGACATTTAAATCAAATTATAAATAATTATTATTTTTGCATGCAATCAATTTAAACTTGAATAGAAAAAAGATTGTTAATTAGAAATTAAAAGAACATATTTATTATAATTCTCAACAAACAATGAGTATATTTCTAAATTTAGACACTCAAAACTAAAAATAAAAGAGTATAGAGAAAACCTTTAATCTTTAGAAACCCAAGATGGAAGATTAATAAGATTATAAATTTAAGACATTTAAAATGAAAATTGGTATTACTTGAATTACAAATATTCTTAAATATAATTCTAAATTTTAATAAACTAAATAAAACTTTAAATATTTTAAAATATAAATCCATCTTTATTAAATCTTAAATACAATATTTATTTGAATCTTTGATTAATTTTTAAAATTTAGGCTCTCAAAAACTTGTAAAAAATATAATTAAAAATTGCAATATTTAAAATAACTAAAAATTAAATAAATTTCTATTTTAAATTTTCTAGGAGATCAAGAAAATAAAAAATTACAACATTTAAAATAACTAAAAATTGGTGGAATGGATACCCCTTAGTCCTTGGTTCTTAAGAGAAGAGGCTAGGTGAAAAAAATTGACCTCCACCAAAAAATACTAATAATTAAATAAATTTATATCTTAAATTTTCTAGGAGATTAAGAAAGTGGAGATCTAACCTTTCAAGATTACGAATATTTTAAGTATTGAATTAATATTTATGGACTCTTAAATTAAATATTTAATGAACTGATGAGCCACATAGTGGCATGTACTTGTCATAATAGACTGGTAATTAATAAAAAAGTAACTTTAGGAATATAATTAATTTTATTTAAAAGAAAATTAAAATAAATTATTTTAATTCTTTTTAAATCATTGTGTAAATGACATTCAAATTTAATTTCAGGGCAACAATCAAAGTTTTTTTAATGATACTTTTTTTAAATAAAAGTATTTAATATATATAATTTTTGTATAGATATTTTATGTTAGAATGGTGAAATATTTAGATCTACCTTTATATAAATGTAAAAACTGAATCGTATTTTCTAACATTTCTCCAAAAATAAAAGCAATTAAGTATAATATATATTTAAAAGAACACTTTTAGTTTTACACTTCTTTTACATAATATGTTAAATAATAAGAGGAGTATTACTATATTTAGTTGGCAGCTGGCCACTGTTGTTAAGCAGATTCTTTTCTTCTCTTCCTCTTTTCAGTTCATTAGGTTCACGTATATTCCTCATGAATGGAATAGAACTGCTGATTGTTTAGCCAAATGGGCATCTAACTTCATGATCCAGGTTGGAATATTAGGGATAGGAGGCAATTGTCCTTTTTTGATGGTGCAAGAGTTTGATGATCTTGTTGCTTAGGATCGAGCTCCTGGTTGAGCTCTCCTTGTTGTATTTCTTTCTGTCTTAATAAATTTTTACCCCTCTTTTTGTAGAGTATGTAACTTTTTACTCACAAAAAATAATCGTATAGTTATTTTATTAATTTTATTATATTTAGTGAATTATTTTTTAATATAATAATAATAATAATAATTTCTTATTTAAAAATTGTATTAACATAAAAGATAAAAATAAAAACTATTTAAATATATTTTTGAAAAGGAAAAGTCATTTTTACCAATGTATTTTCTATTAACATCAACATTTGTTATCTTTAAAATTAGTATATTATATTTATAAAAATTAATTATTTATATGAACCAATGCTTATGAGGGTGGTGCCATTTAACCCAATTATATTACCAATTGGAAGTGAATGTAAATCAAGTAGTAATTAAAAAAGACTACATAAAAAACTTTAAACAATCCTGAAAGCTTGCTCCCAAAAAATGAATATGGAGTACTCCAAAAAAGCGATCTATAAGACCAAATTGATTGAGCCATTCATAATTGAAATAAATCAATTATCTAACATTTAAAATTAATTAAGTCGAATAGGCTTATTATGGGAGGTTTTGCACCCAAAAATTACTATTTCGTGAGAAATGTTGTGAGACCCTTTATAGTTGATTTTTTGGTGAGATATTGGTGAAAATATTTTTTTTATAATTTAAAAAAAATATAATTTTATTCTTCTCAATCTTAGTTTTAATGTTTTTGCAAGTTTCTATTTTGATTTCTTGTATATCTAGTAGTTCATAGATTCACATCTACTTTCTATTATATATGTTTGTTGAACATGTAAATGACATTGTAAATTACTATTAATTACTTCAATTTGATATTCATGTAATGTAGAATAGGCACCATAAATTATCAACAAAATATTATTTTTCTTACAATAGACAATAGTACACTAATATAAATATCTTTTTGAATTTTAATTAATTTAATTTAAAAAATAATTATTATTGCTTTTATATTTGATAGAAATATATATATATATATATATATATATATATATGTATATATATATATATACACACACACAAATTTGTAAAGAAAAATAATTTTAAAAGTGTGTAACAAATGCTTTTTATTTTTATTTATTTTTGTTAATTAGATGGTGTTTTTAATATCCATTCCAAGTAATTATGTATAAATCTTACTATTTATAGTGATATTATTTGTGACAATTAAAATTCTCCTATTTTTCTAGGTCAAATGCTAAATTTTATATATGAACATTAATAATTATTATTTCAACTTTATAGAAAAAGATCAATTTTTTTATATTGGTAAATGGCCAAAGGCTTGATTATATTAATTAGTAAATATAAAAATTACATCAAAGTCCCTCTGTTCGAATGAGCACTAGTAGGAAAGAATGGGGAAGAAAACCTCCAGTCTAGCCTGAGACCAAGGTCCTTTATTATTACACCATAAAAGGGGCATACCCCAATTAAATTATCACAACTATTTAATATTACAATAAAGTGGATCAAAATCCAATGAATACAAATGATCAATTGACTCTTATATGAATTAGAGTCATAGTACCAAAGAACTATCCCATCCACTGCACTTTACCTCCATCCATTACATAACAATAAAATCATCCCTATCTCACTATCTTGACAGTTGGATTGGTTAGAGATAGCAAAGTCACTATCTTCTTAAACATATAAGATAAGATCTCCTCAAAATATAGCATCTACAATACTTTAAATAAAGCCTACCTATTTATTAAAAAGGCTATCTTTCCATTCTTTATTAACTAACTCCATGAAATTGCTAACACAATGTTCATAGGAAAATCCTTCCAAAACATGTTACATTGAATGTAATTGAAACTATCTATACCTTTCCTAGTATACTGAAACATGTTAGAATCTTATACCCACTTTTCAATTCCTATTTTTTCCATAGATTGAAACTAAACCCCATCCCCTTTAATGAACTAGATAAAATGCTCTCAGTCTAAAAAAACAAAGCTAAAACCTCAAGCTTTATTTAAATCATAAATAAATCGAGGGATAAAATCAATGCTAGCTGAATTAACCTCGGCTCTACATACTTAGTATGCCAAATACCTATCTCCACAAATTATTCACCGAACTCTGACTACAATCAATTAAAACTAAACAAAGCAAATAAACATACCAATCTATCTAAATTAGGAACTAAAAGAGAAAATTTTCTTCTAGGTCCATAAATCCACTTGCTGAAATAATAATCAATTCTTGAATGCAATAAAAGCATCTGCTCAAATTGAGTGATAGAATACCACTTTTTAAATTTCAAAATAACTTCATTTGATTAAAACAAAATACATCCCTCCAATAAATCATATCAGAAAGGAGAACTAGATAAACATAAAATAGGGGATTGTGACCATTAACTATCATGACAGATAGATCATAAATAAAACTAGCTATTCATATATATGTTCATAATGAGTACAACAATTCAGATATGTAGGGACATTATATATCCACAAACACCTATTCTATCTAGCCTTTGGCTATATTTTTATTACAACATACATAAACTTACAACTAAACCAAAAACCATAATATATGCTAGCAAAAACTAGTCTAGAACAATATTGGAATTGAGTTATAAACTTACAATCATGACAAACTACAATACCCAAAAACTCCTAGCCTTCATAATAGAACATTACAAACTAAGAATCTAAACCTAAACAATTTCAAGACCCCTTACTTCTTCCAAAAAACCATAATGACTTTTGCTATGTCGTTCAGATTTTCTAACTGAAAATGTGGAAGAAATTTGAAGGAAGACCTTTCTCTACTAGATTTCTCAATGTTAGGAGTGCATAATTCCAACTTGTCCAAATTACCGAAACCCACACCCAAATGAATTTAAGCATTAAAGAGACCAAGATAATTGCTAAGCCAATAAATTCCATTGTCCAACATGATCCTTCACTAATGAAGAAGAAAATGGAAATAGGATTCTATTTTAGGCCAAACCATATTGAAAGATATTGAACCCCTAATAATTTAAGCTGACCTCCTGGGAATATTTTCTGCCATTAGAATCCCTAGAGGATGATTCATATACCTTAGGGAGGGGTACTCTTAAGTTTTTTTCTAGACTCATGAAAGCTTCAACTACTCCTTGGCACCAAATGGGGTCGAAGATATTCAAACACAATCTTACCATGTCCCATTGTTGATCTTGGCTTTAGCCATACAACTGATAAATTTGCCTATGATGTTTTTGTTCATCCTCCAAGTATGCTCATAATTGAAGAACCCTTCACCTATTTCTCTCCTCACCACAATGTGGGTCATCCTGTCAACTAGCTTGAGAATCTGATTCCACCTTTCTGGCTTGATGTTACCTTGAAAGGCCATAGTGCAGATTTTTGCTGAGTGAAAAAAAAATGAATGCGTCCATATTTCTGAGGTAAAGCCAAATGAAAAAGAAATGCCAGTGTCAATGAAAGGAAAATAAATAACAAAGTTTCTAGAGCCATCTTGATTCTTCTTGCCCTAACTAAGATGCTTGATGTCACCTAGCAATAAAGTCAGCAAAGTACAACTAAGACACATGCATACATCATGAGTGTGTATGTTGAAAGCCCAAAATATTATGCTAGAAAAATAATGGTGTTCTTGTCAAAATCAAATTAACATCATCCTAATAAAACCATTAATTTCCATTGTGGCTTAGATAACCCAACACCCCTAAGCCTAACTTCTATACACCTTTAGAAAGTTAATAAGATGAATGAACTTTAAGTTGCTCACCCACTAACAGCTATCTTTATCTATATGTCACCTACTCTTATTCTCATAAAAAATATACAGCTATATTGGAGCCACCTCACAACTAAAAAAGACTTAAAGCTAAAAGTGAAACTTCTAAGTTACAATTCATATTGCATCTTTATATTCCAAGAGATTTGCATCATTAGCTCCTTTATTCACCAGAAAGTATGCCTTTGCTTACCTTCTCGAAAGATATGGCATATTCTGATTTTCCCAAATCAATCCAATAGATTAATAACTTCTTCTAACTTGGAATTAAGGACCCAATTGGGAGTTTCTCTATTTTGTATAGCATTTAGAACAATTTGTGAATCACCTTCAATGAAGATTTTGGATAAACCTATGTTTTGATAGAGCTTCAGTCCTTCTTCCAATGCTTTGAGTTGTGCCAAGTTATTGGAATTAGGACTCAAAGGATTGGATTTTTTAGCAATCCATTGACCTAAGTCATCATTAATAATATATCCAATTCCTGTTGTCCCTAGATTACCTCTAGTTGCCCCATCAAAGTTAAGCTTTGCCCATCCCTTTAGAGGTGGAGTCCATGTACACTTTTTTCTAGCTTCCTTGCTATTCTTAAAATAGACAAGGGGGGGATTGATTAAATTAGGCCATGTCTTTTTCATGTGTCCATCCCACATAGAAAAGGAGCCTTCTTCTTTTCGAGAATTCCTGAGATGGGAAATAGTTGTTTCAACTATGCTTGCTTCTATTTTTTACTATCTCTTTTGATGTCATCTCTAAACCATTGAAAATTCTCCTATTCCTTTCTTTCCAAACTTCCCACACAAGGAAAAAAAGGGCATATTTTCCAAAATTTATCATAGATGCCCTTACAAAGGTTGGTAGGCCTTCTTTTGAGAAGATCGGTTAATGATATAGGCAATTGGGAAGAGCATCCTAACCTTTGTCTAAGCCATTCCCAATGAATTTGGGAGAATGGGTAGCTATGTAATAGATGGTCAACATCCTCACTATTATGCTTACAAAGAGAAAATCTTGAGGGACTTTTGAAACCTAATTTATGAAATCTATTTGCCATCAAAATCCTATTTTGATATGCCAACCATAAGAAATATCCTGCCTTCGAAAGACAAGCAGGATCCCAACAGAGTTTGAAAGGGATCTCCACTTCATCCCACCTTTTTTAGTAGATTAGAACTTTGTATCCTTATTTCGCACTATGCTTGCCATCATTTGATGTCACCCGGATGAGCTTTTCATTCCTCTCGAGCTGCTTAACATTCTTGTCTTGTGTGATTTTTTCATATGCCTTAATAGTAGCTAAATCCATCTCTACATCTTTTAGAGGTTTCTAAATATAGCTAGAACTTCCTTCTATAGTGAACTTTTTTTTGTAGTTACTGACTTTATTGCCCCACAAGTTAATTAGCTTTTCTTTGAGATCTCCTAGGATTTAACTATTGTCTATTAGTGGATGCCCATCCCAAGAGTCTTCCCAAAAGAGGGCTTCATCACCCCTACCAAAATCCCAAGTAAGATATTTACTAACAAGATGACAACTCTTAACCATAAAATTACAATTCTCTAACCCTTTAGGAAGAGTCTTCATTCTAAAAATCGATAAAGGGTTTTCTAGATCTAGGTACTTATTTTACATAACCTTAGCCCATTTGTGCTAACTTTCCATAAAAAGTGCCAGATTAATTTGGCTCCTAATGTTTTATTTTTCCATTGTAAGTTCTTAATCCCTAACCCTCCCAAATCCTTAGGTTTGCAACTATTATGCCATTTAATGAGGGCCAATTTTTTGGATTCCAGCAATCATTCCAAAGAAAAATTTTGAGTTTTGACTCAAAATTATGATGAAGATGCTTGGGTAAAGGAAGGCAAGACAAAGAGTATGATGGGATGACTACTAAAACCAAACTTATCTTGATATTCTTCCCACCTTTTGAGGGCCACCTATCTTTCCAGTTGTCGATCTTAGCCTCCAATTTCTCCAGTGTGTTATACCAAACCTTATTGGATTTAACACCCTTCTCTAACTCAACTCTAAGGTACTTGCATGGGAACAAACCCTTTTTATATCCCATAATATGAAAAATCTATTTTTCCACTTTTGGATCCATGTTCATAAAATATATCTTAGATTTCAATTCATTTACTTTCTATTTGGATGCAATCATGTATTGCTCTATGATGGATTTTAAACCAATTGCCTCTTTTACTATACTTTTACTTGACAGTATCGTATCATCTGCATATTGTTGATGAGTAATGTTAGGAATATTCCCAATGATGGTAATACCTTTAATCTCTTGATTATGTAAACCTTTTTCAGAGATCTCCCAAAGGTTTCAGCCATAATTACATATAGAAACAGAGAAAGAGGTTCTCCTTGTCTTATGCCCCTAGAGGTTTCAAAAAATCCTTCCAGGGACCCATTAATAAGAATAGATTTTTTTTTGAGGAGATACATTTATAAATAAGGTTAATCCATTGATGGAAAAAACTGAAGGCTTCTAGCATTTTGCAAAGAAACTGCCAATCCTCCATATTGTAGGCTTTTTGGATGTCAACCTTCATGAATATGCAAGCCTCTTTATTCTTATGGGTAGAGTGAATAGTTTCTTGAACAGTGAGAATACCATCAAGAATGGATCTACCTAGTATGAAGCCTATTTGTTCTTCGAAAATAATCTTTTGAAGAATAACTTTTAATCCATTTGCTAATAGCTTAGATAATATTTTATAAATAGTTTTACACAATGCAACGAGCCTAAAATCTCTTGGACTCTCAAGCTTTGCCTTTTTTGGGATCAGAGTGAGAGAGGAGAAATTAATTTTAGCTAACATGAATCCACCATTCCTTGATGCTTCAATGGCTTTCCAAAGATCTACACCAATAATGTCCCAACATTTTTAATAAAAAATACCTAAAATCCATCTGGACCTAGAGCTTTATTGGGATTCATGATAAAAACCACTACTTTGGCTTCTTCTAGGGTAGTAGGTTTATTTAATGCTTTATTATCTTCCATTATGATCACTTTAGGGATCACTTCAAGCAAATTGACTTGAGTAGCTCTATTTGAACCTTCAAAGTTATTTAATATTTTCTAAAAGTAATCCACAAAAATCTCCAAAATTTTGGTTGATTTATCTATTGGAATACCCAAATGATTTTTAATACTAGATATTTTACTTTTAGCTCTATAATAAAGGGTAGAATAATGGAAGAATTTGGTGTTCTAATCTCCCTCCTCTAGCCAGCTCTCTTGTGACTTTTTCCTCCAAAAAAATTTCTTCTTTGGATAATATTTCCTCTTGTTTAGCGAGTAATTCTTTTTCTAAAAGATAATTATCATTATTCATACCTTTCTTAATGATTTCTATATTTAATTTCTTTAATATATCTTTGATGTCCAATTTTTCTCTAAAAATATTATTAAAATGTTCTTTGTTCCATTTAGGAATCTTTTCTTTGAGCATCTTCATTTTAGACACAAAAATGAACATCCTAGAGCCTTCAAAATTACCTTGAGACCATCACTCCTTTATATTGTCTAAAAAGTTGGAATCTTAAAAACCACATTATTTAGCATTTAAATGAGTTCCTAGTAGGTTTAGGTGGCTCAGAAAAATCAATTCTAATTGGAAGGTGATCAAAACAAATAATCGACAAAATAGAAGATTGGATGTTCAAGTTATTAACATCTAGTTCTCCTTTTATGAAGAATCTATCTAGTTTTTCAGCTATATACAGAAAATCCTTCCATTTGTTATTCCATGTAAAGTTCCCATTATTAAATGGGATATCCATCAAATGATGGAGTTCACACCATCTAAAAAAATCTCTAAAAGATTGTGATATCTATTGAGAACCCCCTATTTTTTCATTCAACTCTAAAATGGTACTAAAATCTTCACCTGGTATGATAAGGCTATTCTTATGATTCTGTAGAAATATACTAATTTCATCCCAAACCTATCTTTTCTCTAAATTGCTAATTGACCCATATATGTTAATTAGAATAAATTTGAGATTGGATTTCAGACTTTTGACAATACCACTAATCCAATTATTGTTTGTGGTAATTAAATTTAAGGTTACTTTCATACGATTCCAAATGAATCCTAAACCCTTGGATGAAGCCAAAGATTCTTGCATAGAAATACTCCAATTACCTAACCTCTTACCTAATTTAATACCTTCTATCTTATTTAGTTTAGTTTCCTATAATAAGATAATTTCAGAATCAAATAGATTTAGATTTTGTTTTAGTAACCTTTTTCTACTAGGGGCATTTAAACCCCTAGAGTTCCATGTTGTTATTTTCATGTTTCCTTGGGAAGGCACTTCCCCTTTCCCATTGTAAAATATCTAATCAATTTTTTGCTGACCTCTATTCTAAATTTCCACTTCCCTAAGTACTTTAAGAGATTTTCTACCTCTTTTCACCTTCGATTTACCATATTTAGGTGAGCTTAAACCTTCCCTATTCATTTGAATTCAAAGCTGCTCCATGTTCTTTGACTTATTTTGAGTAGCAGTCAACTTGCTACTATCTTTTCCATCCATTTCTTCATATTATAGTTCTCTTAAAATGAGATTTATTATGCTTGACTAATTATTCATCTTTGAATTTGAACATTCTTTGCTTTCCTTTCCCATAGCCTTCTCCCTTTTCTCTATATGTGTTCTATTTTCACTTATCTGTGGTTGACTCTTATCTTTATCCTCATTCTCAATCTTCATCAAATCTCTTTTCAAATCTTCACATGTATAATTGTCTCCTCCTACTTTGAATACTTTTTGGATTAGATCTTCTCTCTGAACCTCAGTGCTTTTATCAATATTCTCAAAACTAAACACTTGGATTAATTCCTCGGTCAAAAGATCAAGGTTGTCTTCTTCTGACTTTGAAATGCTCATATTCTCCAATTCTTCTTTCCATATTGTATCCCTATGTAAGAAATCATGAAGTTCTTTTGTAAGAGGATTTTCTGCTTTATATAATTCACTATTCTTATCCTTTTGATTGCTGACTAGGGTAAATGGTGAACTGATTGAAGATGGTGGTGTCTGCCAAAATTTGAATAAACTAGTGGAAGCCTCTTTATTGGAATTTTCTATTCTATCCTCTATTGCATTCAAATGGTGATGATCAGCTTTAGTATCCTCAACTTGTTTTTTTGGTTCCCCTTCTCCTCCTACTTTCAATTCGAATAAAGGGGAGTTTTTTGCATCCTCTAAACTACCCTCTTCAATACTGAGTAATTTCTATAATTGTTGTATTACTGTGATATCTAAATCTTTGGCTTCTACACAAAGGTTTAAATTTGTAACCATAGCATCTTTTCTATTGTTTATGTTTAATCCCTAGAGGTCTATATCAATGATGCTAGACTTTTTCTTTTCCTTATCTTTGGATTTCAGCTGTCTATCAGAGTTCTATAATTTTATGCCCACACTATTCTCTATGCCCTTACCTTCTTCTACCATCTTTCTCTTTCCTTTACTATTGTTTGATTCTCTCTATTTTTATTTATTGGACCTCTTCTTTTTTATTGACTGGTCTACTTGTTTAAGCCTTCAATTCTTCCTATGATCAGCCTTTACAACTAAGCTAAGATTCAGTCTTTCTGCTGATACCAATTCCACCTTCCCTCTTTTATTTTCCCTTTCTATGCATGTGGGTTTTGAGTGAATCTCAATCTTCTGATAGGAATGTGAAGGAGTCTTATTATCAGAAATCATTTGGCATATTCTATTTTTCCTAATTCTCATCATCGAAAACTCGCTGTTGAAATTTGAAGTGGCAGTGTTTTAAATCTGATCTTCCTATTGTCATCTAATCTTATTATTTTTGATATTTTACCGTCAAAGCTATGTAAATTTAGATTATATGTCAATTTATTTGTAATTACTTTTCTTTGTATAGAAACTGATTAATTAATCTTACTTTTGATAAGCATTTTCACATTGTTGCAACACTGAAAAGAAGAGTCTATACCTATTATATCTCCCATAGATGTACCTAATTTCCTATGTATATCTATGTAATGCAACTTTGGAGGTAGAGATTGAATGATAAACCATGTCGGTAACATGATATCTAACACTTCTTCCCTACAATCTGGGAAGCATTCTAAAAATTTAATAGCATATCCTTTGAAAAAACACTCAGATACAAAAATAATGTCTTTTTTAACATATTCATCCTTACAGTGCAAATAAAGTATTCTATCTGAATAGTGAGAAATACTTACCTAGTCCTCGCAATTATCCTATAGCCAATTAGAGAGACTGAGCAATTCTTTCTTAGGGCCATTCCAAAAGGCAAATACTCTGACCTTTTGACAATCATGCCATCTGTCTTCACTTTCTTGATTGCTAATAATAGTGATATTGTCATCAGGAATTGGAGCCAGGATATTAGAAGGCCTACTGAGCTTTGATGGAGCATGAGAACTCATAGCCATGGGTCTCCAATGAGGGGGAATATATGATCTAGGAGAAGCGCCAAGAGATGGAGGATATGGAAACCCTAACCTATTAGGATGTTCTAGACGATAATGGAGATGATCAGCAAGCTCATTCATGCAAAACCCTATTTGTTTATGGAATAATTTTTTTGAAGTTTGAACGAGCATACTTAGTGAGATTAAAAACCCTACTTTGGTTGTTGAGGTCAGTAGTAGTAAAAATAATAGGTTGTGATCTTCAAAACCTCGATGAGCCCATAGATTTGCAAGGAGATTTGAGCTTGGAGTGGCAATACTGAGGCAGACTCTCCACTTGCCTTCTTCTTTCCTCCAGCTACAAGATAATGGATCCATGAACATTAGGTTGCTATACCTGATGTTCCTTGTCCTCAAATCTCTTTAGAATCAAAAAATTATTCTCAGTTTTGACTACATAATCCAACCTTGCCGAATCTTTTTGGGCAGGGATACATTGTGCTTTGATCCAGGACTTCACATTCGCCTTGGGATTGCTACCCTTCCATGACTATGAATTAGGGTTTTTTGAACCAAATTTATTGCTATGATCGATCGATGGGCCTACTTTTTTCGTGTATCTAGGTAAGTTCATCATTTTCACACTTCTTTTTCAATTTTGTGTCTTATAGAAAAAGATCAATTCTATCAACCATACCCATGAAAAAATATTTGCACCATATGAGAATCTTTAAAAAGAAATAAATATCAAATTTTATTTTATTATTTACAATTAAAAAAAGTTATATGTATTCACAAAGAAAAATATATTCTAATTTTGAAACTTGAAATTATTTTCTTTGTCTTCTTCTTTTACAAGAGCTTCATTTATGTATGGATTGTCATTATCAATAGTTAAACTATGTATATATATTTAAGCTATAAGTATGTGGCAATTTGATTTTTATTTATTAGGGTATATAGGTAATTTACATTATATTTCCAATGTAGGATTTGCTCATATATTTCTTATTAATAGATTTTCTAAACTATTATATAATTTTTCCAAGATTTGACAATTAAAAATATTTAAAAATATTAATTATTGCTATATAAAATCTAAAGGTTCTTAGTTTTCTTCTTTCACATACATATAAACAAATGACTCCTATATACTAATCCTTTAGTAATAATCAAATATGGAAAAAATATTATTTTATAATTGATTTATGAGTGCAAAACTATTCAATAATTGAATAGAAATGAATGCAGTAGTGTTACCTATGATAAATACAATAAATATAGACATGTAATACTAATAAACAAAAAGGAAACAAAATTTAATGTAAGAGTTTATGAGGGGAATCTAGAAGCCATATAAACGCAACGTTTCAATTTTGAAAACAAAATGCTCGAAATCAAGAAAGCGTAGATATCATTAGAAATTGGGTCTGCCAAAAAGCTCGCCATGATACCAATCTGATGAGGAGCAATCACAAACTTGATGATAAAACATATCGTACCGAACCAAAAGCATAGGGAACCTAACAAGCATTGATAAGAAGACTCATTCACCATTAAAAACAACACATATTTTCACTACATATAACTATCTGTAGATTGCAAAATGGATGGCTCTCTAGCGGCAGCCAGAGAGCCACTTACATTTCCTTCTATTCACTCACTCTCTGTCAAAATATTATCTTTTTGCCCTTATCGATTCTCCTCTCTATCCCTTCAATCTCTTCCTCTTATAACATTTGAGGTAGTTATTAAGTCTTACAGGATGGTTCAGATTCTTGACAGTTACAAAACAATCTCATCAACTTCCCTATGGTAATTTATCGATAACATTGGTGGCCGAAATCCTTCTATTTTGGATACATTACATTGCAATTTTAAAAAATAAAAAATTGTCATTGTATAAGGGAATTTTGAAGGCCTTAAATATTTATAAAACTTTGAACAAAAGATTCAAATGACGAGGTGCCTCTGCACCACATCTCCACATATCTTTCAATGAAACTCCAATTCAAAAGGGGATACCAAGATATCTAGTAATGACTCCATGTTTTATCTCTTTCCAATCATTAGGAATCCATGGGTGCTGAGAGTTGGGATGAGTCTTCCAAAATTCTGTTTTGTGAGTAGCAATTTTGGAACCTGAAATTGTGCAACAGAAATTAATGACATCCAACAGATTATTGACATCCTCAATTGAGTTTTGGAGAAAAATCATGCTGTTATCGACAAAATGGGAGTTGAGGGCTGTCATGTGGCCAGGAAGGGAGATCTCATGAATAAGGTGAGTCTCTTGAGCATGTTGAAGGACATAACCAAGGGCATCAGTAGAGAGGACATAAATAAATTTTGTTAAAACTTAAATAAGATAATCCCAGCCCCTTTTTTAATAAATAAGTATTATTTTTAAAATTTAAACTCTCAAAAATTGCAAAACATAGTTAAAAATTATAACATTAAAAAAAATACTATTAACTAAAAATTAAATAAATTTTTATCTTACATTTTTTACTATCAAGAAAGTGGAGATCTAACCTTCGAAAATTACAAATCTACAAATTATGAACTATTTCTTAAAAGCCAATTAATATTTATGGACTCTTAAATTAAATATTTAACGAAACGATATCGCCATTTCTAAATATAGACGTGCAAAACTTTTAAAAAACAACACGACAATTTAATGTAAGAGTTTCCAAGAGTAAACACGACAATTTAAAAAGACCGCTAAATTACAGGAGTTCATAATAGCAACCAACCATGCGGCCCTTTAAACCCAACGTTTCAAGGGAAAAAACAATCTGCAATTATCAAATTATCTCTCCAAATCAAGAAAGCGCAGATATCATTAGAAATTGGGTCTGCCGAAAAGCTCGCCATGAAGAATTCGGTGCTCTCTCATGGGAAGGAAAAAGTATTGAAGAAGAAAATACAACATTCAGCAACAAGGGTTATGAAGAAAGGTGGGGATTTGGGTATGGAGCCCATCAAACTGAAAATATCAAAAGTGTCTCAGAAGCCGCCATTGTTACAGTTGCAGGAGGAGGGTTGCGTTGTGAAGAAAGATAACGAGATGGGCATAAAACCCATTAATATCCAAATAAAAAGATCAGAAGCGGCCATTGTCACAAGTGCAGGAGGAGGGTTTTGAGAAAACAAAACAGCTGAAGAAAGATCATGAGATGGGCATAAAGGTTTTCAAAATCAATATGAAAAAACCAGAAGTTTCTCTCAAGCAGCCATTGCCACAATTGCATGTGGGTTGTGAGAAAACACAACACCCAGTAACTGGGGTGGAAAAAGATCATGAGGTGGGCGGCGTAAAGCCCATTAAGGTCAAGATTAAAAGATCAGAGGCTCCTCACAAGTCCTCATTGTCACAGTTGCAGGTGGATTCTGTTTGTGCTGAAAGAATGAAGGAGAAAAATCAGAGCCCAAGATATTTTATGATGAAAGATCATGAAATGGGCATCAAAGTTGAAAAATCACAGGCGTCTCAGAAGCCGCCATTACCAAAGTTACAGATGGTTTCTTCTTGTGTTGGAAACCAAACCATTAGAAGAGAACGGAGAAGATTACATGTTATCTATGAAGATGAAGAGGAGGAAGAGGAAGAGCCAATTAAAAGAAGCAAAACATCTCATGAGACCAAATCACAAATTTCTACCATTTCTTTTCATAGAGAAGAACAGGCACGTAAAAATAATTGTTCTTCTTTTTTGGATTCTCACAAAGAAGAAGAAGAAATCATGTGGGGGCTGGTTTCAGGATTAGAGCTTGAAACTAATATTGACACCATTAACAAATGGAAAGAAGAGGAGGTTGCTCTAGAGGTTGAAAAATTCTTGGGAGGGCTTGAACTTGCAGCAAAGATTGATGATGAATTAATGAGAGAAGCTCGGCTTGGATGCAATAAGCTCAAATTGCTACCCACCCTGGTCAAGCTTCTTTTAACGCCAAAGTGCAAATTATTGCCAGAGTTGCTTCTTTCTAGAGGAATTCTTGGCCTCCTAAAGAATTGGATAGGAGACACAGCATTGAGCACTGAGATTATGAAAATGTTGCTGAAGATGGGAGTCGTAGATGATAATAAAATGCTTTTCATGGAGGAAATGAAAAAGAGTGGTTTGGAAAGGAATGTGATGCTGCTCTCAGCATCTGATGGAGAGACTGAATTGAATAGAAGACTTGCAAAATCACTTTTTAATTCATATCTGTTGTAACTTATTTTATTTGCATGGACGAAGAAATGTGCCCAATTCAATTGAATTTATGTATTGGAAACATAAATGTTTATTCATATGAGATTGTATTCAATTCTTTATATTTATTAATTTTTATACAATCATAATAAATGTTCATTCATACCAGATTTGTTTACTACTTATTTGTCTGTTGTAAATTATAGTCTAAGAGTGCAGTTTTTTTGTTTTTTCCAGTTGTAGCTCATACTTCTCAATTCAAGTGATATGTATGTACATATTTATTGAATTAGCAATAATTTATTTTTGATTTATTAGGGTTAGTTTTCATTTTTGATAACTTAATTTTTTTTTAAAGAAATCATAAATGTTCATTCTTGTACGATTTGTATTTATATCTATTGTAAAATATTGTCACCGTTGAAAAGATGTATAGATATGAAAATCATTTATGTTTGCCCTTATGAACTATGGAAACCATATATGTTGGATCTTATAAATTGGTTTGGTATTCTTATATCTATATATTTTCATGGAAATAATAAATATTTATTTGAATTTATTTGTTTTTGTTGATATTTGTATAGATTCATTTTTTTGAACAAAGTATATTTTTCTATCAAAAATTTAATATTTAATACAATTACAAGTATAAAGTTTTCACATTTCATGATAAATGTTCAATGATTTATGAAGTTAATTGCATTTTTACTAATTTTTTAATTTCTATGTGTTCTCAATTATTTTATCAATGAATCCTCCTCTATTAATGTTCAACAATGCTAAATTTGATTCAGTAATCAATTTTTTTATCAATAGATCATAGTCCATCATTGTTTAATTTAGTACATATTTTCACAGAAATGTAAGTGTTCATTTATATTGAATTTGTTCATCATATTTATTATAAATTTGGTATGACATTATGCTTTAAAGCATTCTTCTCAATCAGATAAATATATATTTAATAAAATGAAAACATAATTTATGTTTCTTCATATAGAATTGTTCATTCCATTTATTTGCTTTCATTTTTATTAGAATATTTTTAAATTTTAAAACTTAGTTTTCTACCTATATTTAAACATTAAATAAAATATTATGAATTTTATAAATTGAACTTTCAAACAAATGTTTATTTATAGAAGAACAATGAATGTTTATTAAAATTTTATTGTTTAATTTCTTATATTTGCTTATTTACATTGTTAAAAAAAATTTAAAAATCTACAATAAGATTCAAACATTAAATAAAATAATCATTTGCAATATCAGAAAAAATGCAAACACCCAAAACCCATATGATAACCCAAAATGGTCACGATGGAGCCAACAGCTAAACAAAATCACATGCAAAATGGAAGAACGCTAAAATATAGCAGTATAGCTCAATATTAGACCACTACCTAATAAAACACATATTAGACCACTATGTAATAACACATTGGTTCTTGCAACAAATACTTGATAAGGCTATATTTCCTTTTTCAATCTCATGCATCCAAAATACAGATGCAATAATCTTTCATTGATTTCTCTTTTCTTATGTGACATGCTATAATCTTTTCCAATGAATCTCATGAAGATTTAGTATCATAATCTGTGTGTTACACATGCAAAGGCATCGCTTGTATACATAAAAAATATTTTCATCAATTAAACTGCAAGCCGTTTCTTCATTATGGAAAGCACATAATGAAACCATATAGATTTATTTATTTTCTTCACACCAGCAGAAAAATTAGGCATTTAACTTTAGTGCCAAGTGTACTGTAAGTAGGATGATGAGCAAAATACTTGTGATATTGAACTACTAAAAAGTAACATTCCTAATATGATAAGCTTATAGATGTTTACATCTAAGGTAATCCTACAATTGATGCTAAAACTAATAAGAAAGATGTTGAAGATGAGAAGAGAGATGGCGAGGAAGAAAATACATATGAAGGAGAGAAATTTCAAAATGAGAAGGTTACATTTTAGACATAATTAGTTGTGATAGAAATTTAGATAGAGAAGGTGACAGAGGAGAAGGTCACCTAGTTGAAGGTTGATGCAAGAGACACTCATGTTGAGGTAGTTTAAGAGTTCCTTGATAAGGAAAAGATGGAATTATATAAAGTATAACTAATCAAAGGTCTAGTTAGTATTAATGCACTTAGTCCTATTCAAATGACGATATTTTATCACTAATACAAGAAAATAGTAAGAAAGAGATATTGATGATACACATCAAGGATAATGAAGTTTTGAAATTTTCATCTAATGTGTTGGAGAAGATTAAATATAAAAATGAAACTCTATCTTGCCAACTAAAGAGTCTTATTAGTGATACAAGTTGGATTTATTTTTGTGTTGGATGGGAGAGATGGAGGTGCCCTAGCTTGGTTGCAGGTTTGCATGTGGGAGTTTTGTGGAAGTGTTTTAGCAATGGAGTAGTTTTTTGTTTATTGCAATGGATTTTGTTTCTGTTTGGCATCTGTGGGGACTTTTTCAATTTGCTGACAGCTATTCTGATTTTTGTTTGTTTTCTTGGCTTCCATCTTTGCATGGTACAAATTTTTATGGCATTAGTTGTGGATCTTCTTTCATGGACAAGGCTCATAATGGGTCCTCTTCAAGCATGCATTCACAACAAGTAGATACATTTTATACAAGTGTTGGTCCTAATATGAAGAAGGTTAATGGGTGTCTTCCTAGAACCCATGATCACCCAATTTTGGTCATTTCTCTTGATTTGGTGGAAGAAGATGTCTCATATTGGAGTAGACATGCTCTAATTTGTAAGTTTCTTGGTATTCACATTCCTTTGTCCACTCTCAAGGCTTGGATATGGCATTACTAACAGATTGAAGGAGATATGGACATTATGCTTGCAATAAATAATTATTTTATGTTTATTTTCTTGAATATGGCAGATCACAATAGAGTTTTTGAAGGTGACCCATATTTTTAAAATTAGGTTTGATTATTTATTAAACCATAGCATGTAGGTTTTAATTCAGCTAAAGAGATGCCTTCTTGAGTTCCTATTTGGGTTTGTCTACCTTGGCTCCCCCTGGAGTTTTGGCGAGAAGACATTTTACATAAAATTGCTAGTCTCTTGGGAAAGCTTGTGGTAGTTGCTACACAAAAATTTGGTAATAAGGTGATTTCTTTTGCTTAGACTTGTGTTGAGATAGATGTAAATAATCCCCTGTGCGATTCGATGGAAATTTTTTTGGGATCTTCATCATGTATTCAACAATTAGATTATGAATCTCTACCTTTTTTATGTCAATTTTGTCATGAGTATGGCCATCTCCTATGGCATTACCCTAAAATTCATAAGGAAGCTCATTCCTCCTCTTCGACACCTCCTCCTCTAAGTAAAGAGTATAAAGGGAAAGCTCCCATGATGGCTAAACCTTAGGGAAAGGACAAGGAAGGATTTGTACTTGTTAAAACTAAGGGTAAAGGATGTCATTAGAAAAGGCCATTCAAGGATAGAAAGATAGATGGAGGCTTTAGCAGGTTTGAGGTGCTAGAGAAGTTAGCTTTGGAAGAAGGGGTCCTACATGTGGTCACTTCTAATAATGTTGGGATCAGTATGGAGGTTGTACCAGCTCTTGAACTAGAACTAGTTCAAGCTATTCAGGGACAACAAGTGGCTCAGGTGACTTTAAATAATTCCATAGAGGATGACATTATTTTGGAAGATTTAGTTAGAGAAGTTTTAGTTTCATCTCAAAATGAGGGTTCATCTCATAGATTGGGAGTACAACAACGACCCCTTAAGAAAGGTCTTGCTAATAGCTCCTCAAAAGGGTGGAAGATAGACCTTGAAAAGATAAAAATGACTAGAGATTTTTTGATGGAATCTGGGCTTGTTAAACCTATTGATGCTCACTTTTCTCAAATCCCTCAATGATCATTCTCTCTTGGAATGTGAGGGGTTTGAATAACACCTGTCATTAAAAAGCTATTCATGATTTGATTGCAATTCATTCTCTAGATGTCTTTTGTGTTCAAGAGACTAAGGTTTCTATTGAGATTATGTGTCAGCATGCTCCACTCATTTGGTATGCTGGTCACTGTCAAAGTATTAGTTCACAAGGGAATTTTGGAGGTTTGTCTTTTTTTTGGGACCGTCAAAAGATTTCTCCCCTTTTGTGGATTTCTAGTCATTACTCAATCTTTATGGTGGCTACTTCCTTGGACTCTTGTGAGACTATTCTTGTGACAAATATTTATGCCCCTATTGACATTCGTGGGAAGATTCATCTCTGGGATCACATTAGGTATGTGCTTTCTTGTGCTCCTTATTTTCCTTGGATTTTAGGAGTCAATTTTAATTCTATTTTAAGTCTTGAGAAGAAAAGAGGAGGTTGGCCTAGGCTTGGCCTTGCTTTTGATCTTTTTCAAGCCAGGGTGGATATTCTTTTTGTTATTGATGTTAAGCCTTCAAATGGGGTTTTAACATGGAACAATAGATGGAGTGATCAGGAAGCTATCTCAGACTATTTGGATAGGTTTCTTGTTTCATGTTATTGGGGTTGGCGGTGGCCTAATTATGAGTTCTGAAATTCTTGATTGGAGACGTTTTGGTCATTGGCCAATTAAGTTCTCTTCTTCTCCTATTGCACTACCTAAGACCCCTTCTTCTAGATTTCATCTTATGTGGCTCCAAGACTTGTCCCTTTATGATTTGGTGGCTAAGTGGTGAAGAGTGGGTGGCCCCAACTTATGGCATGGCTATGTTTGTCTTTGAGAAGAAACTTAAATATGTCAAATATCATCTTAAGATATGGAATACTTATTTCTTTGGGAACCTTTAGTCTAGAAAGAGGAATTCTCTAGATCATTTTGTAGTGATTACTCGCCAAATTAGAGACTCTAGGATTACAAAGGCTCTTAGCAGGGAAAAGTCCCAAGCTATGTGGGATGTGGAATAATAGGAACTTTGGGAAGAGATTTATTGGAAACAAAAGGCTCGCATTGATTGGCTGCAAGAAGGGAATATAAATACTAGTCTTTTTCATTATTCTATTCAAGCTCATTGTAATAAGGGGTATATTTATTCTCTTGTTACTACTGAAAGACTTTAGATTTCTTCTCAGTCTACTATGAGCCTAGAAACCCTTCAGTTTTATTCTAACCTTTTTACTAAGGATTCTCATCCTTTAATTGAGGAGGAGAACTTAATTCTTTCATGCATTCCTTCTCTTATCACCAATTCTATGAATGATTCTCTTCTTCGTCCAATTTTGATATCTAAACTTGAAGAGGTTGTGTTTGGGATGAATAAAGATACAGCTCCAGGCCCATATGGATTCCCTATGGAATTCTTTCAGGAATTTTGGGAAATTATTAATATGGATCTCCTGAAGATGGTTAAGGAATCCCTTCAGAATAAGAAAATGTTTTCGTGCATTGAACTATACTTTACTGACTCTTATCCCTAAGAAAGAAGGTGCTAACAATCTTGACTCCTTTCATCCCATTGCTCTTTGTAATGTTGTATACAAAATTATCAACAAATAGATTTCTAAAAGACTCAAGATAATCCTTCCAATTGTGATTTCAGAGGAACAAGGTAGTTTTGTGGTTGGTAAGAAAATTCTTGATGGAATTGTTATTGCTTTTGAATTTATTCATTCTATGCATACATCAAAAGAGCGAGCTATGTTCATTAAGTTGGATATGGCTAAGGCTTGTGATAGAGTCAAATGGAGTTTTCTCCAAAAGATCCTCTTTGGCCTTTGGTTTCTACCAATAGTGGGTGAACTGGATTATGAGTTGTGTTACTTTAGCCTCTTTTTCTATTTTGGTGAATGGTGTTCGTTTAGAGCTCTTTGGTGCCTCTAGAGGACTTCACCAAGGGGATCCTATTTCACTTTATCTCTTTATCATTATAGCTAAGGGTTTGTGCCACTTTCTTAAGCTTCGTGCTCACTAGGGTTTGATTCATGGGTGGAAATGGGGTGCTGGCTTGCCTCCTATTTGACATCTTCAATTTGTGAATGATAATTCATTTATGGGACATTCATGTCTTTAGGAAGCTACTTCTTTTAGGCATGCTTTGGATGTGTATCTTGTAGCTTTGGGATAGAAAGTTAATGAGAACAAATTCTCCATTTTTTTCTTCAATACTCTCGAGGCTCTTTAGTTGTGTATTGCTGCTATTTTGAGGATTCTGATTGGGTCTCTTCCCTTTGTTTATTTGGGTATTCCTTTTACTGTTGGTAGACATCCTAGATCTTCCTAGCAAGTTTTTCTTGATAAACTATGGCAAAAGTTTAATCATTGGACTCATTGATGCCTATCAATTGCTACTCGCTTGACTCTAATAAAATTGGTGCACCACACACGAGTACGTCCGTGTACATTTGTCGAGTGACTTGTGAGGCTCGATCTTTCGTGGTACTTTCAGAAGTTATGATCATTGGGGTTGGGATGGGAGTATGCATGCCCACGGGCACTTGTCATAGGATGAGCATGGGTAGGGTAGGGTAGCATATGGAGGGGGCTTCTATCTCATAGCCTGGTGACCTTAGTCCCATAGTGTTGGCAGAGGAAGTTTTAAATAAGTGATAATTAAAGAAAATGTGTGACTGGTAATAAAACTTAAGATAATAAAATGTGTGTGCAGGGCCCTCTGTTGAGGAGTTGAAACACACGATCCAAGCTTGGGCTTGTCGATGCCAATCGATTCTCCATGATGTCAGCCCCTACTTAGTAGCTTATTGAGTGTCTGACTAGGACCTGTACTCCTTGCATTGTCTTAGGTTCTTGGTTGCAGCCATCATACTATCTGGCATGAGTATTAGCCTTGGTTGTTGTTTGGTTTGTTTTGTGGTTGGATCATTATCTCCATCAGCATGACGGGTGTGGACCTATGGGTGCCACGTGGTTGGGAGGTGTAGCTACCTTCACCACTACTAGGGATCGGTGTACAGAGATGATCTTTGTTCTAGTGCGACCGTTGTTGGATGCTTTCACTTGGTACTTTAGGTTTCGAAGTATGCTTCCTTGTGATTTATGCTTTCATTAGAATGCTTGGATATCATGTTTAGATGATGTTAGTTTATTTGATGCATTCCCTTATCATGATGTTTAGCATATGATTAGATAATGTGATTTGCTTTAGTAGAATATTTGTTGCTTATTGTTGTTTAGCATGTGATAGGTGATGTTATCTACTATAGGATTATCTTATGCATTATCTCCAGCATGTTAGATTTCCTTATGTTGTTCTTATGCATGTTTTAGTAGTGACATCCCTATTACGACAGTATCGATGATCTGGTCGGTGGCTTGGGATGTTACGCGTGGAGGATGGTTAGGACCCACGATGGTCTTATGATGCTATTGATGGTTGGGAGGATCCACACAATTTTTGGTTGTTTAGTTCTAAAATGTATTTCTGTTCATTGCAATGTTTATTTCAGTATGCTCTTTGTTGTTATGGTTTAGATGGATAGATGTTCCTCTTTCCTTTCTATTGTTTCTCTTGAGTGTTCATTCCTCAATTTGCATGGATTTGGTATTCCCCGATGTGGATGTTTCCTTTTTTTTAAGGTTTTCATTTTCATTTTGTGTTGCGCTGATTTGTTTCCTCGTGCGAGAATGTATTTTCCTCGCGTGAGAGAATAAAATTTCCGCGCGAGAATGTAAATCTTCGCGTAATGCGCAGGGAATCCTCGCATGAGAACGTAAATCCTCACACAAAGCTCAGTAGTCCTCGCGCGAAGTGGGCACTTTCTCGCGCAAAGTGGTGAAAGATCTCACGCAAAACTCGAGACCAGTTTTCTTTCTTGCGCGAGAAACAAGGGCTATCTAGGCTTGTTGGATGAAAGTTTGAAAGTTGGTTTTGGACACCCTTTTGATTTTTACACCTTCCTAGTTCAAAACAGATTTCTTAGGGGATTAAAATATATCATTTAATTATAAGTTGATGTATACTTAATTCCTTATAATTAAGATATATTTTAATATATGCGAAAAATCTTTTGAGATAAGTTTCAGACCTCTCGGAGACAAGTTAAGGATTCTAGGAAATTCCAGAGCTTCAGAAATCCAGACTTAGCCAATTTTCAGGGTTTCAAAATTTTAGGCTTAGCTGAATTTTAGGATTCTGCATTATACCCCAGCTTGGTGTTTTGTTGATGAGTGGTCGTTCCTTGAGGCTTCATCTAGTTTGTGGTGGTGGTTGGCTTCTGTTCGCGTGTGTCATTTAGTAGTCGTGTTTGGAGATCTGTTGGTTGCCAGGATTGTGGTGAAGTCTTCCGTTGTGATCGTTGTGATCCCTGTATGATGTTGTCCTGTGCATTCATACTTGTAAAAAAAAAAATTCTTGGCTTGTAGTTCATCCTTGTTTCCAAGGATCTCCTGGCGGGGCATTACACATGCATCATGCAATCTTAAAACTTTCAATAAATTAATGTCTTTTTCACCACTTAATTTATTTCGAATGTGTAATTTATAAAATATTTATTAACTTGAATTATAATATTATTTAGCATTTATTTAAAAATGAACTTTAAATATATTATTATTAAATTAAATATTATCATGTTCTAAAATTATCTTTATAACTTTTATCTTTAAATTTAATTCTTTTTATTTAATTAATTTATTAATTAATTAAATATAATTAAATATTAAAATATAATAATAATTTTCATTAAATTAAATCATTAATTTAATCTTTTAATTAGACTTAATTACTAGAAAATTTCACCAAGGACTCATAAAATAAAGTACGAAAACCCATCATAGCAAAACACATTCAAAATCAAACTAAACTGTTATAATCATGAATTAATGTCATCTGACGCATTCAGGGGGTACACAACTCAGATACTTGTCCTAATTTTCTAGGACAAATGGCTTTAGGGTTTAGGATTTGGACTTAAGAATTTATCTCCCCTCTCTTAGCATTGAGATAATGCAATAGGGTATGCTCATCCTAGAAAATTCAGGGAAGTTGGTACTTGATACCTGTAACATGCATAAAATCCATGCATGTACAAACACATAAATCCATGCATGTACAAACACATATATACTAGTAGGTGACTACGACTCTCTTAACGACATCAAAAATGCCATATATAAAAAAAATAGACACACACACCATACACATGCAGTATGGGCTAAGTATCCATAAGAAAACACATATGATAATCCATCTAACTAATCATCATCAATATTGAAATCACTGAATAATCATCATGCATATATCAAATATAGAGTACCAAGTAATCTCATCATAAAATCAACTATATGTAAAACAATATCTGATAATCGAAAAGTATTGCTAGTAAACATCAAGCATGAAATTGGCCTAAAAGAGTTTGGCAATGACAAAAAAAATGTAAACTAGGGGCAAGCACTACAATTGATTTACATCAAGTGTGATCCTTACTTTGTTGGCTTGGGACAAAGGAGGAGTGTTGAAATATGTTGGTTGCCCCTTGAGCCAACTACCCACCTACCCATCAGGAGCATTAAACTTGGTAGGTAAGTTTGAATTTCAAAAAGAGAGGGAAAGTTTTTGAGTTAAGTCAAAACACAAATATGCTCATTCTTTTGATAAGTAGCAACAGAGAGAGTAGAAACAAGAAGGACAAAGAATATCATATTAGAGAAAAGTGAATTCAAAGAACAAAAGGAACAAGAAGAGGATTAGAGTTGCAACATCACGAGATCAGTACTTTTGTTCTCTATAAGTTTATTTTGTTTGTCCTATTGAAGTAGTGATTACTCCAGGCATTATTGTATGCATCTCTTTAGTGCTTCAAGTTAATACTATAGATAGAAGTTTTTAAGTTAATATATTTTGGTTTTGGTTGAAGCCCTATGCTTCTAGATTTGTAGCAGTTGAATATGTTTTTGAATTGAAAGAAAACAAGTAGGTATATTAGTAATTCTCTAGGTATTTGGCTACTTGTCTTCATTTCTATCTATTCCATATTGGGTTTGGTATATGTGCAACTCTTTGCTATTATCATTGTGTTTTAATGGTGAAAAGGACCAGACAACAAATTTTTTGCTAACTCACTCAATTCCCTTGTTAACTGAGATCTCCTTGTGTTAACTTGGTTGGTATATGTTTGTGTTGTTCCTACTAAGTCATAGTAGCGTCCATTGAGTCCTTTCCTTGTGTGTACCGAGCTCACTCGATTTCTACTCTTACTAAGCTCACTCAGTCCGTTCCTAGCCGAGTTCACCGAGCTCACTCAGTATAGTGTTATCCATGCCCATTGTCATTGAGCTCTTTCCTTTGGAGATTGAGTCACTTGCGTCACATTGTTGTCGAGAAACATGACATTGCCTGTGACTCAGCTACTTAAGGTGTTGTGCAACTTGGTACTCATTGTGGTTCTTGTTTGTTGTGCAAAATTTGTTGTGAAGTTTTTCACAACCCCTTTATAGGAGAATCATTTGTTTGAGAAAAATCATTGGTAACAATTGAAGGTAACAACGAAGAATCAAAGATGCAGGTAAAACATCAATAGCCAAATAATTTAAAGAATTAAGTTGCATAGTCCCAATCTCACCTTACTTCTAAAAAAATGACTTGAAGTGGAAAAGATGACACAAAAATTAGTCAAGCAAAAATTTGATCAGATCTATGCTCTCATTCAAGCTCCATGGAAGCCTATCCCTTGATTAACTTCTTGTGGTTATGCTAGCTACCTTCCTTGGATTTTGGGATCCAAAGAAAATAATTTTGATTGTTGGGATTAGGGTTTTGGAATGAAATATTGTTTTTTGGAAGCTCTTTCATACCCATATGTATCCTAGTTAGTTGTTATCGATTTTGTTTTTGGATTAGGCTACTGTTATGAAAAGTCATTCCTTTGTCATTCATCACTTGATTTAATCTACAATGCTATATTATACTTTATATTAAACCATTATTATGTTAAAAATATTTTCAGTCATGAAGCATGATTGTTGTTTTCACTTTATGAATTATTGGTTATTTTGATGTTAACATTTCTCTACTCTGAGGTGTTTTGATTAATTGGTTCAAAATTTCTTCAATTTAATTTTCCAGTTACCAAAACAACATAGATTTCTCAATTAGATTTTTGCGTATTTGGTTTCAAAAATTAATAATTTTGGCTGCATGTTTCCATACCAACTATTGCATCATTTGGGATTATTTGAGCCAAACTCTTGCTCCGTTTACAAATATAGTGTAGAGGAAGTAAACAATTTGTCTTGTTTTCACAAAAAGGAGGAAAATGAATCTTCTTAAATATGAAGGTTTTTATAGATTTCATCTTTTACTAAAAAATTGTTACTTGTAGGCAAGAGCCTATGACACAATTGGCTTCAAATCTAATTGAACTTAATAATCATAATAATTAATTATAAAAATTACTAATAATTAACCTTGGTTTTGGCCGATCAAAATTTTTTTTGCTACTTGTACCAAAAAAATACATTCACAAACATATTAGTGAAAATGTAAATATCATTTTAAAATATTCTAAACTTTAAATGGTAGTCTAAGTGACTTTATTTGTATTTAGTGTAGGTTGTATTTTCTATTAAGTTATCAATTTTATAATCTATGTTTCTCAACTATTGAAAGTTTGTGTGATCATATTTAGTTTATACTGATTTCTTGATTGTAGACGTTGCATTTAGTTGAGAATAAATTTATCAATATATAACAATGTTTGTATTTTTGATTTAAGAGTAGATCCATCTATGCTCTATCTATCCTAGCTTCTTATGTGTACCAGCACAAATGGAAGGTATACCAAATGGATGTGAAGTCTACCTTCTTGAATGGTGAATTGAAAGAAGAGGTATATGCAGAGCAACCACCTAGTTATGAAGTTGCAGGTGAGGAATACAAGGTATATAGATTGAAGAGAGCTCTATATGGGCTCAAGAAAGCTCCAGGGCATGGTATACTAGGATTGATTCATACTTGATGAGCAATGGTTTTGGAAAAAGTGATGGTGAGCCCACACTCTACATCAAGGCAACAAATAGTAAAGTTTTGATTATTGTCTTGTATGTAGATGACTTAATCTTCACTGGAAATGATCAATTCCTAATTGGTGAGTTCAAAGAGGCCATGAAGAATGAATTTTAAATGAAAAACCTAGGTCTCTTGAAGTTTTTTCTAGGTATATAAGTAAAACATATGCATGATGGCATCTTCATCTCTCAAGAAAAATATGCAAATTAGATCTTGGAGAGATTCAAAATGCAGAATATTAAGGAAACCCCAACACCAACAATAGTAGGTCTAACATTATACAAGAGTATGGTTGGAAGCTTGATGTATTTGACAACAACTCGGCTTGACATGATGCATGCAATGAGTTTGATTTCAAGATTTATGGAAACACCAAAGGATTCCCATTGGCAATTGGGAAAGAGGATACTAAGGTATGTGAATGGTACCAAGGGATTTGGCATTTTGTACACTGTTGATAATGATTTTAGGTTGGTTGGGTACACTGATAGTGATTGGGCTAGAAGCCTAGATGATAGGAAGTGCACTTCCAGATATATGTTTCATATGGGCTTAGGCACAATTTCATGGGCATCCAAGAAGAAAGCTATTGTTGCTCAATGTACAGTAGAGGTTGAATACATGGTAGTGAATGCAACATCTCAAGCTATTTGGTTAAGGAGAATTTTGACAGATTTGAATGAAAAGCAAGAGGATGGAACCACAATCATTTGTGAAAACATTTCCTCAATTGCATTGTCAAAGAATTTAGTCTTCTATGGGAGAAGCAAACACATTGAGATCAAATATCACCTAATTAGAGAGCTAGTGGAGAATGGAGAAATCAAGATGGAATTTGGCAAGTTTGAGCAGCAAATAGCGAACATATTTACTAAGCCATTGGGCATAGTAACTTATGTGAGCCTAAGAAGCAATCTTGGCTTAGTTAATTTGCATCAAGTGTGATCCTTACTTTGTTGGCTTAGGACTAAGGGGGAGTGTTGAAATCTATTGGTTGCCCCTTGAGCCAACCACCCACCTACTCGTCAGTAGCATTAAACTTGGTTGGTGAGTTTGAATTTCAAAAAGAGGGGGAAAGTTTTCAAGATAAGTCAAAACACAAATATGCTCATTCTTTTGATAAGTAGCAGCAAAGAGAGTAGAAGCAAGAAGGATAGAGAATATGAGAGTAGAGAAAAGTGAATTCAAAGGACAAAAGAAACAAGAAGAGGATCAGAGTTGTAGCATCAAAAGATCAATACTTTTTTTCTCTATAAGTTTATCTTGTTTGTCCTGTTGAAGCAATGATTGCTCTAGGTGTTATTGTATGAAGCTTTTTAGTGCTTCAAGTTAATATTATAGATAGAAGATTTTAAGTTAATATATTTTGGTTTTGGTTGAAGCCCTATGCTCCCAGATTTGTAGCAATCGAATATGTTTTTGAGTAGAAAGAAAACAAGTAGGCATATTAGTAAATCTCTAGGTATTTGGCTTGTTATGGTCTTCATTTCTATCTATTCCATATTGGGTTTGGTATTTATGCAACTCTATGTTATTATCTTTGAGTTTTAATTGTGAAAAAGACCAGAGAACAAATTTGTTGCTAACTCACTCAATTCCCTTATTAACCAAGCTCTCCTTGTGTTAACTCGATCAATATATATTTGTGTTGTTCCTACTGAGTCACAATAGAGTCCATCAAGTCCTTTCCTTGTGGGTACCAAGCTCACTCAGTTTCTACTCTTATTGAGCTCACTCAGTCCCTTCCTAGCTGAGTTCACTGAGCTCACTCAGTTCTTGTGCATCCCAAGCGCACTCAATATAGTGTTACCAACGCCCATTGTCACCGAGCTCTTTCCTTTGGAGACCGAGTCACTCGGGTTCCATTTTTGCCTAGCAACTTGACATTGCCTGTGACTCAGCTACTTAAGGTGTCATGCAACTCGGAACTCACTGTGGTTCTTGTTGGTTCTTGTTTGTCGTGCAAAATTTGTTGTGAAGTTTTTCACAACACTTTCATAGGAGAATCATTTTCTCAAGAAAAATCATTGGTAACAATTGAAGGTAACAATGAAGAATCAAGTAAAACATCAATAGCCACATAATTTAAAGAATTAAGCTGCATACTCCTAATCTCACCTTGCTTTTAAAAAATGCCTTGAAGTCGAAAAGATGACACAAAAATTAGTTGAGCAAAAACTCGTTTAGATCTATGCTCTCATTCAAGCTCCACAGAAGCCTATCCCTAGACTGACTTCTTGTGGTTATACTAGCTACCTTCCTTGGATTTTGGGATCCAAAGAAAATAATTTTGATTTTTGGGATTAGGGTTTTGGAATGAGATATTATCTTCTAGAAGCTCTTTCATACGCATCTATACACTATTTATATCGATTTTCTTTTTGGATTAGGCTATTCTTATGAAAATTCATTCCTTTGTCATTGAGCACTTGATTTAATCTGCAATACTATATTATACTTTATATTAAACTATTATTATGTTAAAAATATTTTCAGTCATGAAGCATGATTGTTCTTTTCACTTTTTGAATTGTTGGTTATTTTGATGTAAACATTTCTCTACTCTGAGGTGTTTTGATTAATTGCTTCAAAATTTCTTCAGTTTAATTTTCCAGTTACCAAAACAACACAGATTTCTCAATTAGATTTTTGTGTATTTGGTTTCAAAAATTACTAGTTTTGGCTACATGTTTCCATATCAATTGTTGCATCATTTGGGGTTATTTGAGCCAAACTCTTGCCCTATTTACAAATATAGCGTAGAGGAAGTAAACAATTTGTCTTATTTTTCATAGAAAGGAGGAAAAATAATCTTCTTAAATATGAACATTTTTATAGATTTCATCTTTTACTTAAAATTTTCTACCTATAGGCAAGAGCTTATGACACAATTGGCTTTGAATCTAATTGAACTTAATAATCATAATAATTAATTATACCAATTAATAATAATTCACCTTGGTTTTGGCTGATCAAAAAAAAAAAGTGCTACCTGTACCAAAAAAATATGTTCACAAACATATTAGTAAAAATGTAAATATCATTTTTAAATATTCCAAATTTTAAATGATAGTCTAAGTGCCTTTGATTTGCATCTGGAGGAAGTTGTATTTTCTATTTAGTTATCAATTTTATAATCTATGTTTCTAAACTATTGAAAGTTTGTGTGATTATATTTATTAGTTTATACTGATTTCTTGCTTGTAGACATTTCATTTAGCTGAGAATAAATTTATCAATATATAACAATGTTTGTATTTTTGACTTAAGAGCAGATCCATCTATGCTCTATCTATCCTAGCTTTTTATGATTGAAATTAGTATACTGCCAATATTATTTGAGTGGAGGCTAAAACAAAAGTGTATAAAATTAAGCTAGACAAAATGATAGAAAACACAATTGGCTTAAGTTAATTGGCAATTTTTCCCTAGGTTTTCCATCTTCTTCTTCTTCTACCTGATGGTGAAAAATAGTCTTTCTATTTATAGATAATTCATCACCACAGATGTATATCTATATCAAAACACTAATCAAAACAAGAAACATGTTGACCTATGCATAAGTGATTCTACTGAAATCAGAAAAAGATAGAATTTTCAAATCAGATGACTAACTTAACTGTTGTACTGTCTAGACATGACCTTTAATGCTTGAAAAGAATCAATTGCCAAACAAGACAAAATTAATTGGCTTGTAATATTTGATTCTAAAGCAATAGATAATGAGTTCTCTATCTTTCTAGCTGCCTCTCGTATCTCTTTTGTTTCTACATAATTCAGCCCCACAAAGCATTTTATCCTCATTGAGGAATACATTCTTTTGGAGCTGCAATAGTATTACTTATGTACTATACCAAATCATTTTTTTTTGTGGCTAGGCAGCCTTGTCTGCCTTTGCAATTAATTTAATTTAATCATCCCATTTGAATGCAATTGTACATACGTATCCATATTCTTTACATACATGGTATAAACAAGTGTATATCCATATACGTTGAACTACGCCAAACGGACTCATCTGCCAATTCCACACTATATGTCTTTTCTTGTAGTCATCGACAAAATGTACTTATATTAGACCCCCTTAATGACCTGTGTCTTCTTTGCTGCACCAAAAAATGTTCCATCCACTAGAGGAGCAAACAAAATAAACCCTATGAAAATTTTTGGTCAGTTGAAAGGTTTTGGTTTTACTTGTTAGTAGTAGTTTCTTTTGGAGAATAGTGATATCTTTATAACTGAATTCTGAAACTATAAAGCTGCTATCTTTCAGTTTCTATAATGAATGATTCATAAATAGTAATAATTATTGAAAGTGGGTTTAATATTAGAGAAATTTCTATGGTTAAACATATTTGAGCTGGAGTAAAATTAAAATGGTTTACTTTTTGGGAAGGGATAATGTTTCACCTATGTGAATATCACCTAATATACAATGAGTGATCAATATACCATTTTTTTTCATCATAGATGGAGCTCTTGTGAACCACTGGGGGAGACAACCCAGTCGCTGCCCATGTTCCAATGACCACGATATCTATTGTTATAGATCCCCCCAAAATTACTTCCCATAAAAAGCCCCAAAAAATGATAGCACATGTACTAATAGCCAATCACACATGTATTAGTAGTTGATCATTGTTTTAGCTTTCTTGGTTGTTGATTGGTCCATTTGTGCAAAAAGTACTATTTTCTGGTGAGCAACTATTGGGGGGTGGGCATAAGGGGTTTCGAACGAACATTTTAACATGACACTTTTAGACCACCTCACGAGCTCCATAAATGCAAAAAAGTCGAAAGGTTAGCTTTAAGCTCTTCACTCACCTATGGAGGTTCACCAAAAAAATTGACAAATTTTGACACACAGATTAATAGTTCTATGTGCTTGATGTTAGCCTAGGCAGCTACTGGGTTATCTCCCCTACTCATGAAACATAAGATTATGAATTTGACTCAAAAACTTTGTAATTGAATCTTTGAAGCATTATCATGGTTGCTGAGTTGTCGTTCATATACCTTCAATATATGACCTTCCTTTTGTTATTGTAGGGCTCCACCTTTATCTTGCAATGCGTTGTTGATTTGAGTGACCTATTTTTAACACCTCTTGTAAGGTGCATTGTAGGTGTTTAGGATCCTAGTCTAGATTAGCTTTAATATTTTGTTAAATTGTAGCTTATAAACTAGCTAGGTAGGACCTTCTATTTGCTACTAGAGCGCTCTTCCAGTGAACTAATTTGAACTAATAGACACTTTTGTGACTAATTTAAGATTTAGGTATAACTTATTTCCAACACAACTCTCTAATTGAGCATGGTAAAAATGTTTGAACTACAGAAAAATTAAACCCACTACATTCAAGTATAAACATGGACAATACCAAATGATCTTGGGCTTCTTAAGAAGTTAGAGGAAATAAAGGCTCTATACTATCATTGCACATATCTTCCACATCATTGAAAGAAAAAATCATTTTAACTATATTGAGAGCACCAATAAATTGAAGATATAGCTTGGATGGCAATGAGACACAACACCCTTACAAAAGTACCAAGAATCATCAAGGAGAGAAGTTAGAGAACATTGTACTAATCATATAAAGCACCAAACCAACACCAAAAGAAATACAATTCATATAGGGGTGATTAAGAGTACGAAAGAATGGGAGAAAAGTGAATGTAACAATACTTTAAGATGATGGATGAAAGGAAAATCTTCAAAACGAAGAAGTATGTGTGTGTCACCAAATCTTGCTAAAATAACTTCTAATTGGGATGGTTATATTTGTTCTAAGGCTACATAAAATGTTGTTATTATTATTATAAGTATTAATTTTAATATTTAAATTTGAGTACATGTATCTCTAAAAGAAGGGAAGCTCTATTTTCTTTTTGATAGGTAAAAGGCCATAAGGCCCAAAGTTAGAAATAAATTTGATATCCAATTTTGTGAGGTATCCAAGATTAGGGATGGATAATTATTTTTAGTTAAAGCTTAACTACTTTAATCATTTGATGCCAAATTTTTAACTTCCATATTTGTAGTACTACTTTTTTTATATCCTTATTATGTACCTATCAAAATAAAAAAAAGCTAAGATCAAGTTGTTAGAAGCGCGATTAATACATTATCAAGTAAAAGTAAACATTTTCTAATCTATTGTACAATAAAAATATGCTTTAGAGAATTATTTTGATTATACATAGTTATATTTTATTTTATTTTTCTTTTGATTGTTTTAGAGCATCTATATTTATTCTTTATTCTAGATTATATCCCAAATAAACTTTTATCCTTCTACAATTATTAATATCTAAGCACAATTGTTTATCTAATTGTTAACATATTAGTTTGATCTTACTATTATCTCTTCTCCATCTACTCCTTTATTAGAAAGGTTATCTACTTCTTTATTACCTTCTCTATAGATATGTTTGATGATTGTTTCTTCAAAATTATCTACTATATCTAAGGCATACCCAATTTTAGAATTTAGGATTCAATTAGGCATTCTCTTTTCTTAATGCATTTAAAATAATATGTGAATTGTTATGACTACAATTGGAACAATTGTTATGTTGTCATTGATGTCAAATCTTATTGGTGAGACAGTTGCTATTT
Organism: Cupressus sempervirens; assembly: GCA_028749045.1. NCBI lineage: Eukaryota > Viridiplantae > Streptophyta > Pinopsida > Cupressales > Cupressaceae > Cupressus > Cupressus sempervirens. The sequence continues at coordinate 649,107,931 of CM053787.1, forward strand.
GAGTAGAGTGCAATATCAAGATGATTAATGAAGAGGATTTGAGAAGAAGAGATAACAAAAGGACTTCAAGGAAACGTTGAGTTATGTGAAACTACAATGGGCACTTGATCAGTTAGACCTTGGTAAGATAATGTGATTGTTTAATCATAACACTAAGTGGAGAAGATAGTTGTATTGAAACCTAGAAGAAATGGTCAAAGGAAGACCAAATGCATAGGCTTCACTGAGCAAAAGAGCAAAAAATTAAGGAACTATAAATATATCCCGAGTGATGCTAGTGTTGACCACATCATAGTATAAGCCGAGCATAATACAATGTTGAGCGAGTATCACTATCATTCGAGTATCTGAAAGTATGTCGAACAAAACAATTAGTATTACTGAGTAATTTAGTGGTGACCGAGTGAATTAGAAGACAATGATGATCGAGTATCAAAATTTGGCATTTTGTGAGGAAATCTTGATTTCAAGCAAACATAATTGAGTTCTTGGAATATGTAAAAATTTACATGTTGAAGATAAAGATGGATGACTTGGAGCATTTAATACATGATAAATCATTTTTGTGTGCTCCAAGACATGGATTCAAAGAGAAGTTTTCAAAAATATCTAGAAGGGGAGAAGAAGAACATAATGGTGGAAGGATTTGATGAACCTAACCAAACCCTAAGATCTATAGTGATTTTTAAGCGGCAAAAGATCAAAGCTATCTATTTAAGAAGGCATAAAGGTAACCTAAAAGGTTACAAACATTTGTTGATGCTATTGATAGACAAACTTGAGTAGGACACTGAGAAGACTTGTGAAGAGGTGAAGTCTAATTGCTTGAAGGATTTCCAAGCATATCAAAGACAAAGATGATAATGGAGGTCAATCAATGGAACAACATATGAGTAACATTGTGATCTATATTTGCAAAGTGAGTTGTATTTATCAGATCAACCTGTTGTTAGTTTCTAACCATTGTATCAGTTAAAATCCTTTAATCAAGGTTGACGTAATAATCATTTTTAAATCCTTTAACCAAGATAACATTCTAATGGAATTTTTAAAATCCCTCTAACCATACCACTCCTAATAGGGTGATTAAATTCTTTAATAGAGTCACATCTAACAATGTGTATTGTAACCTTTAAAAAGGTTGGCTCCTCATAGAGCTCACTTCAGAAGAGTGAAAATTTGGTAACATGTTACTAGTGGTTTTTCTCAAATAAGGTTTCCATGTTAAATCCTAGTGTCATACTTATGTGGATGTTATTTGAGATATATTACTATTAATGTTTTAGATTCCACAAGTTTTTTACTATTAGGACAATGGACTCCAAGTTTTACATTATTGATTATTTTCTATAGAGATCAAGCTACTTAGTGATTTGATTTGAAGTATTTGAAATGATTAGAAGTTGAATTAGTACATTTGGACTTGAGGATAATTGATTCACCCCCTCTTAGTTATTCTAAATCATTCTAAAAATTGGTATGAGAGCTATTGGTGCTTGTAAGGAAAATTTTGAAGGTACTTGAAGCTTAAATCAAGATGTACAAAAAGGATGTGTCGAGGTTGAACAAGGAGAACTTCCCTGCATGGAAAAGTATGATGAAGCTGCATATGATTTTTGTTATGTTGGTTGAGTTTGGGAGATGGTTTTATATTAGGAATTTTCCTTGGATTAGGAATGATTATTCCTTGGTTTAGGAATAGTTTATGAGTTTGATATTCTTGTGAGAGGCTTACATCAATGATTAGTTATATGGCATGGTTTGGGTCTTGTTGTGGCTTCTTGGTTGGGGTTCTATGGAGGAGATCTTACTTAGCACAATTTACATCTAGAGATGTGTGTAGAAGGACATGATACAAGTTATTATTTGCATGGTTTCTATTTGATCTTTGTTATGTTCCTGGATGTTCGATTTCACTTACATTGGATTTGAGATTGGTTGGAGATTATGACCACTAGTTTGTGTTCATGTATATCATGTGAGAGATGACATGGTTATTCCGTTATCTCTTTCCTTTGTTGGTTGTGGAGAACGTGGGAGAGTGTTGGAGACTTGTTATGAGACTTGTTCTTGCATGTTATGTTTTTCTATATTGCGGATGTCCTTGATACTACATGGATTTACTTCATTGAGATTTTGTGAGTGGATTGGTTATAGATTTGACATTATCTTTTGATGTGGGAGCTTAGTATATATGTGGTAAGTATTGTTTTTGAGGCTTGTGATTGCAGGTTACAGATTGGATATGTTGATGATGTAAGATTTCTTTGGTATACCTTTGGAGGTATGGATAGTTGGATGGGTTGGCATTTGTTGTTGGTGCTATTTCATCTTTGGATATTTTGACAACTACGAATACATGTGATTATCTTTGCATCAGGTTTTTGGGTGCTTGACATTTTAGTAGATACAAAATTTTATGATTCTTATGTGACAGGTTGGGTGGATTTCTCTTTGGATGACTTCTATGTATGCTTGGTGGAAGTGGTATAATAGGATGTGAGACCATTCATGTTTGAGATGTTGTATACTTTTATTTTATTGTGGGTACCAGGATGGAGAAATTGGTGTACTTTGATCCATGATGGTGGATGTGCTAAGAGGGATTGTTCCCTTGTTCATTTATGTGGCTATGGATTGACCCTAAACAATGTATACAAAAAGTGGGAGATTGTTGAGATAATGGGTATTGCACACATTGCATAATATTGTTATATTGTATTATTTTATTTTATTATGTAATGTTGCACCTCAGAGCACCTAGATGGACAAGAAAAATGTAAAGATTTCTATGGGATATACTTGATGAGGTGTATTGTAACATTGTGATTATATTTGATGTAATTATTTAATATTGCGGAAAAAGAATTAAACGTCCAATATTAAATATAGGGTGAATGAGTTAGATAGCACATGGTTTTAGGACATGGTTTATGTAATACCACTTGGTAGTTTTGTGGGACTTGCTACTATATAAGTATCCACAAGGTTAGTTGTAGAGACAAGACAAAAGGGAAAAAAAAAGGGAAAAAGAGAAAAATGATTCATGCTTGATCACATGGATTGCTTGGTGTTGGCTATGGCTTTAAAGGCTTCCATGGTTGTATTGCAATGGTATTTTTTCTCAATAATACATGGTGATGGATGCTTTTGGAGGCTAGGTTTTTCCCTCAATGAGGGTTTCCTAGGCTTTATCTTGTGTCACATTTCGTGGGTATGTTGTCTATCCTCTTGCATGTAGATTTTTATTGCATATTTATTTCAGATCTATTATGGGTTATGTGGAAACCATTATATTTTTTTTGTAAGTTTCCTTACAACCATCCACACCTAAATTAGCAAGTTCATCTTCCTTACCATCACATTTTCTTTAGATATGGTTATTTTCTATATTCTCAAAGTTTTTGTTTAATTCCTAGGGTTTATCCAACAAAAAATTCAACATCCAATTTTGAGTACTTCTATTCCTCAAAGCATTAACTCTAATTTCTCAATGTCCTTCTATCTCTATTCTTTTTAATCCCACCTCTACACATAGAACCAAATCCTCTATTAAAACATAAAATTTTTCTATATCCTTGAATGGATTATTGTTTGTATCAATGGTAAATGGCACTCCAACAATGTACACATATATTTGTGTAACAATGCTTATAAATTGTTATGTGTTCTCATCCTCTCCTATAGGCCCTTTAGTTATTTTTTTCTTCTACTTCAATCTTCAAGACATCAGACCCACTTAACACTTTTTGTACTCCTTTAGCTATCTCTTCCCATATTTCCTCATATTGTCCTAGCATCATTTGAATTGGTCTCATTTTCCTCCTCAAATGTTGCTCCATTTTCTTCATGATAGTCTTCAATTGTTCCTCATTCTCAATTTCACATAAGTTTTTCATTGTAATGTCTCTCAATTTCTTGTCCTTCTCTACTACTCTAGGCCTTTTAGCTTCCATTTATTGTAAAGATCCTCTAGTATACTTCAATGCATAGTAATAAGATATTTTTCTTGAATTTCAACATATACTTGATTAATGCAATTTCAAGTTGTCTCTATTGATTTGCATCTTACATGTCATAATATTTTCTCAACTGATCAAGTTTTCCATCATGCATAATCATATTATTTAACCCTCCTAACTTAGGTTTCCATCCCTTTCTCTTCTTTCCAAAGCTTGACTCAGGTTGCTCTTATGGTTTTGCAAATTCCCTTCATTTTCGACATTTCTTTTCCTTCCTCTTGATTCTTCTTGCTTTTCCTTACAATCTGAGCAATCTTAGGTTTCTATTGTCCAAGGTCTTGTTCCATTTCCTTAACTCTCTTTGGTTTTTTCTGCGACTCCTCTAACTTTTCTTTCTTAATCTCTATTGCCATACTCACTATTGGCTTTCTTTTTGTCATGGATGGTCAAGTTCTAGTTCATCTCCTTCTAGTCATTGACTATGGTGTAGCCTAAATATATGGAATCTTTACTTCTTCCTTATAGATATGTGTTGTTTTTCTAATAATTTTGCTACTGGTGCACTTGATGGTGCTTCAATAGCAAGTGGCTTAACCATAAGTATATTTAATTATCCACTAACATGCATTTCTACTACTATCTACTTAGCTTCATTCCATTCTTGCTTTGTCATTTGAAAATCTTTAATCATTTGATCCACCAATTTACTTACCTTTATTTTCCTTTCTCTACTGTTTAGTTTCTCATCTATTTCACTTCATTTTTCTTCATAGGTACCCCATATAGGGCACTCTCCATCCCTCTTTGAATTTAGAATTGTGCTTGCATATCCTTCCAACATCTCTTCTATTACCTCATAACCCATAGGTTCAATGTAACGTTATCTATGTTCCATGCTTCCACACAAGTCTAATCTATTTCTACTATAAAACAAATACCATCCTTGTATTTCTCCATAGTTAACTTAAGAATTTTGAACCTCTTCATCATCTCAGTCTAAAATATTTTATCATTCTAGTAATATCCTTTGTAATTCTATTTGTAGGTTGCTTCCTATAGTTATGTGTGCATCTTCCACTATTCCACTCATAACTAGGAATACTTGTAAAACCATTCATAATTTTTTTTTTATTTGAAAGCTTCTTGCTAAAAGAATTGTATGCCACCATTAAGATGCTTTTATGAAAAAAAATTGAGAGATTTTCTTACTCTGAATTTGTATAATAGTTTTTGGAGAGATTTTAGTTCTATAAAGAAGAATTTGTGAATATTGAACATATCATTCTCCTATATATATATATATATATATATATATATATATATATATATATATATATATATATATATATATATATATATATATATATATATATATATATATATATATATATATATATATATATATATATATATATATATATATATATATATATATATAACTAGAATTACTAGAAATTAAGTTCATCTACATTTAAACTACTTTTTAAATATCATCTATTTGATCAAATTCCCAAATTTATGTTTTCTTTCTGCAATTCAACTTTTTTTTAAATCGCAACCCAAGTTGAAATCCCTAAAGACTTTGAAATCCTAAATTCCTCTCCAAAGCCTCCTTGATTGAACTCTTGACCTTCCTCCTCTTCCTTAAGGATGTGATGATTCCTTCCTCTTGAAATACATTTAAGAGTAGATTTAAAATTTAAATATATTTATGAATATTTTTCTATACATTTGATATCACTTTCCTTTGTTTGAAATACAGTTGTATTTCAGCCTCATTAATCTATTATGGCTTGTAGTGAACACTAATATTAATTTAGAATTATGTTTATGATTTCTAGAACACAATCTGTCATTTGATATATTCTTTCATATACTTCCTTAACTATAGTTTGGTAGATTTTAGGAGACTTGAACACTCATGTTTCGGTGAAGTACCATTAAATATTCATGTTCAATTTATTATTATTATTTAAATATAGAGTTAACTATAGTTTTGGTGGTTTCTTATTATTTAAATATAGAAGATGAAAATAATGGATATATTGTAGGAAATGGAAATAAGAATCAGGATTAGCTTACCCTCTAACTCGTTTAATCAATTTAATTCTAGTTTTGCTAGTAGCCATTGGGTTTTGACCTAGGATTGGATTTGTTAGTCTTCACATGAGTAAGAATTTCTTTTGATGATGCCACAAGTATAAAAATTAGTATAAAAGAAGGTAGGCTATGTGTTTCATAGTTTCTTATTAGTTCAATTTGCCAATAGTTTTTTATAATATAAATTTAGAACCTTTTTTATTTAAAATTATGAGTCTATTATTCTTTTTATTAGAAAATATATAATTTTATTTATTTATTTTTAAAAACTAGTATCTTATTTAATAAAATTATTAAATAAAAATAGTACAACAATTAAATATCTATATAGTGAATTTAATTGAATCTCTCTTTTAAGAAGATAAGCTCAAAGAATGGTCAAGAATAAAGAGTATTGATTTGTTATAAAGGAACAAACTTTCTACTAGATTTATAAAACATTTTTCACTTGTGAATATAAAATTTGTTGAAGTCTTGGATATTTTTGATAAGATACATTTATTTTTGATAAAAATTATCTTCAAGATCTAATAAAATATCTCAATCTAAAAGACTAACAATAACCCATGCTAATGTTGTCGCAAAAATATTTTAAACTTTGTCAATATCTAGCTTGTCATATACCTTTGCAATTATTTAAAATTCTTTACTAATTTAACAAATCTTTACTAATCTGACATTACTTAGCAAGAACTTCTGTGCACAAAACCTTTTTTTTTTTTTTTTTTTTTAGTGGTATTATTGAAAAAATATTATATATATCAAAATTTATCATTGTCTTATTTTTTAAATTTTAGAGAGTCACTTCATAAGAAAATCATAATTTATTTAATAATATTCTTAAAATATGACTATATATCAAAATGCATATACTGTATAATATATAGCATATAGCATTCAAAGTTCTTATCTCATTTTGGCATTACTGTATAATATATAGCATACATTTTTGGCATTAATGTCAAAAAGAGGGAGAAGATTGTATATTGTAAAGAGGAAGCATACATAAAGGGGGAGAAAATGTATATATCATATGTGAAAAAATGTAAAGTATATTGTATAGATGCATGGGGGAGCATTATATACGTACAAATACTCAGAGATACATCTCTTACTAAAAAAATTTTTGAAAAATTTCAAAAACATAGTACTTTACAGAGTTGGAGACACAAGGTGATGAATAAAAGGTGTTCTTGAAATTCAGTTTTGACTAATAAGTGGTTTTATAACTAATGCCAAAGGGGGAGATTGTTGACATTACAGTCATGTTTGTTATTAGTGACACACACTTATTCAAATTATAAGTATCTACTGAGCGTATTGAACAGTTAACAGAGTTAACCAAGCATTTCAAACTCTATCGAGTTCTAAAGTTGCTACCAAGTCCAAGGAACAATATTCAGTTTGTGCTAAGCATTTTCTACCATGATGGTGATCAACAGTGTAAATCAAGCTTCATAAGGTTTACCGAGTTTCTTAGTGAAAACTGAGGGTTGCAGTGCTTACCAAGTTCGTAGTTACAACGATGTGAATCCAATGTTGACTGAGCCACTCAGTGTTAACCAAGTGATTTAGTTTATACCGAGCTCGTAATGATAGCATTTATCGAGCTATGCAGTATGAATCAAGTGACTCAAGTTATATGTTGAGTTTTGCAGTATTCACCAAGTCACTAGTGTAGACTGAGTTTATACTACTTGGAAGTGATAATTATGGACCAAGCTTCTATGTCTATCGATTGCATTACAATGCCAAGAATTGATAGTGGATGTCGAGTATCAGAACCTCATTGAGCTAGTCTTCACAACCCAAGTTCTAGTAGTTTGGCCCACTTTGTGTATTTTGTGTAAAATTGTATTGTAGCTGACTTTGCTGATTTTAAATTGGATTGGTATACATGTAATGTATATTATCACATCCAAAATATAGAATAGAAGGAATATAACAAGAAGAAAAGAGAAGAAGTGTGAAATACAAGACTACAATAGTATAAGGAGCAACAAAGATTTATCTATCACAACAAGGTGATCACTACAATCAAAGGAATCTCATTCAGCAAACCAAGTTTTATATCAGAGATCAACCACTATTTCATCCTAACATGTGGATAAGTTAAACCCTTTCACAAGGTAGACTTAACAGTCTTTTGTAAATCTCTTTATTGAGTGCATACTTCACTGTATGTTTGTAAATCCATTTAAAAGGTGGACCTAGCAGTCCTTATTGCTCCTAACAGGGTAGATCATCAGAAGTGATCATTATAAGCCTTAACAGGCCAACTTTATGCTGCAGTACTAAAGCTTGTGGGTATCATCCCCACCCTAGTTTTACTTTCTATTTGGAAGGTTTTTGGGTCAACATATTGTGTGTCAAAGTGTTATGAATGTTTTAATGCTTTCAGTTATTCATGCATGCAAATAGATCAGAATACACATGAAGGATTAATTGGTAAATAAGGATTAAGTTTTATTGATTATTGATTCACCCCTCCCCTCTTAGTAACTTAGCCTATCATATATATTTCCCACAATTTGGACTATTTTTTTTTTGTTATTTCATCAGATTAACTAGGTTGTAGAATGGTTGATGTGGAGGTAGCAACTCTTGATGTCTATAAGTTCTTCTTTGTCAAGGCTTGTTAAGGATGACCTAGTTATGTCCACATGGAACAAGCAGCTTAGGGCTTTGAAGAAGAATTATAATAGAATATTGCAAATTGAAGATAGCTGAAATCAAGGTAAAAATGTCAACAAAGAGTAGGAGGATGTGCTCAAGTCTAAGGTTAGTGTTGCTATATTGATTGAGTAGTATGAAAAACTTAGGAAACAACTTTGTGTTGCTGTCAAGGAAGAGCTTGGTGAGAGGGAGAAGGAGCTACAGTGAGCAGAGGACAATGAGAACAAGAGAGGCTCTAAGAGAATTGCTAAAGAGGAAGACAAAGATAAGCATGCAGATGAGAGATGAACCTCAACCTTAGATAGCTAGGAGAGTAGGGAGGTTGAAGTTGGTGAAGCAAAGGAATCAAGCTGTCACGATGTAAGAGAAAGTGCATAAGAGGATTCCATTTCTTAAGTGTTGAAAATATTGTACTTTGGGCACTTGTTCAATGTGGTTGAACAGAGTGATTCGTCATCGATTATTTGGTCAAAAATGCATGAGCATAGCTGCTATCTCTCATATGATTTTGTCATAGATGACACCAATAAGCCTCTATGGGAAGAAGATCTGGACCAACTTTCCTTTTTGGGGTCTTTACAAATGTATCACAGTTGTGGAAAGCTTAGAAATTTGTCTGTAGAAGGTTTCTTAGTAAAAAAAACAAATCATATTCATAATTTACTATTGTATTATAAACTCTTATATTTTTATTGTTTTTCTAAATTTGATTGTCTTAGATTATTTTTATCAACATTTCAAATCATACCCATCATCAGAATTATAAAGATCTTAGAAAATAGAAAAAAATGAACTATAGATATTTTTCATGATTCTTTATTAGTTCACTTAAAAAATTTTAGAGTTGAGGTATCTATAAGTGTAAGGAAGCCAGAACTTGTGGACAATAAATAGGTTTTTTTCATTTGATGATGTGTGTAAAGTTTTTCAATTTTGAATTTATTTTAACTAAAAGAGAAGCTAAGTACAACAATACATGCATCCATTTTAGCTTCCAATAAAATTCATGGTGGAGCAATTTACCACTCAAATTTTTTATTCAGTCATGCATTAGCTTTTTCCTTGGGTTCAATTTTTTCATTCTCTTAAATATTAAGAAATTATATATTTAAATCTTTACCATGATACATGTGTTAGTTTTAATATCTAAAAAGATTTTGTTCAATTTTTGTTTTCACATTATTTTTTTCATAAGAAATATTTTGGTATTAATTTTTATAAAGATTTGAATTCTTTTTTCTATAATATATTAATATTATAAAAATATATGAAAATTAGATAATAGACTAGTTTCACTGAATGTATGTTAGACAGATATGTTAGAAGATTTAAATGACTGAACTGTTTGACAGTCTTAAATTTGATTAACTACTACCACTTGTATCTGAAGGGTGTATGCTGATAGTAGTGTTGATTATATGGAAACATATCAAGAATACAATCAACACAACTTTTAGTTACAACAAAAAAAAGTATTTCCAACAAAAAAAGAAGTCTTTCCCTTCTTGTCACATTTAAGAAACTATACATGATATACTACTATCGGTGTACATAGTGCTAGTTATTATTTTTGCTTTCAATCAATTTAAACTCAAATAGAAACAAGATGTTAATTAGAAATAAAAAGGACACATTTGAATGTAAATTGAATATTTATTTGAATTATGACTATATTTCTAAAATTAGACACTCAAAAATTAAAATAAGAGAGAATAGAGATAACCTTCAATATCTAGAAACCCAATCAAGATGGAACACAAATAAGATTATAAACTGGAAATATTTAAAATGCAAACTAATATTAGTTGAATTACAAATCATTTGTTTTGTTATTTATAATTGTAAATTTTGATAAACTAAATAAAATTTTAAATATTTTAAAATATAAATCTATATTTGTTAATTTTTTTTTTTATTGGAATAAGAATCTAAGAATTACAAAGCATTTAAAACATTAACATTATAGCATAAAACAACAACATTACAACATAATCACTAGAATATGCTCATGACATGATCAGACTTAACCATCGCTACATCAATGCTGGATAAACATGAGTCAATCAACAATGTAGAATGATATGGTGCTATGTTCCTGACATCAGACTTAACCATCACTACAACAATGCTGGATAAACACGAGTTGGACAACAATTCAGTATGATATGGTGCTCTCCAAATCATGATCGGCCAATGGGCTATAACTCCCAACTTGTTGTGTCATCTCTACACATGCTGCAAAGTTGAGTCTAGAATGGATGGGGAGGCTGTCTTGATTCTATTTTGTAGTAGCTCATGGAGTTTCTTAGCATGTATAGTAGCTACAATGTTCTGAATAGAGCAGACAAACCAAGTTCTTAAAGTTAACAAATTAGAGCATATAATTTGCATTTCTATTTGCAATGGGAGAACAGAGTGGGAAAAGGTAGCTTGAAATCGAATTTTCCAAATATTTTTAATATTAATCTGCCTGCGAGAGTTAGCAATCATGTTATGAGTGGGTGAGGATACAAGAAGAGCATATTTCCATGACCAAGTGAAATTGAACAACGCAGGTATGGAGGTTTTAAGGGCAGCCCACAACAACCTAATATGAGAGTAGAGCCAAAAATAGTGGATTAATGATTCATCTTTACCACAAAAGGGACAGTGTGGCAGCTGAATGAGGAATTTAAGACGAGAGCCCACTAGAAGCTTGGCATGGAGAAGTTTCCAGGCAATAAATTTTGATTGAGCATCAGCTTTAGTTTTCCAAATTTGAAGATAGAGCTTGTTCCATTAGACAAACTTTGTTTACATTTCCAAATAGTGTTGAGACGATGAGAAATGGCCAGGTCGGGTAGAAGCTTCCAGTACAAAACTTTGAGAGGGAAAGCATGAATACTACTACCATTAGGCCACCTCTAGTCCTTTAGGAAACTAGAGTGACTACTAGAAGAAAGAAGGATACAGAGATTAGAATGAACTAGTGTTTGGAGTTCTATTACAATCACCTTGTTAGTATTTCTTAGATTAAAACACTGTTTGAGTTGAGGCCATGATTTCCAAGTGATGTTTGTAGAGTCCCAAAGGTCTTTGAATACTTGAATGCCTTTCTTAAAGAAGCATTTAGCTTTGAACATGGGTATCCTCGCCAAAGGGCTACCATTGTGTTGGATTAATCTATTCCACCAAATTGAATATGTGGAAAAACTAGATCCATGGTTGAAAGACCGATCATACCAACATAACTTACTTGTTGCCAAGCATTCCAAATATAATTAAGAGCAGCTGAGCCATGAAATTTGAAGAATGGGGCAAGGAGAAACTTATCGTTCCAATGAATTGTGCTCCAAGACTTACCAACAGTGGTTGTTTCAATTCTATATCTGATTAGACTATTCCAAGGAGCAGTCGCATCCAAGGCTTTGCTGATCCATTTCGCTGATAAGCAAATCCCTTGAGTGTAAGGGTCTATGATATCCAACGCTCACTTACCCTTTGGAAGGATACAATGAGACCATGACGTAGTAGGCATACCTTTTTGATTACCCCATTTGGACGAAATAAAATTATGAATGAGCTGAGTCATTTGATTATAACAAGCCTTAGACAGTAGCCAACATGAAGATATATAAACATGGCTAGCTAAGAGAATTTTATTAGCTACCTGGATACAACCAACTATGGATAAATAACAGTTTGACCAAGTGAACAGTTTGGATTTGAACTTACATAAGAACCATCTTGATGCAGAGACCTAGGTGGACTTTTTAGTTATTTATAATCAGAGGGACTTCCTTTAGTGTTCTCACAACACAAACAAGCTTCTTCATAGGATCATCCTCCTTAATCCAATCAACTTCAAACATTATCAGAGTGCACATACCATTCTCTTGTGCCACCATAGGCTCTACATCTTAGAAAACATCCCCAATGTCCCTCAATCCTTCAAATGGATTCATTTCAGCAATCTTGTCAACAAACTATCAAATGCCCTCAATCAGCATTTCCTCTTCATTCAGAGATCTTTTTCACAATTATCTTGACATCCCTACATGAAGAAATTTAATGGAACATATAAAATATGAATTAGGTCTCTCCCACAAGACACAGTTAGCATAGAAAGTGGGAGAGCCTAGGGCATCATGAAAACTCCAAACCAATTTGTTGATGGCACACTATATTGTACCCGGATAGTCAGCAAATGACTTAGATTCTTGCTTTTATACCTCACAAAACAACAAAATATTGCATGGAATTAAAAGTAATCTAATCCTCCATCAATTTAATGCATTTTTTATCACGTTTTCATTGAAAAAAAGGAGTTTTAACAACCCAAAAAGAGGATTGTCCCCTTAGGGCAGCAAGCTAGCAGTTTTCAGAGAATTAAAATTTTATTGCATGAAACTTTGTTACATGTCTTCCTTTCGACTCAAAATTACCACCAACTCCCCTCTCTTTTAAAATGATTGATTACAATGTTTTTATAAACTCCTTTTCTCCTTTCCAAACTATCCAACTCCCAAGAACCGACTACAATTGCCTAATTGTCTGTGACAGTTTTGAATAACCTTTAATTAATTTTTTAAAACCACTCTTTATTGCTTATTTCGGACTTCTAAGACTAAAAAATTCATGAAACTTTTGAAACTAATGTAAATGGATGTTCCGATGCTCAAAAGACTTATAAACCTTTACTTAACCCTTGACTCCATCATAGTGCCCTATGTGGCCTATTACTAACATTTTGACAATTTGACATATTTTTCCAATTACATTGTAATTATTTGCATTTGATATGCACTTTATGACTCTTTGATCCCATTTATCAACCTAGTACATTCTAGGACTCTATCCCCATGACACTTCATTACATCACATTAATGACCCTTAGGTACCTTCCTTGTCCTTTCATCATGCCATTAATGACTTACAATTTTGAACTTTAACAAAATGAGTACAAAACATATTAAAAAGGACATTTACAAGGTCTTATTACATTTAATGACCCAATATGGTCATGTTACCATCTTGTGACCTTAATGTCTTCTCATGCCTTCAACCTTGGCCTTGATGCTTCTGATACCAATCTGATGAGGAACAATCACAAACTTGATGATAAAACATACCATGCGAAACCAAAAGCATAGGGAACCTAACAAGAATTGACAAGAAGACTGATTCACCATTAAAAACAACACATATTTTCACTACATCTAACTATCTGCAGATTGCAAAATGGATGGCTCTCTAGCGGCAGCCAGAGCCACTTACATTTCCTTTTATTCACTCACTCTCTATCACAATATTATCTTTTTGCCCTTATCGATTCTTCTCTCTATCCCTTCAATCTCTTCCTCTTATAACATTTGAGGTAGTTATGAAGTCTTACAGGATATACAAAACAAACTCATCAACTTCCCTATGGTAATTTATTGATAACATTGGTGGCTGAAATCCTTCTATTTTGGATACATTACATTGCAATTTTAAACAATAAAAATTTGTCATTGTATAAGGGAATTTTGATGGCCTTAAATATTTATAAAACTTTGAGCAAAAGATTCAAATGACAAGGTGCCTCTGCACCACATCTCCACATATCTTTCAATGAAACTCCAATTCCAAGGGGGATACTAAGATATCTGGTAATGACTCCATGTTTAATCTCTTTCCAATCATTACGAATCCATGGGTGCTGAGAGTTGGGGTGAGTCTTCCAAAATTCTGTTTTGTGAGTAGCAATTTTGGAACTTGAAATTGTGCAATAGAAATTGATGACATCCAACAGATTATTGACATCCTCAGTTGAGTTTTGGAGAAAAATCATGCTGTCATCGACAAAATGGGAGTTGAGGGCTGTAATGTGGCCAGGAAGGGAGATGGCATGAATAAGGTGAGTCTCTTGAGCATGTTGAAGGACATAACCAAGGGCATCAGTAGAGAGGACATAAATAAATTTTGTTAAAACTTAAATAAGATATTTACTTGAAACTTCACCAAACAAATATGAACTCATGGGGTGATCTTGTATCCCAGCACCTTTTTTAATAAATAAGTATTATTTTTAAAATTTAAACTCTCAAAAATTGCAAAACATAGTTAAAAATTATAACATTAAAAAAATATACTATTAACTAAAAATTAAATAAATTTTTATCTTACATTTTCTACTAGATCAAGAAAGTGGAGATCTAGCCTTTCAAAATTACAAATCTACAAATTATTGAACTATTTCTTAAAAGCCAATTAATATTTATGGACTCTTAAATTAAATATTTAATGAAACGATATCGCCATTTCTAAATATAGACGTGCAAAACTTAAAAAAAACAAGACGAAAATTTAATGTAAGAGATTCCAAGAGTAATCCCGAAGCCACCGTTTAAATTTTGGAAAAAGAGCGCCAAATTACAGGAGTTTTTAAAAGCAACCAACCATGAGGCCCTTTAAACCCAACGTTTCAAGGGAAAAAACAATCTGCAATTATCAAATTATCTCTCCAAATCAAGAAAGTGCAGATATCATTAGAAATTGGGTCTGCAAAAAGCTCGCCATGAAGAATTTGGTGCTCTCTCATGGGAAGGAAAAAGTATTGAAGAAGAAAATACAACATTCAGCAACAAGGGTTATGAAGAAAGGTGGGGATTTGGGTATGGAGCCCATCAAACTGAAAATATCAAAAGTGTCTCAGAAGCCGCCATTGTTACAGTTGGAGGAGGAGGGTTATGTTCTGAAGAAAGATAACGAGATGGGCATGAAACCCATTAATATCCAAATAAAAAGATCAGAAGCTCTTCAGAAGCGGCCATTGTCACAAGTGCAGGAGGAGGGTTTTGAGAAAACAAAACAGCTGCAGAAAGATCATGAGATGGGCATAAAGGTTTTCAAAATCAGTATGAACAGACCAGAAGTTTCTCTCAAGCAGCCATTGCCACAATTGCATGTGGGTTGTGAGAAAACACAACACCCAGTAACTGGTTTGGGAAAAGATCATGAGGTGGGCAGCATAAAGCCCATTAAGGTCAAGATTAAAAGATCAGAGGCTCCTCATAAGTCCTAATTGTCACAGTTGCAGGTGGATTCTGTTTATGCTGAAAGAATGAAGGAGAAAGATCATGAAATGGGCATCAAAGTTGAAAAATCACAGGCGTCTCAGAAGCCGGCATTACCAAAGTTACAGATGGTTTCTTCTTGTGTTGGAAACCAAACCATTAGAAGAGAACGGAGAAGATTACATGTTATCTATGAAGATGAAGAGGAGGAAGAGGAAGAGCCAATTAAAAGAAGCAAAACATCTCATGAGACCAAATCACAAATTTCTACCATTTCTTTTCATAGAGAAGAACAGGCACGTAAAAATAATTGTTCTTCTTTTTTGGATTCTCACAAAGAAGAAGAAGAAATCATGTGGGGGCTGGTTTCAGGATTAGAGCTTGAAACTAATATTGACACCATTAACAAATGGAAAGAAGAGGAGGTTGCTCTGGAGGTTGAAAAGTTCTTGGGAGGGCTTGAACTTGCAGCAAAGATTGATGATGAATTAACGAGAGAAGCTTGGCTTGGATGCAATAAGCTCAAATTTCTACCCAGCCTGGTCAAGCTTCTTTTAGCACCAAAGTGCAAATTATTGCCAGAGTTGCTTCTTTCTAGAGGAATTTTTGGCCTCCTGAAGAACTGGATAGGAGACACAGCATTGAGCACTGAGATTATGAAAATGTTGCTGAAGATGGGAGTTGTAGATGATAATAAAATGCTTTTCATGGAGGAAATGAAAAAGAGTGGTTTGGAAAGGAATGTGATGCTGCTCTCAGCATCTGATGGAGAGACTGAATTGAATAGAAGACTTGCAAAATCACTCCTTAATTCATATCTGTTGTAACTTATTTTATTTGCATGGATGAAGAAATGTGCCCAATTCAATTGAATTTATGCATTGGAAACATGAATGTTCGTTCATATGAGATTGTATTCAATTCTTTATAATTATTAATTTTTATACAATCATAATAAATGTTCATTCATACCAGATTTGTTTACTACTTATCTGTCTGTGGTAAATTATAGTCTGTAAGGTCCCATGGGCACCTGCTTGCTTAAAAATAGAGCGGTGCAATAATGAGAAGTGGTCTCATGAATTTTTAATGTGAATATGCTTTAAACAATTAGCTCCTACAAACAAGGAAGCTGGTAAAAAATTTAATTTATTATAACATTATTGTATTTATGAATTGGTTTTTGGTGGAAAAATGAAAATAAATTATTGGCAAGTGGCAAAATTTTCTCCTAAACAGTAGGGGCTAATTCTAGCCCCACCCTTTTTTCATCCGCTCAAAATGAAGACGCTAAAAAGTAGGGGCTCCTATAAAATAGGAAAAGATTCTAATTAAAGCTTTAGCCCCCACCAAAAAAATGCATGGGACCTCTAGTTCCCAAAAAATAGAGCCCAAGCCCCTCCATGGGATCGCTCCATAAGAGTGCATTTTTTTTGTTTTTTTCCAGTTGTATCTCATACTTCTCAATTCAAGTGATATGTATGTACATATTTATTGAATTAGCAATAATTTATTTTTGATTTATTAGGGTTAGTTTCCATTTTTGATAACTTAATTTATTTTATAGAAATCATAAATGTTCATTATATCTATTGTAAAATATTGTCACCGTTGAAAAGATGTATAGATATGAAAACCATTTATGTTTGGCCTTATGAACTATGGAAACCATATATGTTTGATCTTATAAATTGGTTTGGTATTCTTATATCTATATATTTTCATGGAAATAATAAATATTTATTTGAATTTATTTGTTTTTGTTGATATTTGTATAGATTCATTTTTTTCAACAAAGTATATTTTTCTATCAAAAATTAAATATTTAATAAAATTACAAGTATAAAGTTTTCACATTTCATGATAAATGTTCAATGATTTATGAAGTTAATTGTGTTTTTACTAATTTTCTAATTTCAACGTGTTCTTAATTATTTTATCAATGAATCCTACTCTATTAATGTTCAACAGTGCTAAATTTGATTCAGTAATCAATTTTTTTATCAATAGATCATAGTCCATCATTGTTTAATTTAGTACATATTTTCAAAATGTAAGTGTTCATTTATATTGAATTTCTTCATCATATTTATTATAAATTTGGTATGACATTATGCTTTAAAGCATTCTTCTCAATCAGATAAATATATATTTAATGAAATGAAAACATAATTTATGTTTCTTCATATAGAATTGTTCATTCCATTTATTTGCTTTCATTTTTATTAGAATATTTTTAAATTTTAAAACTTAGTTTTCTACCTATATTTAAATATTAAATAAAATACTATGAATTTTATAAATTGAACTTTCAAACAAATGTTTATATATAGAAAAACAATAAATGTTTATTAAAATTTTATTGTTTGTTTTCTTATATTTTCTTATTTACATTGTTAACAAAATTTAAAAAATCTACAATAAGATTCAAACATTAAATAAAATAATCATTTGCAATATCAGAAAAAATGCAAACACCCAAAACCCATATGATAACCCAAAATGGTCACGATAGAGCCAACAGCTAAACCAAATCACATGCAAAATGGAAGAACGCTAAAATATAGCAGTATAGCTCAATATTAGACCACTATCTAATAAAACACATATTAGACCACTATGTAATAACACATTTGTTCTTGCAACAAATACTTCATAAGGTTATATTTCCTTTTTCAATCTCATGCATCCAAAATACAGATGCAATACTCTTTCATTGATTTCTCTTTTCTTATGTGACGTGCTATAATCTTTTCCAATGAATCTCATGAAGATTTAGTATCATAATCTGTGTGTTACACATGCAAATGCATCGCTTGTATACATAAAACATATTTTCATCAATTAAACTGCAAGCCGTTTCTTCATTATGGAAAGCACATAATGAAACCATATAGATTTATTTATTGTCTTCACACGAGCAAAAAAATTAGGCATTTAACTTTAGTGCCAAGTGTACTGTAAGTAGGATGATGAGTAGAATACTTGTGATATTGAACTACTAAAAAGTAACATTCCTACTATTGATAAGGTTATAGATGTTTACATCTAAGGTACTCCTACAATTGATGCTAAAACTAATAAGAAAGATGTTGAAGATGAGAAGAGAGATGGCAAGGAAGAAAATAAATATGAAGGAGAGAAATTTCAAAATGAGAAGGTTACATTTTAGACATAATTAGTTGTGATAAAAATTTAGATAGAGAGGGTGACAGAGGAGAAGGTCACCTAGTTGAAGGTTGATGCAAGAGACACTCATGTTGAGGTAGTTTAAGAGTTCCTTGATAAGGAAGAGATGGAATTATATAAAGTATAACTAATCAAAGGTCCAGTTAGTATTAATGCACTTAGTCCTATTCAAATGATGAATATTGTATCACTCATACAAGAAAAGAGTAGGAAAGAGATATTGATGACACACATCAAGGATAATGAACTTTTGAAATTTTCATCTAATATATTGGAGAAGATTAAATATAAAAATGAAACTCTATCTTGCCAACTAAAGAGTCTTATTAGTGATACAAGTTGGATTTATTTTTGTGTTGGATGGGAGAGATGGAGGTGCCCTAGCTTGGTTGCAAGTTTGTATGCAGGAGTTTTGTGGAAGTGTTTTAGCAATGGAGTAGTTTTTTGTTTATTGCAGTGGATTTTGTTTCTGTTTGGCATCTGTCGGGACTTTTTCAATTTGCTGACAGCTATTCTGATTTTTGTTTGTTTTCTTGGCTTCCATCTTTGCATGGTACAAATTTTTATGGCATTAGTTTTCGATCTTCTTTCATTGACAAGGCTCATAATGGGTCCTCTTCAAGCATGCATTCATAGCAAGTAAATACATTTTATACAAGTGTTGGCCCTAATATGAAGAAGGTTAATGGGTGTCTTCCTAGAACCCATGATCACCCAATTTTGGTCATTTCTCCTGATTTGGCAGAAAAAGATGTCTCATATTGGAGTAGACATGCTCTAATCTATAAATTTCTTGGTATTCGCACTCCTTTGTCCACTCTCGAGGCTTGGATCTGGCATTACTGATAGATTGAAGGAGATATGGACATTATGCTTGCAACAAATAATTATTTTATGGTTATTTTCTCGAATATGGTAGATCGCAATAGAGTTTTTGAAGGTGACCCATTTTATTAAAATTAGGTTTGATTATTTATTAAACCATAGCATGTAGGTTTTAATTCAACTAAAGAGATGCCTTCTTGAGTTCCTATTTGGGTTTGTCTACCTCACCTCCCCCTGGAGTTTTGGCAAGAAGACATTTTACATAAAATTGCTAGTCTCTTAGGAAAGCTTGTGGTAGTTGCTACATAAACGTTGTGTAATAAGATGATTTCTTTTGCTTAGACTTGTGTTGAGATAGATGTAAATAATCCCCTGTCGAATTCGATGGAAATTTTTTTTGGATCTTCATCATGGATTCAACAGTTAGATTATGAATCTCTACCTTTTTCATGTCAATTTTGTCATGAGTATGGCCATATCCTATGACATTACCCTAAAATTCATAAGGAACCTCTTTCCTCCTCTTTGAAACCTCCTCCTCTAAGTAAAGAGGATAAAGGGAAAGCTCCCATGATGGCTGAACCTTAGGGAAAGGACAAGGAAGGATTTGTACTTGTTAAAACTAAGGCTAAAGAATGTCATTAGAAGAGGCCATTCAAGGATAGACAGACAGATGGAGGCTTTAGCGGGTTTGAGGTGCTAGAGAAGTTAGCTTTGGAAGAAGGGGTCCTACATGTGGTCACTTCTAATAATGTTGGGATCAGTATGGAGGTTGTACCAGCTCTTGAACTAGAAATAGTTCAAGCTATTCAGGGACAACAGGTGGCTCAGGTGACTTTAAATAATTCCATAGAGGATGACATTATTTTGGAAGATTTAGTTAGAGAAGTTTTAATTTCATATCAAAATGAGGGTTCATCTCATAGATTGGGAGTACAACAACGACCCCTTAAGAAAGGTCTTGCTAATAGCTCCTCAAAAGGGTGGAAGATAGACCTTGAAAAGATAAAAATGACTGGAGATTTTTTGATGGAATCTGGGCATGTTAAACCTATTGATGCTCACTTTTCTCAAACCCCTCAATGATCATTCTCTCTTGGAATGTGAGGGGTTTGAATAACACCTGTCATCAAAAATATATTTGTGATTTGATTGCAATTCATTCTCTAGATGTCTTTTGTGTTCAAGAGACTAAGGTTTCTATTGAGATTATGTGTCATCATGCTCCACTCATTTGGTATGTTGGTCACTGTCAAAGTATTAGTTCACAAGGGAATTTTGGAGGTTTTGCTTTGTTTTGGGACCCTCAAAAGATTTCTTCCCTTTGGTGGATTTCTAGTCATTACTCAATCTTTATGGTGGCTACTTCCTTGGACTCTAGTGAGACTATTCTTGTGACAAATATTTATGCCCCTATTGACATTCGTGGGAAGATTCATCTCTGGGATCACATTAAGTATGTGTTTTCTTGTACTCCTTATTTTCTTTGGATTTTAGGAGTCAATTTTAACTCTATTTTAAGTCTTGAGAAGAAAAGAGGAGGTTGGCCTAGGCTTGGCCTTGCTTTTGATCTTTTTCAAGCCAAGGTGGATACTCTTTTTGTTATTGATGTTAAGCCTTCAAATGGGGTTTTCACATGGAACAATAGATGGAGCGATCAGGAAGCTATCTCAGACTATTTGGATAGGTTTCTTGTTTCATGTTATTGGGTTGGCAGTGGCCTAATTATGAGTTCTAAAATTTTTGATTGGAGAGGCTCTGGTCATTGGCCAATTAAGTTCTCTTCTTCTCCTATTGAACTACCTAAGAACCCTTCTTCTAGATTTCATCTTATGTGGCTCCAAGACTTGTCCCTTTATGATTTCGTGGCTAAGTGGTGAAGAGGGGGTGGCCCCAACTTATGGCCTGGCTATGTTTGTCTTTGAGAAGAAACTTAAATATGTCAAATATCATCTTAAGAGATGGAATACTTATTTCTTTGGGAACCTTTAGTCTAGAAAGAGGAATTCTCTAGATCATTTTGTAGTGATTACTCACCAAATTAGAGACTCTAGGATTACAGAGGCTCTTAGCAGGGCAAAAGCCCAAGCTATGTGGGATGTGGAATAATGGGAACTTTGGGAAGAGATTTATTGGAAACAAAAGGCTCACATTGATTGGCTGCAAGAAGGGAATAGAAATACTGGTCTTTTTCATTATTCTATTCAAGCTCATTGTAATAAGGGGTATATTTATTCTCTTGTTACTACTGAAAGACTTCAGATTTCCTCTCAATCTACTATGAGCCTGGAAACCCTTCAGTTTTATTCTAACCTTTTTACTAAGGATTCTCATCCTTTAATTGAGGAGGAGAACTTAATTCTTTCATGCATTCCTTCTCTTATCAGAAATTCTATGAATGATTCTCTTCTTCGTCCAATTTTGATATCTAAACTTGAAGAGGTTGTGTTTGGGATGAATAAAGATACAGTTCCAAGCCCAGATGGCTTCCCTATGGAATTCTTTCAATAATTTTGGGAAATTATTAATATGGATCTCTTGGAGGTGGTTAAAGAATCCCTTCAGAATAAGAAAATGTTTTCGTGCATTGAACCGTACTTTACTAACTCTTATCCCTAAGAAAGAAAGTGCTAACAATCTTGGCTCCTTTCATCCCATTGCTCTTTGTAATGTTGTATACAAAATTATCACCAAATAGATTGCTGAAAGACTCAAGATAATCCTTCCAATTGTGATTTTAGAGGAACAAGGCAGTTTTGTGGTTGGTAAGAAAATTCTTGATGCAATTGTTATTGCTTTTGAATTAATTCATTCTATGCATACATCAAAAGAGCAAGCTATGTTCATTAAGTTGGATATGGCTAAGGCTTGTGATAGAGTCAAATGGAGTTTTCTCCAAAAGATCCTCTTTCGCCTTTGGTTTCTACAAATAGTGGGTGAACTGGATTATGAGTTGTGTTACTTTAGTTTCTTTTTCTATTTTGGTGAACGGTCTTCCTTTAGAGCTCTTTGGTGCCTATAGAGAACTTCACCAAGGGGATCCTATTTCACTTTATCTCATTACCATTATAGCTGAGGGTTTGTGCCACTTTCTTAAGCTTCGTGCTCACTAGGGTTTGATTCATGGGTAGAAATGGGGTGTTGGCTTGCCACCTATTTCACATCTTCAATTTGTGAATGATAATTCATTTATGGGACATGCATGTCTTTAGGAAGATACTTCTTTTAGGCATGCTTTGGATGTGTATCTTGCAACTTTGGGATAGAAAGTTAATGAGAACAAATTCTCCATTTTTTTCTTCAATACTCTTGAGGCTATTTAGTGGTGTATTGCTACTATTTTGAGGATTCTGCTTGGGTCTCTTCCCTTTCTTTATTTGGGTTTTCCTTTTACTATTGGTAGACATCCTAGATCTTCCTAGCAAGTTTTTCTTGATAAACTATGGCAAAAGGTTAATCGTTGGACTCATTGATGGCTATCAATTGCTACTCATCTAACTCTATTAAAATTGGTTATTCAAGCCCTTCTTATTTATAGGTGTTTTCTTTAGGCTGATCCTATGTATTTTCTTCAAGAATTTGATGCTCTATCTCGTCAATTCCTTTGGAGTGGGAATCTTTCAACTTCTAAATGGAGTCTTGTTAAATGGGAAATAGTGTGTAGACCTTACAAGGAGGTTGGCCTTGGCTTACAATTATCTATTTTAAATGGATAGGTTCTCGTTGCAAAACTTTATTGGCATTGGTGTACTAACCAACATCAACTTTGGGCTCGTATTCTCACTCATAAGTATTTTCCAAATATTGATGGGGTTGAAGTTCATCACTTTCCTCTGGAAGGGAAAGGTTCCATGATTTGGAATACGCTAAATTTTGGAGCTCAGTTGGTTAAAGATGGTCTCTTTTAGATTTGTCATTCAGGATCACAATCTTTATTTTGGTTTGATTCTTGGGACAAGCACCATCCTATTCTTAACACTCACCCTCATTTACATGCCCTCTATCAAAATTTTAATGTTGTTGGTTAGGTTATAGTTGATTTTTATAAGATAGGGTGCATTAGAGGTTTGGCTCCTTCCTTTTCTTGGAAACACCTCTTTGAATGGCCTCCAGGAGGATCTAAGGAGGATAGGAAGGAGTTGTTTCAGATTTTGTAGTCTCATGAGTGTACTACTTTGGTTGGTAATGATGTGCTTGCTTGGGAAAATGAAGATTTGTTTGTAAAATTTTCAATGTCCATAGGATATATTGAGCTTCTTCAGTAAACAATGGGGGAGATTAAGATGCCTTGGTGGAAGCAAGTCTGGTTCAAGTTTTCTTGGCCCAAATGTATTTTTTTAATATGGTTGGTGGTCCATAACTGATGTCTTACATGGGATAATTTATGCAAGCATGGCTTCCATGGACCCTCAATGTGTGTTCTATGCCAGACTAGTGAAGAAAATATCTCTCATCTCTTTTTCCACTGCTCTTTCACTAGAAATATTTGATAATCTTGGTGGAATGTGTGGAACCAATCTTGTTGGTATGTTTCCTCAGTGGCAGAATTCTTTGCTTGCTAGGGTAAGGCTCTTGTCAAGACTTCATTTCTTCAAGTTACCTAGACTCTTGGACCCTTCTTTATTATTTGGCATATTTGGTTGGAAAGGAATCGTTGTATCTTTAAGAAATATTTTTTAGAGGTTCCTCACTTATGGTGGAAAATTCTCCATTCTTTCAAGGAACCTGTTTCTGCAAAATGTGACACTTCTGAGGCCATGGAACCAAGGGAGGATATTTTCAATAATTGTTTGAATATTCTCCCCTGACATGGAAAACTACTAAGAAAGATGTGTAGACATCCCTTGCGAAAGATAAATAGGGTGGGGCAGTGGAGTGCCCCTCCATAGGGTATTCTTAAAATCAACACAAATGGGTCTTCTAAGGGAAATCCAGGCCTTGTTGGCATTGGTGGTGCTGGTAGAGATAGTAAGGGGGATGTCTAGTTTGTATTTTCTTTTTATAAAAGTCATCACACTAACAACCTGATGGAGGTCATAGCTATTTTGTATGATGTGAAGAATGCTTGTGACCTTGATTGGAGAGGGCTTATCTATGAATCTGATTCATAAGTGGTGATACCTCTATTAAATTAGCAACAACCTAAAGTTGTTAGTTAAAGGTTATCTTTGAGTCATAATTTGTGTATTTATTTGGAGACTGTTACTTTTAGTTATATTCCCAGGAAATGGAATAGTGTTGTTGATAGTTTGGTAAAGTGGACTTCTAACCATATGTCAATTGGAACATTGTTGATAAGACTCACCTTCTAATGGGCTTGTCCCATCAACTTGATCACTTGGTTGATCTTGACAGGGTTGTCTAATGCCCTTTCTCTGTTTGTTCTTGTTTCTCTTTCAGCTTGAATAATGTTCTGCCCCTCCTTTTATTTGAAAAAAGAGTCTTATTAATAAACATATAAGTACAAACTTCAAATCCTTAGAAAAAAATTCTTTAGGGTATGTGCAGGATCATGGTGTACCAAATTATAGCCTTAAGTGGCAATGAAAAATCAGAAAATTCAGGGTTATGTCAACTTGACACATAATTTTAAAGTGGTTATGAATTTTATATCAAAAATTTGTAAGAAAATAATCTGTAGGAAATTGAATTTAGTTTCTAAACTACTAGGCCTTATCAAGAGAAAAAAATAATTAATTGGTCAAAAGATTGAATTTTAATGCTATACTACAAAAAATTTAGGGCAAAAATAAAAAGTAGGTGTATGTCTAACCATCTTAATCAAAATCAAATGATAATATTTTTTTAATATAATTATCGATATAAAAAGTAGTCTCATGTCCGGATGTGAGGCATTTTTTCAGTATTTTTATTCCAAATAAATAATTAAATATGAATTTTCTACCAAAACTTTTTCAAAAAAAAAAGTCCCGTGTCTGACCACCTTAACTAATAGAAAATTTTACCATTTTTTTTTTCTTATACTAGGTGAAGTATAGAATGTGACGC
Source organism: Cupressus sempervirens (assembly GCA_028749045.1). Lineage (NCBI taxonomy): Eukaryota > Viridiplantae > Streptophyta > Pinopsida > Cupressales > Cupressaceae > Cupressus > Cupressus sempervirens. The sequence continues at coordinate 649,133,729 of CM053787.1, forward strand.
AACTTTTAGATTTTAAAAATGTTATACCGTTTGAAAATTATAGCTGTTTTTCAATCAGTATGTCAATTAGAAATTTAAAATAATCTTCATTGATAATTAACTAATAAATACTTATCAATCTCAGAATTTGACAGAAATTATATTGATGGAATCTTGAGAGCGATATTAAAAAACCCTTTTCATTTCATTTAATTTCAATCAAAATAACATTGTCAGATGACTACCCGAAGTCTGAGTATCACTAAAACCCTCTTCAAACACATCTTTTGGGTTGATCGGGTAGGCTTGGTAAATACCAAGCCTAATCGGATATCGGATTTCAAATCGGATATCAGATTTGAAATCAGATATCAGATTTCAAATCGGATATCCGATATGGCTAGGTGAATTTTGGTGAGAAATTTGAAATCCCAACCCATTTTGGAAGGAAAACCGAATTTAAGACTTATACCTTATGATTTATAAATTACTTTTGTTATATTACTATGTAAATATGTATTATAATATATTATATATATATAATAACGTAATGTAAAGATATAACATATAATATATTAGTATATAATAATATATTATGTTATTCTCATTATAATCTATAAATATAATTTATATTATTATTTTTACTAAATATAATAACGTAATATATATATATATATTATATATAAGTATGTTATATATATATATATATATATATATATATATTTATAACTTAATATATATTATAACGTAATATATGTGTGTGTGTGTGTGTGTGTGTGTGTGTCACTAATATATATATATAATATAACATAATATTTTTATTAAATATAATAAACATATATATATGTTATTAATATATATTATTATATTAATATGTATGTTATTAATATATAGGTATATTATTAATATATATGAGTCAAAGGGGGTCATAGGTTGACCTATGACCCCCTTTGACCCATTACATAACAACATATGTCCCTAGGGGTCTTAGGACCCCTAGTGACATATTAGAATCATTTTTATGGGTCGAAGGAGGTCATAGGTTGACTTATGACCCCTTCGACGCATTACATGATGACATGTCCCTAGGGCTCCTAAGATCCCTAAGGACATATTAGAATTGTTCTTATGGATCAAAAGGGGTCATAGGTTGACCTATGACCCCATTCAGCCCATTAAATAATGACATATGTCCCTAGGGGCTAGGACCCATAGGGACATATTAGAATTCGACCCATTAAATGATGACATATGTCCTTTGGGGTCTTAGGGACATATTAGAATCATCCATATAGGTCAAAGAGCATCATAGGTTGACCTATGACCCCCTTTGACCCATTACATGATGACATATGTCCCTAGGGGTCCTAGCACCCCTAGGGACATATTAGAATCATTCATATGGGTCGAAAAGGCTTATCGGTTGACTTATGATCCCCTTCGACCCATTACATAATGACATATGTCGCTAGAGGTCCTAGGACCTCTAAGGACATATTAGAATCATTCTTATGGGTTGAAGGGGGTTATAGGTTGACCTATGACCCCCTTTGACATATTACATGATGACATATGTCCCTAGCGGTCTTAGGACCCCTAGGGACATATTAGAATTGTTCATATGGGTCAAAGGAGGTCATAGGTTGACCTATGACACCCTTCAACCCATTACATGAAGACATATGTCTCTAGGGGTCCTAGAACCACTAAAAAAATATTAAAATCATTCTTATGGGTCAAAAGTGGTCATAGGTTGACCTATGACCTGCTTCGACCCATTACATGATGACATATGTCACTAAAGGTCTTCAAAACCCAAGGGACATATTAGAATCGTTCTTATAGGTCTAAGGGGGTCATAGGTTGACCTATGACCCCCTTTGACCCATTACATGATGACATATGTCCCTAGGAGTCGTATGACCCCTTAGGGACATATTAGAATGCTTCTTATGGGTCAAAGGGGGTGATAGGTTGACCTATGACCCCCTTCGACGCATTACATAACGACATATGTCCAAAAGGGTCCTAGGACCCCTAGAGACATATTAAAATCTTTCTTATGGGTCAAAGGGGGTCATAGGTCAACCCATTAAATGATGAGATATGTCCCTAGGGGTCCTAGGAACCCTAGGGACATATTATAATCATTCATATGGGTCAAAAGGCATCATAAGTTGACCTATGACCCCCTTCGACCCATTACATTATGACATATGTCCCTAGGGGTCCTAGCACCTCTAGGGACATATTAGAATCATTCATATGTGTCAAAGTGGGTCATAAGTTTACTTATGATCCCTTTCGACCCATTGCATAATGACATATGTCCCTAGAGGTCTTAGGACCTCTAGAGACATATTAGAATCATTCTTATGGGTCAAAGGTGCTCATAGGTTGACCTATGACCCGCTTCGACACATTACATGATAACATATGTCCTTAAGGGTCCTTGAAACCTTAGGGACATATTAGAATCGTTCTTATGGGTCAAAGGGGGTCATAGGTTGACAATTGACCAACTTCAACACATTACATGATGACATATGTCCCTATGGGTCCTAGGACCCCTAGGAACATATAAAAATGCATCATATCGATCAAGTGGTGTCATAGGTTTACCTATGACGCCCTTCGACCCATTAAATGATGAGATATGTACCTAGGGGTCCTAAGACACTTAAGGACATATTGCAATCATTCTTATGCTCGACCCATTAAATGATGACATATGTTCCTAAGGGTCTTAGGAACCCTAGGGACATATTATAATCGTTCTTATGGGTCAAAGGGGGTCATAGGTTGACCTATGACCCCTTTTGACCAATTACATGACCACATATGTCCCTAGGGGTCCGAGGACCCCTAGGGACATATTAAAATTGTTCTTATGGGTCCAAGAGGCTCATAGGGTGACCTATGACCCCCTTCAACCTATTAGATGATGACATATGTCCCTAGGGGTCGTAGGACCCCTAGGGACATATTAGAATCGTTCTTAAGGGTCAAAGGGGGTCATAGGTTGACTTATGACCCTCTTCAACACATTACATGATGACATATGTCTCTAGGGCTCTTAGGACACCTAGGGACATATTAAAATGCTTCATATGGGTCAAACGGTGTCATAGGTTGATCTATGACCCCCTTCGAGCCCTTAAATGATGACATATATAGCTAGGGGTCCTAAGACCCCTAAGGACATATTAGAATCATTCATATGGGTCAAAGGGGGTCATAGGTTGACCTATCACCCCCTTCGACCAACTACATGATGACATATGTCCCTAGGGTCTTAGGACTCCTAGGGACATATGTCATCATGTAATATGTCAAAGTGGGTTATAAGTCAACCTATGACCCCCTTATACCCATAAGAATGATTCTAATATATCTTTAGGACATATGTTATCATGTAATGGGTCGAAAGGGGTCATAGGTCACCCTATTAGACCCTTTGACCCATATGAAGCATTCTAATATGTCCTTAGGGGTCCTAGGACCCCTAGGGACATATGTTATCATGTAATGGGTCAAAGAGGGTTATAAGTCAACCTATGACCCCCTATGACCCATAAGAACTATTTTAATATGTCCCTAGGGGTCCTAGGACCCCTAGCCATATATGCCATCATTTAATGGGTCGAGAGGGGTCATAAGTCAACCTATGACACCCTTTGACCCATATGAAGCATTCTAATATGTCCTTAGGTGTCTTAGGACTCCTAGAGACATATGTCATCATATAATGTGTCGAAGTGGGTCATAAGTCAACCTATGACTTCCTTTGACCCATAAGAACGATTTTCATATGTCCCTTGGGGACCTAGGACCCCTAGGGACATATGTCATCATGTAATGGGTTGAAGGCACTTTGACCCATATGAAGGAATCTAATATGTTCCTAGGGGTCCTAGGACACCTAGGGACATATGTCATCATGTAATATGTTGAAGGGTATCATAGGTTAACATATGACCCCCTTTGAGCCATAAGAATGATTCTAATATGTCTTTAGGGGTCGTAGGACCCATAGGGAGATATGTCATCATTTAATGTGTCGAAAGAGGTCATAGATCAACCTATGACCCCCTTTGACCCATATGAAGTATTCAAATATGTCCCTAGGGGTCCTAAGACCCCCATGTACATATGTCATTATGTAATGGGTCGAAAGGTGTCATAGGTCACCTTATAACCCCTATGACCCCTTTTCACCTATTAAAAGGATTCTAATATGTCCCTTAGGGTCTTAGGACCCCTAGGGACATATGTCATCATGTAATAGGTCGAAGAGTATCATAGGTCAACATATGAACCCCTTTGACCCATAAGAATGATTCTAATATGTCCTTAGGGGTCATAGGACCCGTAGGGATATATGTCACAATTTAATGGGTCGAAGGGGGTCATAGGTTGAAGGGGGTCATAGGTCAACCTATGACCCCCTTTGACCCATAAGAACGATTCTAATATGTCTCTAGAAGTTCTAGGACACCTAGGGACATATGCCATCATTAAATGGGTCAAATGGGGTCATACATCACCCTATAACCCTGTTTGACCCATAAGAATGATTCTAATATGTCCCTAGGGGTCCTATGACCCCTAGGGATATATGTCATTATTTAATAGGGCGAAGGGGGTCATAAGTCCTATGACACCTTTTGACCCATATGAAGCATTCTAATATGTCTCTAGGTGTTCTAGGACCCCTAGGGACATGTGTCATCATTTAATGGGTTGATGGGAGTCATAGATCACCCTATGACCCCTTTTGACCCATAAGTACGATTCTAATATCTCCCTAGGGGTCTTAGGACCCCTAGAGACATATGTCATCATGTAATTAGTCGAAGGGGTTCATAGGTCAACCTATGACCCCCTTTGACCCATAAAAATGATTCTAATATGTCTGTAGAGGTCTTAAGACCTCTAGGAACATATGTCATCATTTAATGAGTCGAATGAAGTCATAGGTCAACCTATGACCCCCTTTGACCCATATGAAGCATTCTAATATGTCCGTAGGGGTCCTAGGATCCCTAAGGACATATGTCATGATGTAATGGTTTAAAGGGGGTCATAGTTAACCCTATGACCCCCTTTGACCCATAAGAACAATTCTAATATCTCCTTAGGAGTTCTTGGACACCTAGGGACATATCTTGTCATTTAATAGGTAAAAGGGGATCATAGGTCATCATATGACCCCATTTGACCCATATGAAGCATTCTAATATGTCTCTGAGGGTCTTAGGACCCGTAGGGACATATGTCATCATGTGATGTGTCGAAGGTGGTCATAGGTCAACCTATGACTCTCTTTGACCCATACGAATGATTCTAATATGTCCCTAGGGGTCCTAAGAACCCTAAGAAGATATGTCATCATTTAATAAGTTGAAGGGGGTTATAGGTCAACCTATGACCCCCTCTAATCCATATGAACCATTCTAATATGTCCTTATGGGTCCGATGACCCTTAGGGACATATGTCGTCATATAATGGGTCGAAGGGGGTCATAGGTCAACCTATGACCCCTTTAGACCCATATGAAATATTCTAATATGTCCCTAGGGGTCCTAGGACCGCTAGGGACACATGTCATCATGTAATGGGTCATGAACAATTCTAAGACGTTCCTAGGGGTTCTAGGACTCCTAGAAAAATATGTCATCATGTAATTAGTCAAAGACCTATGACCCCCTTTGACCCATAAGAATAATTTTAATATGTCCCTAGGGCTCCTAGGACGCCTAGGGACATATGTCATCATTGAATGAGTCGAAGGGGGTCATAGGTCAACCTATGACCCCCTTTAACCCATATGAATGAATCTAATATGTTCCTACTGGTCCCAGGATCCCTAGGGACATATGTCATCATGTATTATGTCAAAGGGGGTTAGAGGTTAACCTGTGACCCCCTTTGAGCCATAAAAATGATTCTAATATGTCCAAGAACCCTAGGGAGATATTTCGTCATTTCATGGGTTGAAGGGGGTCATATGTCAACCTATGACATGCTTTGACCCATATGAAGCATTCTAATATATCCCTAGGGGTCCTAGGACCCCTATGTACATATGTTGTCACGTAATGGGTCGAAGGGGGTCATAGGTCACCCTATGACCCCCTTTGACTGATTAGAAGGATTCTAATATGTTCCTAGGGGTCTTAGGACCCCTAGGAACATATGTCATCATGTAATGGGTCGAAGGGGGTTATAGGTCAACCTATGACCTTCTTTGACCCATAAGAATGATTCTAGTATGTCCTTAGGGGTCCTAGCACCCCTAGGGACAAATGTCATCATTTAATGGGTTGAAGGGGGTCATAGGTCAACCTATGACCCCGTTGATGCATAAGAACAATTCTAATATGTCCTTAGGGGTCCTAGGATCGGTAGGGACATATGTCATCATTTAATGGGTCAAAGGGGGTCATTGGTAAACCTATGACCCCCTTTGACCCATATGAATGATTCTAATATGTCCTGAGGGATCCTAAGACCCCTGGGGACATATGTCATCATGTAATGGATTGAATAGGGTCATAGGTCAATCTATGACCCCCTTTAACCCATATGAATGATTCTAATATGTTCTTAGGGATCCTAAGACCCCTAGGGACATATGTCATCATGTAATGGCTCAAAGATTCTAATATGTCCCTAGGGGTCCTAGGACCCCTAGGGATATATGTTGTCATTTAATGGGTTGAAGGGGGTCATAGGTCAACCTATGACCCTCTTTGACCCATATGAAACATTCTAATATGTTCCTAGAGGTCCTAGGATCCCTAAGGACATATGTCATCATGTAATGGGTCAGAGGGGGTTATAGGTCAACCTATGACCCCTTTTGACCCATAAGAATGATTGTAATATGTCCCTAAGGGTCTTAGGACCCCTAGCTATATATGTCATCATTTAATATGTTGAAAGGGGTCATAGGTCAATATATGACACTATTTGACCCATGTGAAGCATTTTAATATGTCTCTAAGTGTCCTAGGACCCTTAGGGACATGTGTCATCATGTAATGTATCGAAGAGAGTCATAAGTCAACCTATGACCCCCTTTGACCCATAAAAATGATTCTAATATGTCCCTAGGGGTCTTAAGACCCTTAGGGACATATGTCATCATCTAATGGGTCGAAGGGGGTCATAGGTCACCCCATGAGCCCCTTTGACCCATAAGAATGATTCTAATATGTCTCTAGGGGTCTTAGGACCTCTAGAGACATATGTCATCATTTAATAGGTCAAAGGGGGTCATAGGTCCCTTTGACCCATATGAAGCATTCTAATATGTCCCTAGGTGTCATAGGACCCCTAGGGACATATGTAATCATGTAAATTATCAAAGGGGGTTATAGTTCACCCTATGACCCCCTTCAAACTATATGAAAGATTCTAATATGTCCCTAGGGGTCTTAGGACCCTTAGGGACATATGTCAACATGGAATGTGTCAAAGGGGGTCATATGTCACCCTATGATCCCCTTTGACCCATATGAATGATTCTAATATGTTCCTAGGGGTCTTAGGACCCCTAAGGACATATGTCATCGTGGAATGTGTCGAAGGTGATCATTGGTCACCCTATGACCCCCTTCGACCCATATGAATGATTCTAATATGTCTCTAAGGGTCCTAGGACCTCTAGGGACAAATGTCGTCTTGTAATATGTCGAAAGGGTTCATAGGTCATCTTGTGACCCCCTTCGATCCATATAAACTATTTTAATGTCCCTAGGGGTCCTAGGATCCCTTAGGGACATATGTCATCATGGAATGTGTCCAAAGGGGTCATAGGTCATCTTGTGAGCCCTTTTGACCCATATAGATGTGTAATGTCCCCTGTTTTAGCATTCATAGCATGATATTTTTGTTAGCCTATTTCTCCATGGTCCCGTAGACTAACCAAGACATTAAAGGGACTTAGAGGCCATTTGGCCTAGATAGTTTCAGTTGCAGGTCTTTCTGAGAGGTTTTGAGGCAACTTTGGGCATACTTACTATTTATAGTAAGTCATCTTGGGCATGGGCGGACATCCAGTGGCAATGATATGTCGATGGTAATTGTTTAAAATTGACAAGAAGACTTGTTTATCACTGATAAGATTTTTTGTGATTTGATAAAGCTATTTTATAAAGTTAAATTTAAATATTTAACTTCACTAATGCATAGACTATAGTTTGTGAGAAATATTTAAATTAAAAGAGTCCCCTTTATTTTATAACACATTGGAGACATAAGTTACATAAAAGGAGTTATGTTTTATCCCACATTGAGAAAACGAAGGATGGAGCTCTTGTGAGAACACTATAAAAGAAATGGAAGAGCTTCTTTATGCATGCTTGGAAATATCAAAGAACTTGGAATTTTTTTTGAAGATTATGTCTCAATAGTTTGAAGGACGAAATCCCTTCAAGTTGGAAATCTTGACGCCATTGAAAGATATGGTCTTGAGATTCAACATAGTAGCAATCCAAAAAAATAGATACAAAAAAGCAGTCTGAAAAAGTGAAATCGAAAAAGTAGGCTGAAAAAGCGAGTACAAAAAAGTAGTCTGAAAAAGCAGAACCGAAAAAGCAGGCTGAAAAAGCAGTTCGAAAAAAACAAAACAGAAGGGGCAGCATTGAAGAAAATTATTGCAGCCATCTACAACTAGGTTCTTTTGTTAGTATTGCTTTTTAGGGTGTTATAAGCTTTTACCAGCATTATCATTTTGTAATCCATGTAAATGCCAAAGTCTTGGCCATATTTCATGAGCATTGTATTTTTCATTGCAATTAAGAAGATAATAGTTGCTAGTGTCATTTAAGCAATTTAATATCATTATTTATTAGCTAGTTAGTTTGCATACCAACTATTTGTAAAAGTGCCAGTTAGCTGTAGGTGTTCATTTCTCTTGCTTAGATCATATATATGTACTGAATATTGTCAAAATTAGTAGCACACTCATGTTAGGTCATTGTGTAGTCCATTGTAGTCTTCTAGCACAAAATTCTCATTGATGCAAATTGAAGAAGAAGTCATTTGAAGCTAGCTAAAATACTATATCAGTCATATGTCCCTTGCATGTGAATTGTTTGATGAAATTCTTTGAGCTTTCATCAGCATTTTTTTGAGGGCAGATTAGAGCTGGGTTATTACAGTGGTATTAGAGCTATAAGTCCTGCCATCTTGTGGAGCTCTTATACGAAATTTGAAATAGCCAGATAGAGAGAAAAATGTTTGACAAAATAAATGTCAGTCTAGATCAGGGAAATGAAAGATTCTTACAATTATTAGACACCTTAGCATAGGGACAACGATCAACAGAGCAAAGAGCACAAGAACAAAGTCAGAGATTTGAGCTTATGATGTAGATGATGGCTCATCAAATGGGGTTGAATGCTAATGTGGTTGGAGGAAATAATCAGAATAGTAATAATCAAGATGGGGCACATAATGGAGGCAAACAAGTTGAGAACAATTTTGGTCATGCACCCCAGCAAACTAGGACAGTGAGTTCGAGGCCCATGGTTCCAACATTTCCTCCTAGAGCTCCAGAGCAGCCCGTACCAGAGCCCCAGATCACTGATATACAGGACTAGCTGAGGAGAGATTGGAAAGCCGAAGGTCTAGATTTTATAGCTACAATTACCTTTAGGAGTATATAGATGTGCGGATGAAGCATATGCCACATGGACATGACAGGAACCAGAGCTATGAGCTACGGAAGAAAGTAGGGAAACTTCAGTTACCATATTACGATGGCTCGAGGGAGTCTACAACAAGAGCTTGGGTTCAAAGGTTTGACACATACTTTCAAATGAACCCTATGCCTAAGGAAGAAGCTATTAAGTATGCAGCAATTCACCTGGATGGGTTCGCACACAAGTGGTGGCATCATGGTATGGTCACTATGGGTCATGCACACATTACCTCATATGTGGATTTTAAGGAGAGACTGATTGAATGATTTGATAGGCCTAAGGATTGTACCTTCCCTATGACAAGCAAAAACTTGTATGAGGAGTTTAACAGACATGTTGATTCGATATAGGGAGACATTAGCACATCTTCAGGTAATGGTTTACCTGCATCATCTTCACAAGCAGAAGGGGTTACAAATGTTGTGTAGGTTGAGCTAGTTGCATCAGAAGGTTATATCACAGGCACACTAGATTGTGTGATTGACGCAGATAGTGATTTCAGTATAGTTGGGCTGGATGAAGTTATAGCAGTTGAGGATACTGTCATGTTTGAGGATAGTACAGTTGATCAGAAAGTGAGCATTCAGGACATTGCAGAAAGTGAGTATCAGGCACAGTTGGATGCTTCTTCACATGAGATAGAGGCTAGTAGCAATTTACTTGGTTTGGCAAGCTAGCTAAAGACAAGGGACAAGAATATTGTCACAGCTTTATCTCATCATGATAGGATACATGGATTGATTAAGAATCACATTTGGATGATTCAACTGCAAGAGAGATAGAAAGGAGTCACAACAAGTTCTTCTTGTGATGACTTACAACAGATTAAGGAAGGCATAGAGGCAATAAAGTTGGCTCTCCAAGATTCTGAGAGACATGTGGACGAGCGTTGTCTTAAGGTAAGTTCAGTTTGAGAGTTAGCGCATATAGCAAGGACTCGGTTTCCTTTTACAGTCGGGTCACATGTTGATGATGATATGAGTATGTCTAGCATTCACACTCCAGATTCAGAGACTGTAGACAGGTTCATGAAGTCAGTTGGTATTGTTCACATTACTCAAGTGAGAAGTTTACTTGAATTGCTAGTTGGTTTTCGTTCATGGATAGATGTTGGGATCCTTATCTTAGTACTTGGGATCGTTTTGACCGAAGATATTTATCATTCTTTGGTAGTAGTATCTGTTGCACCATCATGGACTTGATTAGTAGTTTGCCAGGTGAAGTTCTCATCCATGCCAGCAGGTTGTTTGATGTTGGAATTAGTTTCTATACACCTTTTTTGGGCATTGTTCATGTATCCATTTGACCATTCTTGTTGGAATGGGTTGATGATCTCTCAGATATGACAAATTTTACAAAAGAGTCTCAAGAACTGATTATTACAGATGACACCCAGGGGGATGTTGTGGACAGTTTTGAGGACTTAGTCTCCTCAACAGTTTCCTTTGATACAGAGGTTTATGTTGATGCTTTAGTTACTCTGTTTGATGATACAAGTTCAGCAGTTGGACTACAGAATTTGGATGGTAGTATTATAGATGATAGCTATTATGAGGTTACTCCTTTGGACAGTGTACCAGGGGTAGAGTATAGGAGTTTGACCAGCTAGCACAATCATGTGTCTAGTCAGCTGAGAGTTAGTGAGTGTGACATTGCTATTGTTTGCAAGCATTTTGATGCTACTCGTCAGTTGTTAGTAGTTTATGGATGGGGTTCTCCTACTAGTAATGAATAGGAAGGCAGTTATCTTTCCGTGACAGAGATCCACTCTTTATGAGAGGCTATCTAGATTCTGAGATAGAATTATATGCAGTTGGTAGTCGACAAAGATTATCTTATGGAGAGGGGCAGTATAGCATATGACAAATTATTGGTCAAGGAAGATGAGTTGAGTGAGCTTGCTCAGCAGCTGGAGGTGACTTCTGATTTTCTTGAGAGTACACAGTTGGCTTTCAAGAAGTCACAATTTCATTTAGCTGAGGTGACTGTGGAGTTGGAACGACTTCAGTCTTTACCAGATTCTGTACAGTCACCGACCATGGTGTTTGGTGATCCAAGGATGTCCATGGTCGAGGTTGATAGATGCAATGGAGGTGAGGATATATCTATCCACAACACTAGTATTGCCATATTTGGTCCATTTCCATTGGAGGCAGGTTCAATTGAGTTGGGTGCTACAGCTGAGTATTGTGGTATATTTGACTTGGAGGACACAAAGACTAGTGATGTTGTTGTTCATTCTACACCCTTGGCTATATCATCCTCTGACTTAGCTGATGATCAGTCACAGTTGGTTGTATCACGTCTGCAGGATGAGTCTTTGACTGGGATTGGTTCTTTTTATCAACATTATACTATAGGGTATGTACATCAATTAGCATTTGTTCTTTGTGTTGAGGAGTTGATGGCAGAAAAATTTGGCTTGGGTTCCATTTCTTGATGTTTATCTTGTGATGTCTTTTCACCATCAGCAGTGCATGGTAGTTATGGTTATGAGATAGTGGCCAGTGATCTGCAGAGTTGTGTTGACTGCAGGAGTTGTACAGTGTGTGGATTCTCCATACTAGGTACAATTTCATTCAGAAGCGTTCACCATTATTGCAGAGTTTGATTGTAAATTCCATATAGGCCAGTGGGATGTGTTGATGGTATTTACTATGTTGGCAATTTGGGTTATCTACTCTACTTGGTTTTTGATATTTCGAGAGCTTGTTTCTTATGGGTTCCTGACTTTGGAGTTTGGGTGAGTTGTATTTGCCAATTTGATTATGGATTCCTCTTGGTTAATTTTCAAAGGTTTTTGTAGGAGATTATGTTGACTGATAGCAGTATAGTTCATGACTACATTTGGGATCTAGGTGGATTGATTGGGTTGTTGTTCGACCATTGCTTAGGGAAAACAATTTTGGGAAGGGCAGACTATAATGTCCCCTTTTTTAGCATTCATAGCATGATGTTTTCATTAGCCTATTTCCCCATGGTCTCGTAGACTAACTAGGACATTAAAGGGACTTAGAGGCCATTTGGCCTAGATAGTTTCAGTTGCAGGTCTTTCTGAGAGGTTTTGAAGCAACTTTGGGCATACTTACTATTTATAGTAAGTCATCTTGGGCATGGGCGGACATCCAGTGGCAACAATATGTCGATGGTAATTGCTTAAAATTGACAAGAAGACTTTTTTATCACTGATAAGATTTTTTATGATTTGATAAAGCTATTTTATAAAGTTAAATTTAAATATTTAACTTTATTAATGCATAGACTATAGTTTGTGAGAAATATTTAAATTAAAAGAGTCCCCTTTATTTTATAACACATTGGAGACATAAGTTACATAAAAGGAGTTATGTTTTATCCCACATTGAGAAAATGAAGGATGGAGCTCTTGTGAGAACACTATAAAAGAAATGGAAGAGCTTCTTTTATGCATGCTTGGAAATATCAAAGAACTTGAGAAATTTTTTGGAGATTATGTCTCAATAGTTTGAAGGACGAAATCCTTTCAAGCTGGAAATCTTGACGCCATTGAAAGATATGGTCTTGAGATTCAACATAGTAGCAATCCAAAAAAAAAAAGATACGAAAAAGCAGTCCGAAAAAGTAGAACCGAAAAAGAAAGCTGAAAAAGCAGGTACGAAAAAGTAGTTCGAAAAAGTAGAATCGAAAAAGCAGGCCGAAAAAGTAGTTCGAAATTATTACATAAGGGGCAGCATTGGAGGAAATTATTACAGCCATCTACAACCAAGTTCTTTTGTTAGTATTGCTTTTTAGGGTGTTATAAGCTTTCAACTATAAGTGTGCATTATACCAGCATTATCATTTTGTAATCCATGTAAATGCCAAAGTCTTGGCCATATTTCATGAGCATTGTATTTTTCATTGCAATTAAGAAGATATTAGTTGCTGATGTCATTAAAGCAATTTAATATCATTATTTATCAGCTAGTTAGTTTGCATACCAACTATTTGTAAAAATGCCAGTTGGTTGTAGGTGTTCATTTCTCATGCTTAGATCATATATATGCACTAAATATTGTCAAAATTAGTAGCACACTCATGTTAGGTCATTGTGTAGTCCATTGTAGTCTTCTAGCACAAGATTCTCATTGATGCAAATTGAAGAAAAAGTCATTTAAAGCTAGCTGAAATACTATATCAATCATACGTCCCTTGCATGTGAATTGTTTGATGAAATTCCTTGAGCTTTCATCAACATTTTTTGAGAGAAGATTTGAGGAGGGTCATTACAAAATGACTCCACTAGAAATAATATAGTAAAAATAATAATAATATAGTATAACAATCATATATATATATATATATATATGTAATTTATAGATTATAATAATAATAACATAATATATTATATATTATAATTTACATATGATAATAATAATAATATGTTATAAATTATAATTTATATATGATAATAATAATAATATGTATTAATAACATATATATATATATATATTATATTACGTTATTCTATTTAATAAAAATATAGTAAAAATAAAAATAATATATATTATATTTATAGATTATATTTATAGATAATAATAATAATAATAACATAATATATTATTATATATTAATAGATTATATATTATATCTTTACATATTTCATAACTCAAATTAGTTATATCACTTACAAATTTGTTTTTCGATCTAATTTTTGTGTCTTTTCCCTCCAATTTTTATGCCGCTGATATCGGATATCCGATATGAGATCCGATATCTAACCTCATATCAGATATCCGATCTCAAATTAGATATCCGATAAGACTTGGGCCTTACTTTCCAGGTTTGGTACCTAAATAGGTGAAAAACAGTTAGCGCGGATTTTGAAGTGCTTTTAGATGTGTTCAAACTCTATTTTTTTTAACATTGCCACTTTTTGACACACCATGATCCTGCACATACCCTTTAATCAAAGTGAAGTATGAGTTTGATAAAAGGAAATACAATTAGTTATGTGCTTTAAATGCAAAATATTGAATATCTTTAGCAGTTGGCTTGTAAAGGATCAAATATTTCTTTTCAAAATTAGGAAAGGTTTACCAAGCATGAATTTACTATATTAAATGAGTATATTACTTAGAGAAGATGATAAAGGAGAATAAAAATAAGCTATTTGATTTGTCTACTCCATTTGATCCCCAAAAAAATAAATTAGTTCCCAGTCATATAGGATAGTTAATTTTCCTGATGGACAAGATCAAAATATTGATTATGAAAAAAGAAAGAGTTATTAGGAGAATCAATGACATTAGAAGCTTGATATCTCTTAAGATGGACATTCTAATTGCTTTCTTGATGTACCTGAGATACAATTAGTAAGGAAGGTTGTTTATGCTATATCTAGACAAATATATATTATTGATAACCTAAAAAAGAGTTTGGGATAAAATTTTTAGTTCCTTGATGAATACCTTTTCTATCATATTTAGATATTTTAAGTATGAAATGTATAATTGTATATATATGTGGTACATGTATATAAAGGTTTTTGGTAGAAGTTTTTAGTTGCATACACCTACCATTTCTATTCATTTCAATGGGGGAGAGACATACAGTGCAAAATGAATATTCAACTCAAGTGGAGTACATGAAAGTTTTGACATTTGGATCTATTTTAGTTTTTTTGGTATTTCTAACACTTTGTCATTTTCTACTATGTATCCCTATCAATACTAAAGGGGGATATTTTTGGAAAGAGAAAATGATCTTCATTGCTTAGATATTTTTATTTATTGAAAAAATATGCATTCAATATATTCACATATCTTTTTTTTATCATAGCTAATGGCTTAAGAAAGATTTGGACAAATATACAAGTTTGCATAAAAATTGACAATTTACAAGAAAGGTTTTGATGCATATACTGACTACAACATTTTAAGGTGAGAACCTAGTAAAGCATTACAAATATATACTATACCATATTCCATCTTTGTGACACTTGACCTTATCATTAGATTGAGTTATTAGGTTCTTGTGTATGAATTTTTGGCAAGTAGTTATGAACAATGATAAAATTTAGTAGATCCTTATACATATGATCCTACTAGATCAGTTTTAATGATTTGTTTATTAGTTCTATGACATAGAGTTGACATGAGAGATTGATTATATGTTGTTTTTTGAGTTTCAACTCATGTTTCACATATCAATTTGGATGACTATGTACACCTTGCATTATGCTTTTTATTATGTTCAAGGTTGAACCAAAGATAATTTAATTCTTGGTAGAGGATATATAAAGACATGAATGGAGTTGACTATTTTGTGATTTATATAATATGTATATGGTGCGATGATGAAAATTTTAGGTTTGAATAAAAGGAAAGAAGAGATTGGACATGAAGTGTACTATTTAGAATATTGTACCTAAAGGAAGTGTTTTGGCATATTCAGATGTTGCAATTTGAGAAACGATCTATAAGTAGTGTGTCTGAATTCATGTACATTCTATCTTTTGTACTTGAACCTTTAGGCAGGCTAATACTTATGTGGATCATTTCTCTATGACTTTGACCCCCATCATGGTTGTTCTTGTAATATTATTAAAAAATAAAAATCATGGAGTTATGTTGTTATGGATGTTGGTCATGTTGTGATCTACAATAAGATATATCATCATCTATCCTTATTTTACCAATCTTCAATTTGAAGATTAATTTAAACTCAAACTATAGATTTCTTGATTAAAACTGTAATTCCTAAAAGTGATAGTTTCTTCATGTATAATTCCAATAAAACTTAGGTCATGTTATGTAATTTGTGCCATCTACCTTTAATCTAACAATTACTCAATTTTAAATTTTACACTTTAAATAACCATATTTTAAATTATCTCCCAACTTGATCAACTTTGACCAATTATTGAGTTTTTGAGTTGTAACCTACTGTCCCAATCTACACATGTTCTATCATGTGAAAATACTAGGTATAATGTGATGAAATAAAATACATCATATTTTGTCACAAATCTACTTGTTTAAAAACCTTACCATATGGACCCAAATTAGTGAGTTCATCTTCTTTACCATCACATTTTCTATCAATATGTTTATTTACTATATTCTAAAAGTTTTTTATTAATATCAAAGGTTTATCCAAGAAAAATTCAACATCCAATTTGGAGCACTTCTAGTCCTCAAAGCATTAACTCTAATTTATTAATGTCCTTCTATCTCTATTTTTTTAAGCCCACCTCTACACATAGGACCAAACCCTTTAAATTCTTCTATATCCTTGAATATATCATTGTCTATATCAAAGATAAATGATACTCCAACAATGTATGTACATCTATTTGTGTAACAATGCTTATAAATGTTGTGTGTCCTCATCCCCTCCTATTAGAAGGGTAGGTCCTTCTATTATTTTTTCTTCTACTTCAGTCTTCAAGAGTTCATGCCCACTTAACACTTTTTTTACTTCTTTATCTGTCTCTTACTCTATTTCCTCATATTGTCCTACCATGATTTGAATTGGTCTCATTTTTCTCCTCAAATGTGGTTCCATTTTCTTCATGATAGTCTTCAATATTTCCTCATTCTCAATTTCACAAAATGTGTTCATTGTTACATCTCTCAACTGCATGTCCTCCTCTACTTCTTTAAGCATTTTAGCTTCCAATTTATTGTAAAGCTCCTTTGGTATACTTCCATGCATAGTAGTAAGGTATTGCTTGAATTTCAACATATACTTGATTACTAAGATTTCAAGTTATCTCTCTTGATTTGCATCATGTGTGTCATAATATTTTCTCAACTGATCAAGTTTTTCACCATCCATAATCATATCATTTAACCTTCCTAGCTTATATTTTCATCCCTTTCTCTTCTTTCTATAGCTTGACTAAGGTTTCTCTTATGGTTCAATTCACCCTCTCATCTTTGATGTTTCTTTTCCTTCCTCTTGATTCTTCTTGCTTTTCCTTACAATCACAATTTTAGGTTTCTTTTTTCTAGGGTCTTGTTCCATTTACTTAACTCTCTTTTGTTTCTTTTGGTGACTACTCCAAATTTCCTTGCTTAATATCTATTATCATACCACTACTAGCTTTCTAGTTGTCATAGATGGTGAAGTTCTAGTTGATCTTGTAGTCATTGATAATGTTTTAGTCCAGCTAAGTGGAATCTTTACTTCTTCCTTTGTAGATGTCTGTTGATCTACTACTGATATTTCTATTAATGAGCTTGATGATGCTTCAATATAAAATGACTTAACCATAAGTATATTTGATTATCCTATAACATGCATTTCTACTAGTATCGTCTTAGCTTCATTCCAAAAGCTTTAATCATTTGGTCAACCAATTTACTTACCTTTCTTATTCTTACTCTACATATTAGTTGCTCATCTAATTCACTTGATTTTTCTTCATAGGTAGCCCATCTAGGACACTCTTCATCTCGATTTGAATTTATAATTGCATGCATATGTTTCCAACTTCATAACTCATAGATTAAAAGTAAATTTCTCTAGGTTTTATGCTTCCATACAAGTGTAATCTATTTCTACTATAAAACAATAATCAGCCTTATATTTCTCCATAACTAACTTAGGAATTTTGAATCTCTTCTTCATCTCAATCTTAAAATATATTATTATTCTAGTAATATCCTTTCTAATTATATTGATAGGTTTCTTCCTATAGTAATGTGTAATTAAGTTCATAGTGCATCTTCCACTATTCTACTCATAGCTAGTGTAGTGCCTACCCTCGTTCACATCTTTTCTGGACATATTGTTGTTGTTATTATTAGACTATGATAGACTAGTTTTATGGTTGATGGATTAGTGGTATTGTTTTGACACTATCAAACATTATGTTATGGATTCAGTGGTTTTATGATGAGATCATTTAGACTTTACATTTCATGCATACATGATGATCATTATATTATTTTCAGTTATTGTTGATGATTAGTTAGATGGTTTATTATCTCATGTGTTTTATTATGGATACTTACCCCATACTTGCATGTGTATGGTGTGTGTGTCTTCTTATTGTATGGCATTTTTGATTTGGTTAAGGAAGGGAGTCGTAGTCACCTGCTTAGTCAGGATCTACATGATGCACGGTCACTTCCTGCCATTGTCTGTTTAGCTTAGCATTATATATATTGTATGTACATGCATGGTTGTTCTGCAGGTTGCAAGTACCAGGTATTGACTTCCTTCAATTTCCAGGATGAGCGTACCTTATTATACTATCTCAATGATAAGAGAAGGTAGAGAAATTCTCAAATCCAAATCCCAAACCTTTAAGCCAATTGTCCTAGTGAGGTAGGACAAGTATCTGGATATTTTACCCACCAAATGTGTCAAATGACATAATTCGTGATTTTTAACCCTTTAGACTGATTTTGTGTGATTTTCTCTATGATGGGTTTTCATAATTTATCTTGGAGGTCTATGGTGAATTTTCTATTAATTAAGTCTTAATAAATAGATTTAATTAGTAAATTAATTATTTGAGAAAAATTAATATAAAATATCATAATCTTTGATATTTTGATTATAATTAATTAAATGAGAATTAATTGAGGAAAAAGAATTAAATAAAAGAAAATTAAAAGTTAAAATTAATAATAATAATAAAATAATACTAATGTAGTAAATAAATAATAATAATAAAAGTTATAAATATTTAAATAGAAATTATATAAAAAGTGAATTGGAGTTATAAGCTCGCATGGGAGTTAACACACTTTTCTATTTCTCATGTGGCAACAACATGGGGGTTAGTGCATCAATTAAGCACATGGTGTCTACAACCCTATGGCTCATTTTGAAGGTTGGAAAAGACCCATGCTTAGTTAGTGACACCTTCTAGCTGTTTCTAGAAGCATTCTAGATGTTTCTTGAGAGCTTTTTATATTCATGTATTCCTAGAAGCTTAGACATAGGGTTTGGAGTGCAATTGGAGCATTGGAGGACTCGAGAACTTGAAGAAGGGAGGAGCTTGCTCTGCAAGTTTTCTGAGAAAGAGCGATTTAGCATCAGAATTCGGGTAGATTCTTGTGATTTTACTTATGCTATTTTTGCATCATGCATTCCCTGTCTTTTTAATGTCTTCCATATGTCTTCTGAGGAATTTCATATTTTTATTTGTATGCATTCTCTATATGGGTAGTTTAATTTATTTGAGAATTTTATATTCATAAATCTAAAAAGAACACGGGGCTAGGGTTTAAATTTGTAGCCAAAACCATTAGATGATTTAATAGATAAATTTTGAGACCAAATGGTTTATAGGAAAATTCTAAAAATTGAGATCTTTAAATAAATTGTGTATATGCTCATTATAAAATATACATGTTTATAATTTTTGCATCTGCATATATATATATATATATATATATATATATATATATATATATATATATATATATGTGCTGTGATATTTGATTCTGCGAGTACATATAAATACACACACACACACACACACATATGCACATTGGATAATCGTACTTTATAATCGCAATGAAAATATATATAAAAATCGCATTGCAATTTGTATTGGATCAACATTTGAAAAAATGTTATTGTTATCATTTTTAAAAAAAAAAATATATATATATATATATATATAGGGGCAGACAGACTCTTTTCCCCCACCGTTGCCAACATTATTATGACCACTGCGGTATTGCAAGGCACTGCGAGATCATAGTGTACCTACGGTCAGCAGAGTACTTGCGACCCGCAATGTACCTGCGATCCGTAGGTCTTACATGTGCCGGCGGTATTTACATTTCGTGCGGTTTGAGTTTCTTTTTAAAATGGACATTGTTAAATGATATTTCATATGTTATTTGAATATGAATTTCGGCTTTTCAATGTTGCATTGTTATTAAATTATTAAATGTTATATATATATGTATTTATTTATATATATATATATATATGTATTTATATATATATATATATATATATATATATATATATGTAAGTATATATATATATATATATGTAAGTATATATATATATATATATATATGTAAGTATATATATATGTATATACATTATCAATAATAAATAATTGATATATTAATTGATGTTTGGAATTTAAAGAGAAATTCTTTAATAACAAGATATTTTATAATGGTGAGCAATATAGATTCAATATAATCCTTAATTTGGAAAGATGAATATGGAAAGAATTTCAAATATTATTTTGAAAATGATGGGGGTCTAAATGATATTTAGAACATTTAGGAAATTGAGTCTAATGGTTTTTGGGTAGAAACTTTTATCTACCAATACAAAAAAAAATGGGTTAGGTTAAACGTGAAGTTTCTCCCTTTGACAATTAAATTGGGAAACATAAACTGAGACTTTTGCATTTAAATTTAAGTTGTAAACTTGGCAAAACCAAAACATGTGTTTACATTGTGTATTCTTTATGCTATTGTTTTGGGTTTTGGGTTGACTAGTGTTGACTAGTTATAGGATGTCTACTAGAGGCTTGGGGGTTATGTGATTGTGATGTTATGATGATGTTTAAATCTTGATCCTTATAAACCCAACCATGTTTATGTGATGGAATGCTCTATGTATTGGATGTGATTACTGATTGTTATAGTTGAGATTCTTATGTATGAGACACTTGACTTAACCATTATTTTTGTTCATCGATCAGTTATCCTTGATTATTTTCTAGTCTCCATGATGGGACTGAAATGTGGATTTATTCTTGATGATGTCATGTTGTGACATGTTTGACTCAACCATTTTTGGAGTCTTTGATCAGTATGATTGAGATATATTTTGGTTATTGAGAACCATTGGATACTTTGATTATCAGTGATACTTCAGTTGCCAATAGAGAGCTGTGTGTTCATGATTTTCTATGGATGTTTGCTCATGGAGATTTGATGTTTTTATGCATATTTGATTATTTTATTATGGATTATCTTTTGTGATTTTGAGATTTATGATTCCATGAGCTTAGGGTAGGATATCTGCATGTAGTGACGGGAAGTGGCCTGCAATGGGGCCGGGGCCCTAAGACGCTGCCAGGGTAACTCATTGTAAGTTGGATTAATAAGTGATAACATTCACACCTAATACTAATTGAATGAACCTAAAAAGATAAGTGTTTTGTTCTCGCCCATGCCTTGAGTGCTTGTAGAGGCTAGGATGGGAGTAGTGAGAATGCATGGTTGCGACCTTGCATTCCGTAGTATGCCTCGTCAGTATGAGAGGATACTAGTGGCCTCATGAGATTAGTATGGACCCGTGGAGTTTAGCTAACTGCCAGGGTAACTTGCACGTGATAAATGCGATGACACTTTCCCGCTTGCATAGTAGGTTCCTACATGTCATTGTGTGCCTTTGGGAATTAGATGTCGATGTTGTGTTTGGAACCCTTGAGTTAGTATACTTTTAGGACTCCTGAACTTGTAGAGATTTGTGCTATGTGATTTTGGATAGCCTGTTTGGGACTTGAGATTATCTCCTCAGCACGGTGGGAGTGGACCTCTTAGGTACCACGTGGTCGGGTGGTAATGTATTTCCACTCTTATCATTTGAGATTCATTGAGACATTGTGGCTGATGCGTCCTTCATGATGGTGGACATGTATCCTTTCATTGATGATTAGCATATGTTAGATGATGTTATCTTATGCTTATATTTGCATGTTAGATTACCTTCTATATATGATGTTGTATATGTTAGGAGTGACATTCCTACTATGTTAATACCAATGATCTCTTCGGAATGTTACGTACAGAGGGATGACTAGGATCCACGATGGTCTAATGATGCTATTAACGGTTGGGAGGAACCGTGCACTTAGTTTATTATGTTTGATCTTTATGATGGATGTATATGTTTTCTATGATGATGTATCATGTGTAACATAAGATTATCTTTACTTTGATGTAACATGCATTAGAATAGGGTGATGTACCTTATTCTACATGTATATATTCTTTTGAGCTTTTCATACCCTGTGACATGTACAGAGGATGAATGAGCATTTGAGATGTAATGTATAAACATCAGACTTATCATTATTATTTCATGTGGATGTTGTACTAGATGGATTCATGTTGTTAGATGTGATTCAATGTTAAGGGATCTTTAAAGAATGTAATCTGTCATGTATGTTATGTTTACTTTCAGATGGACATTGTTATTACTTCCGTTATTATGCATGATTTATACGTGGTATTTACTTTCATTAAAAAAAATGCTACTAAACTTAGTGAAATTCTAGGTTAATTCTTTTGATCCCTTGGTGGGGCATTACATTTGGTATCAGAGCCTGAGTTTCTACATTAGGAGCTCTGGGTATCTTGGAACAAATAGAACTTTGAACTATTAAGCGTATCTTTTCGAACTTGAAACTAGGTGAACTGAGATAGAACCTAAACTGTTACTTGCATATTTTTCATACTTCAACACTTAGTTTCAAAACTAAAAATTTTACTTAAATCTAAACATAGAACTAAACTTAGTCTATTGCAACATGTGATTGTAATTGTACTTTGCACTATTGTAGGATGGTATTTGGGACTAGGTCTTCTATTAGAGGCCGTGGTAGAGGTCGTGGTCGTGGCAGAGCTGTTAGTGTCCATGAGTCTGCCCATGAGGGATCGACTCATGTAGAAAGTAGGGAAGAGCACTCTAGTAGGCAACAGGAAGAGAGCCATAGAGAGGACCAAGCTGAGTCTGAAGAAGTTGGTCTGAGACAGATGATGCAGAGTATTCTAGAACGTCTACCTCCTGTTCAAGAACAACCCAAAGTGCACCAGATAGAACAAGAGCATAGACCCAGATCTAGAAGTCCTCTGAAGGATCATCAAAGGTCCATTGTGTCCACTTAGATGAAGGATCTTTCAAGATCCAAGGTCAAGCCTTTCAATGGGAAAGGTTCTGGTTATGCGGCCGAGCAATGGCTTATTTCCCTCGACAAGATTTTTTCCATGCAAGAGTTCGACAACAATGTTGAGGCAAGATTTGTGATCACTAATTTAGAGAATTTTGGGGCCACTTGGTGGACGATTGAGGAGAAGAAGCTGGGGATCGATATGAGTAGTGTCACATGGGAACTATTCTTAGAGAGTTTTCATGAATGATTCCTACCAAAGGAATGGAAACAACAAAGGGCTGATGAATTTCATAATCTCAGATAGTACACTTCGTCAGTGACCGAGTATGACCGTAAGTTTTATGAGCTCATGTCTTTTTCACAGTTCAGTGAAAATTCAGCTCAATTGAAACAACACTTTATTAGGGGTTTGAATAACCGTATTATTGGGGGAGTTAAAGTATTTGATCCAAAAACCCTCAAGGATGTGGTACATCGAGCAATTCTTGTTGAGCAAAGTGTCAACCTTGGTCAAGGTGGTTTTGTAGGAGCGCTAGCAGCATCAGGATCTAAAGGCAACTACAATTCAGGTAGTAACAAGAAGTTTTCTTTCTCTAAGGGGAAACAATATCAGCAGTAGTCTCAACAGACACAGCAATAGAAGGGATCAAATTCTCAAGTTCAAGGTGGTGGTAAAGGTTCTAACACCAAGAACAACTCCAATGCTCAACACAATAAATAGAATCAGTCCAATTAGCCAGCTCAGAGTAGCCAGTCTTTTGTTAGCAGGAACAGTTGTCAGCAATCAAATGTACCACCTATGGGTAGAGGATCTGGCAGAAATACAGAATGTTTTTCATGTGGACAAATTGGACATTATGTAGCTCAGTGTCCTTAGTGAGCACCTTTGTTTTCAGGACCTAGACCTACAGTTTCAGAGCCTATAGTTGGTGATGCAGGTAGAGCTCATAGAGTTTTTACAGCAGTTGATTAGCATCAAGTAGATCATCAGAGAACAATGGTTGAGACCACAGGTGCTATTAGAGGTATATCTCTTTCAGTATTGTTTGATTTAGGAGCTACAAATTCATTTATTTCGCCATCTATAGTTTCTAAGTGTAAGCTAGATGTGGTGAAGCAAGATCATGGTTGGCAAGTGGAACTAGCCTGAGGTTTTAAGGTCTCCACAGGTTCTATAGTCCTTAAGTGTGGGCTTAGCTTAGGAAGCTTTGATACTGTAGTGGATCTTCGAGTCATACGCCTTGGTTCCTATGATGTGGTTTTAGGCATGGACTGGCTTGGATCTCATAGAGCTAGTATAGATTACAGGAAGAAGATTATTTTGTGCCAAGATGACCAAGGGAATGATGTGTAGATAGTTGGGATACCAAGGCCTATATCTCTGCGGATGATTTCTTCTATGCAATTGAAGAGAAGTTTTCGTAAGGGATGTCAGATGTTTCTTGTTATGGTAAATGATCTTGATGAGGAAGATCCCATGAGGGAGACTTTAGATCACCCGATTTTGCAAGAGTACGCGAATGTTTTCCAAGTGAGGTTCCAAGCATGCCTCCAAAGAGGGACATTGATTTTAGTATTGATCTAATTTTGGGAGCAGAGCCTATCTCTAAAGCTCCTTATTGCATGACTACACAGGAATTGGGTGAGCTACATCTTCAGCTAGAGGAACTTCTAGCCAAAGGGAGCATTCGACCTAGTGTATCACCATGGGGAGCTCTAGTGCTCTTTGTGAAGAAGAAAGATGGTTCTTTGCACCTATGTATCGACTACAGAAAGCTGAATAAGGTGACTATTAAGAACAGGTATCCTCTAGCTAGGATTGATGACTTATTTGATCAGATCAAGGGAGCTATAGTATTCTCCAAGATTGATCTTAAGTTAAGATACCACCAGCTTTGCATCAAGGAAGCCGATATTCACAAGACCGCTTTCTGAACTCGCTATGGGCATTATGAGTTCACATTGGTACCATTTGGATTAACTAATGCTCCATCAGTTTTCGTGAGTTTGATGAATGGTATGTTTCGATCTTATCTGGATAGGTTTTTACTCATGTTTCTTGATGACATATTGATATATTCTAAGACTCAGAAAGAGCATGAGGAACACTTGCGATTGGTTTTGCAGTGTTTGAGAGATAATCAACTTTATACCAATGCAGATAAGTGTGAATTCTTCAAATTAGAGATTCAGTATTTAGGGCATGTTATTTCAGGTGATGGTATTTTAGTGGATCCTGCAAAGGTTCAGGAAATAATAGATTTGCCGACACTATCTAATGTGTCAGAGATTTGTAGTTTCATGGGTTTAGCAAGTTATTATCACATATTTGTCCACAACTTCTCTAGGATAGCACATCCTATCACTTCTCTTCAAAGGAAAGGAAAGAAGTTTGTGTGGATAGAGAAATGTGGGGAAGCTTTTCAAAAGCTCAAGGAATTTTTGACTAGTGCACCAATTCTAGCCATACCTGATCCAGAAGGTGATTTTATGGTGTGTATAGATGCTTCTCTTGAAGGGATTGGGGTAGTGTTGATGCCGAATGGACGGGTGATTGCGTATGAATCACGCAAGCTCAAGGACCATGAGTTAAATTATCCTACGCATGATCTTGAGTTAGCAGCATTAGTTCATGCTTTGACAAGATGGAAACATTTCTTGTTGGGGCACAGATTTGAGCTACACAATGATCATCGTAGTCTTCAGTACATTTTTACTCAGTCTAATTTGAATGCTCACCAGAGGTGATGGATGGAGTTTTTATGCGAGTATGATTTTGAGGTTAAGTACATTCAAGGTAAGGAGAATATGGTGGGGATGCTTTGAGTTGTAGGATACATGTGGTATCATCGATGACCCTTAGTGTGGAATTGAGGAGTCGGATTCTTCAGGCACTTCCCACGGACTCCTGGTATCAGGAAGTGTGCAGAGAGATAGATTCAGGGAGATCTCTGGAAGGTAAGTTTGCATGTTACGTTCGAGAATCAGATGGTTTTTTAAGACATTTGGGGAGGATTTATGTGCCATTTTTGGATGAGCTTCACACTTTGATTCTAGTAGAAGCCCATCGTACACCTTACTCAGCACATCCAAGTGTCAAGAAGATGCATGCTAATTTGAGACATTTTTTCTTTTGGTCTGGGATGAAGCGAGATATTGCTGATTTTGTGGCTAGGTGCCTTGAGTGTCAGAGAGTTAAGGCAGAACATCAGCACCTGACTGGACTTTTGCAGCCTAATCACATTCCTTCTTAGAAGTGGGATATCATCTCCATGGACTTTATTGTAGGATTACCTATGACTGTTCATCATCATGATGCTATCATGGTCACCGTTGATCGGTTGACTAAGGTGGTGCATTTCTCACCGATTAGGTCTTCCTACACAGCAGCTTCTGTAGCCAATATCTTCATGCATGACATTGTGAGATTACATGGTATTCCTAGAAAGATCATTTTTGACAGGGATCCTATATTCACATCTACATTTTGGACATCGCTGCAGCATGAGATTGGAGTGCAGTTAAACTTTAGTTCGGCATATCATCCAGAGACTGATGGTCAAATAGAGAGGGTGAATCAGGTTTTGGAGGATATGTTACGGATGTATGTGATGGATAGGCAGACACATTGGGAGGACTATCTCTACCTGGTGGAGTTTGCTTACAACAATGGGTATCATAGTTCTATTGGCATGACACCATTTTAGGCATTATATGGACGTCCTTGTTGTACACCATTGAGTTGGGATAGTCTTGAGGATCACATCCTGTTGGGTCTTGAGATGCTTCACGATATGGAGCAATAGGTAGTGCGTATCCGTGAGCACTTGACTATGGCACAGGATAGGCAGAAGAAGTATGTTGATGCTCATAGGATTGATAAGCAGTTTTCTATGGGAGATAAGGTTTTCTTGAGAGTGCATCTATGAAAGAGTCCGATCTGGTACAAAAATGGTTCTAAGCTAGCACCTCGCTTTGTGGGACCATTTGAGATTCTAGAGAGGATTGGCCCGATTGCTTACCACCTTGCTCTACCGCCCAGCCTAGCTCGCATTCATGATATTTTCCATATTTCAATGCTTTGACAGTATATTCTTGATATTGTACATGTTATTGATTGGAATGCATTGTAGGTAGACGATAGGTAGCTGGCTTTGGAGCTAGTTCGTATTCTAGAGTAGTGGGAGTTGACCTTCAGGGGTCGAACCATCGAGTAGGTAAGGGTCCAATGAGACCCTACTGATGATTCTTTAGCTACTTGGGAGGATGCAGCTAGATTAAGGGAGTTATATCCCTACCTGTTTGTAGGCTTCCAGGAGTAAGCCTAACTCAAGGGAGGGTGGATGTAGTGCCTACCCTCGTTCACATCTTTTCTGGACATATTGTTGTTGTTATTGTTGGAAATGATTGAAATGATCATACGAAAAGTTGTTGGAATACTAATGGAACTGGTAATGAATGTCCTCAATCATTGTTTTGTCATTGATGTCAAACTTGCTACTTCCAGGGATGACAATTGCTTTACTGATCCAAATACTATTAGTTAGGTTATTGTCAAGGTAGTGGAAATCAATAAGATGTAACTAGAACACCTAGAGAAAGGTTGAAGTTATGATGTTGTAATGAAGTGCAAGGATCAGCTAAGCCATTGATGAAAAAGTGTATTTGATGACATATTATAAGATACAAAGAATGGGCACACAAAAACATACAGAAACATATCAAAGATCTAAGGTTTTAGCTAAGTCTTTTGTAAAGCTCAAACTAAGTTCATTAGAAAGAAGGAGCCGAGCAAGTCCAAGTGCCGAGCAAGTTCAAGTGTCGAGCAAAACCAAGTGCCGAGTAGAATCAAGTGCCGAGCAAGTTCAAGTGCCGAGCAAGAACCAAGTGCCGAGCATCAATAACTCAATGATGCCAAGTAACACAGAGGTGCCGAGCACCAGTAACTAAATAATGCCGAGTTGCTGCATTATTTAGAAAATCGAAGATTCGCCAGATCAAAGCCGACAAGGTTGTTATCTAGAAATCTGTGAATTAAAAGGAAGATAAGAATGATGAGCTGGTGGCACAAAACACCATGTAGAACATTTTCAAGATACAATTGGCGAAGAAAACATGATATGGGGTAGATACATTGTATCCTACCTAATCCATCTTGAAACCCTAAAATTAGAGAAGGAGAATTGAGCAGCATTCAGAAGCTGAGTTACAGAATGAAGAAAATGCACAATCTGATTCTAAAGATAGTACACATGATGAACAACCTGAAAATGAAGAGCATAGTGATCCTGAATTCGAAAGATCAAACATGGAAACAAGGACAGAGCCAAGATTATCCAAATATGTGAAAAGACATCACCCTATTGAACAAATAATTGGTGACAAAGATGCAAGACCAATGACAAGGAACAGACTAAGACATGAATCATGTCTGATCAGAAAATCTAAACCCAAGACAGTATATGGTGCATTACAAGATAATGACTGGTATAAAGCTATGGAAGAAGAAATTGGTCAAATAAGAAAAAATAAAACCTGGAGTTTGGTTCCCAGACCAACTGACAAGAATGTGATTGGCACCAAATGGGTATTCAGAAAAAAACTAGATGACAATGGTGAGATTAACAGAAATAAAGCCAGATTAGTATGCAAGGGTTATGCTCAAGAAGAAGGAATAGATTATGGAGAAACATTCACTCCTATTGCAAGAATGGAAGGAGTAAGAACTTTACTTGCATATGTTGCTTACAAAGATTTTAAAGTCTATCAAATGGATGTAAAATCTGCCTTCTTAAATGGTATACTAGAAGAAGAAGTCTACATTGAACAACCAGAAGGATTTGTTGATGAAAACAACAGGGATATGGTGTGTAAGTTACATAAAGCACTCTATGGTTTGAAACAAGCACCTAGTGCATGGTATGAGAGACTTCACAAGTACCTAGTGCAAATTGGATTTGAAAGAACTGATGATAACAACAACATGTACATCAAAGCTGAAGAAGGTAAAGACATTATTGTATCTAAAATTTTTGTGGATGACATAGTATTTGGTGGTAAGGAAGTACTTTGTAAAGCCTTTTCTGACAAAATGAAACATGAATTTGAGATGTCTATGTTTGGAGAAATTGAATTCTTTGTTGGATTACAAGTTCATCAACTCAAACATGGAATATTTGTTACACAATCAAAGTACATCAAAGAAATTCTTAAAACATTTAGATTGGAGGAATCCAAACCAGTCAGCACACCAAGGGCCATAGGGAATAAGCTATCCAAAAATGATGAGTCACCTAAAGTCGATCAAACAATGTATAGATCAATGATTGGAAAATTACAATATGTTGTAGATACTAGACCAGACATAGCATTAGTAGTTGGAATAGTGGCTAGGTTCCCTGCTAATCCTAAAGAAAATCATCTTATAGCAGTAAAAAGAATAATGAGATATCTCAAAGGGACTGAAGATTTTGGTCTATACTACAAAAAGAATGGAAAATTTGAACTCAATGCATATACAGATGCAGACTGGGGAGGAAACATTGATGACAGAAAAAGCACAAGTGGAGGTGCATTATTTTTAGGTAAAAGGCTGGTTACCTGGACTAGCAAGAAACAAACATGTATATCCCAGTCCACTGCAGAATCAGAATATGTGGCAACTGCAGTCAATTGTACAAACATCGTATGGCTCACACATCTATTGAATGGAATGAAAGAAGAAGTAACAAAATCGGTGATATTGTATTGTGATAATACAAGTGCTATAAATATATCTAAAAATCTAGTAATGCATGCAAAAACCAAGAATATTGCAATCAAGTATCATTATGTCAAAGAATTGGTAGAAGACAAACAAGTGAAGTTGGAATATATTCACACAAAGGAACAAACTGCAGATATCTTCACCAAACCATTGCCTAAGGATGCCTATGAATATCTTAGAGGCAAGTTGGGGGTTATACCCCTAAATCAAGCAGTTTAAGACAACAAGGAAGCTACCTTGCATCAACAGGAATAAATCATTGAAATATTAACAGGTTGATGCAAAGGATGACAGCAGGAACAGAAACTCCAAATCAATCACAAGCATGGTGACAGAGGGAGAAAGACAACAAGATACCAAAGCTTATATTTTGCATAATAAAGATGCTACATATTTGGCATTTATGTCAAAGAGGGAGAAATATGCAAAAAACTGATCAATGCAAAGAAAGAGGAAGATATATATGAAAGAGGGAGATATATGTGATCAGTAGTGAAAGTAGTGAAAATGCAGCAAGCTAACAATCTTGGTCGTAACTGAATTGATTACTTGATCAGTTTGGTTTGCCATCAATGCCAAAGAGGGAGATTGTTGGAAATGATTGAAATGATCATAAGAAAATTTGTTGGAATACTAATGGAATTGGTAATGAATGTCCTCAATCATTGTTTTTTCATTGATGTCAAACTTGCTACTTGCAGGGATGACAATTGCTTTACTGATCCAAATACTATCAATTAGTTGATTGTCAAGATTGTGGCAATCAATAAGATGTAACTAGAACACCTAGAGAAAGGTTGAAGTTATGATGTTGTAATAAAGTACAAGGATCAGCTAAGCCATTGATGAAAAAGTGTATTTGATGACATACTATAAGATACAAAGAATGGGCACACAGAAACATACAAAAACATATCAAAGATCTAAGGTTTTAGCTAAGTCTTTTGTAAAGCTCAAACTAAGTTCATTAGAAAGAAGGAGCCGAGCAAGTCCAAGTGCCGAGCAAGTTCAAGTGTCGAGCAAAACCAAGTGCTGAGTAGAATCAAGTGCCAAGCAAGTTCAAGTGTTCAACAAGAACCAAGTGCTGACCATCAGTAACTCAATGATGCAGAGTAACACAGAGGTGTCGAGCACCAATAACTAAATAATGCCGAGTTGCTGCATTATTTAGAAAATTGAAGATTCGCCAGATCAAAGCCGACAAGGTTGTTATCTAGAAATCAGTGAATTAAAAGAAACATAAGAATGATGAGTAGGTGGCACAGAACACCATGTAGAATGTTTTCAAGATACAATTGGCAAAGAAAACATGATATGGGGTAGATACATTATATCCTACCTAATCCATCTTGAAACCCTAAAATTAGAGAAGGAGAATTGAGCAGCAAAAGAAAATCAAACTTGTATATAAGAAGACATAAGTTAATGGAAAACAAGTGGGAGTGGAAGAGAATGAAATAGAGGGGAATAGTGAGAGAGAGAGTCGTGGTCAAGCATAAAGCATGAAATGCTGAAGATTGTGCTAAGGAGAAAATAGCACAGGAACTCTGTTTGGATAGACGACCACAAGGATGATTGTATTGGCAGAATGAGTATGAAGACTCAAGGAGACGAAGCTTGAGAGGGAGACAAGTAAGTCAAAGCTGAAGTGATTGAAGCCAAGCATAAGGATTGAATTGAAAGAGTGATCTAAAATCTACAAAGTATGTTGTAAGTTATATCAGATCAAAAGACCATTATCGTTACTTTCTAGCAATTGTAACAGTAAGATAAATCCTATGGACTTAGGTTGGTTTAATAGCCATTTGATAAATCCTTTAACAGGGTGACTAAAATGTCCCTTTTCTAATTTTTTATGATATTTCACACCTCTAATCATATTTTCAAGATCAAACAACTATTATCACAAAGATCCACCAAATTTCTCAAGAAACCCCAAATCAGGTATGCTGAAAATAGTGCCAAAAGCTTCACAACTTCACAAATTATTAATAAATCTGAAAATGGACATTTTTATAGAAATTTCAGCAGCATAACAGCCTATAGAATGACATTACTAGATCCGTATAGCCTTTACACAATAGTTCACAAATGTAGGACAAAAACTATGCTAATCAAGCTCCCAAAATTAACACAAAAATGCCTGAAAACACCACAAAAACACCAATAATCTATCTCAAAAGTTTAATCACATACCAATACATATATTTAGCTCTATTTTAACACCTTAAAGTCTGAAATACAGCAGCAACCCAAACTGATATGAAATACTCAACTAAAAACACCAAACTCATACAAAAAAACACACCCGAAAACCCACAAATCTGCACTGTTCAGCACAAAGGCAAACCCTGTATGAGCATGCACATGGAATGGCTTCAAACTCCCATCCTTAACCTTCCTAAAAACCTACAAAATCCCATTCTTGGGTCTCCCTGGAAACCTGCAAACTTCCGTTCTTGGGTCTCCTTCTCCACAGGTTTGGCAACCTCTGAAGAATAACAAAGAATGAGCAAAAATCAAGTTCTGGAATGAGCCCAGAATGCCTCCAAACCCCTTAAAAGAGGGCATAACCCTAACTCAAATCCAAGAGGGGTTAATAAAACATATTTTAATAATAATTTTCATTTATTAGTCCATTCGCTTCCAAAGATTATCCCCTTTTGCTGAAACTTCACCTTTTTGGGCCTGCCTGCCTTAGCAAAGATTATTATTTTTAATTATTTGAAAAGGGGACATGACAGTGACATTCCAAGTGGATGTTCTAAAGACCTTTAACCAGGCCCATTCCTAACAGTTTGGTGAAATCCTTTAACAAGGTCACATTTAACAATGTGTTGTAAGCCTTTAACAAGGCAGGCTCTTAACAGGGCATCACTTCAGAAGAGTGAGAATCAAGTAGCATGTTACTGGTGGTTTTTTCCAAATTGGGTTTTCACATGAATCATTGCGTTATGTGTTGATCTTGAATGTTTTATCTTTGCATGTTGATTTACAGTAATTTGCTTATGTGACTATTTTAAGTTTGAACAGAGGAAAAGGGTATAAAAGTATTAGAAAGGCATTTTTTGGACCTTGAATAACTAATTCACCCCCCCTCTTAGTTATTCTAAATAATTCTAACAGTTATTATCAGACTATGATAGATTAGTTTTATGGTTGATGGATTAGTGGTATTGTTTTGACACTATCA
This sequence comes from Cupressus sempervirens, assembly GCA_028749045.1. Classification (NCBI taxonomy): domain Eukaryota; kingdom Viridiplantae; phylum Streptophyta; class Pinopsida; order Cupressales; family Cupressaceae; genus Cupressus; species Cupressus sempervirens. The sequence continues at coordinate 649,167,236 of CM053787.1, forward strand.
GACATTATGTTATGGATTCAGTGGTTTTATGATGAGATCATTTAGACTTTACATTTCATGCATACATGATGATCATTATATTGTTTTCAGTTATTGTTGATGATTAGTTAGATGGTTTATTATCTCATGTGTTGTATTATGGATACTTACCCCATACTTGCATGTGTATGGTGTGCGTGTCTTCTTATTGTATGGCATTTCTGATGTGGTTAAGGAAGGGAGTCGTAGTCACCTGCTTAGTCAGGATCTACACGACGCACCACTTCCTGCCATTGTCTATTTAGCTTAGCATTATATATATTGTATGTACATGCATGGTTTTTCTGTAGGTTGCAGGTATCAGGTATCAACTTCTCTGAATTGCCAGGATAAGCGTACCCTATTATACTATCTCAATGATAAGAGAAGGGAGATAAATTCTCAAGTCCAAATCCCAAACCTTTAAGCCAATTGTCCTAGTGAGGTAGGACAAGTATCTGGATATTTTACCCACTGAATGTGTTGGATGACATAATTCGTGATTTTTAACCCTTTAGACTGATTTTGTGTGATTTGCTCTATGATGGGTTTTCATATTTTATCTTGGAGGTCTATGGTGAATTTTCTATTAATTAAGTCTTAATAAATAGATTTAATTAATAAATTAATTATTTGAGAAAAATTAATATAAAATATCATAATCTTTGATATTTTGATTATAATTAATTAAATGAGAATTAATTGAGGAAAAAGAATTAAATAAAAGAAAATTAGAAATTAAAATTAATAATAATAAAAAAATAATACTAATGTAGTAAATAAATAATAATAATAAAAGTTATAAATATTTAAATAGAAATTATATAAAAAGTGAATTGGAGTTATAAGCTTGCATGAGAGTTAACACACTTTTCTATTTCTCATGTGTCAACAACACGAGGGTTAGTGCATCAGTTAAGCACATGGTGTCTACAACCCTTTGGCTCATCTTGAAGGTTGGAAAAGACCCATGCTTAGTTGGTGACACCTTCTAGCTGTTTCTAGAAGCATTCTAGATGTTTCCTAAGAGCTCTTTATATTCAGGTATTCCTAGAAGCTTAGACATAGCGTTTGGAGTGCAATTGGAGCATTGGAGGACTCGAGAACTCTGAAGAAGGGAGGAGCTTGCTCTGCACATTTTTTGAGGAAGAGCAATTTAGCATCAGAATCTGGGTAGATTCTTGTGATTTTACTTATGCTATTTCCGCATCATGCATTCCTTGTCTTCTTCATGTCTTCCATATGTCTTCTGAGGAATTTCATATTTTTATTTGTATGCTTTATCTATATGGGTAGTTTATTCTATTTGAGAATTTTATATGCATAAATCTGGAAAGAACACGGGGCTAGGGTTTAAATTTGTAGCCAAAACCATTAGATGATTTAATGGATAAATTTTGAGGCCAAATGGTTTATAGGAAAATTCTGAAAATTGAGATCTTTAAATAAATTGTGTATATGCTCATTATGTTTATAATTTTTGGATTTGCATACATACATACATACATACATACATATATATATATTTACATGTTTATATATATATATATATATACATATATATGTGCTGTGATATTTGATTCTGTGAGTACATATAAATACACACACACACATATATATATATATGTATATATGTCTATATATATATATGCATATACATTGGAAAATTGTACTTTATAATCACAATGAAAAAATATTAAAAAATCGCATTGCGATTTGTATGGGATCAACATTTGAAAAAATGTTATTGTTATCATTTTTTTTAAAAAATATATATATAGGGGTGGACGGACTCTATTCCCACACCCTTGCCAACATTATTATGACTACTGCAGTATCGCAGGGTACTACGAGATCGTAGTGTACCTGCGGTCGGCAGAGTACCTGCGACCCGCAGCGTACCTGCGATCCGCAAGTCTTACATGTGCCGACAGTATTTACATTTCGTGTGGTTTGAGTTTCTTTTTAAAATGGACATTGTTAAATGATATTTCATATGTTATTTGAATATGAATTTCGGCTTTTCAATGTTGCATTGTTATTAAATTATTAAATGTTATATATATGTATTTATTTATGTATATATATGTATATATGTAAGTATATATATATATATATATATATATGTATATACATTATCAATAATAAATAATTGATATATTAATTGATGTTTAGAATTTAAAGAGAAATTCTTTAATAACAAGATATTTTATAATGGTGAGCAATATAGATTCAATATAATCCTTAATTTGGAAAGATGATTATGGAAAGAATTTCAAATATTATTTTGAAAATGATTGAGATATATTCTGGTTATTGAGAACCATTGGATACTTTGATTATCAGTGATACTTCAGTTGCCAATAGAGAGCTGTGTGTTCATGATTTTCTATGGATGTTTGCTCATGGAGATTTGATGCTTTTATGCATATTTGATGATTTTATTATGGATTATCTTTTGTGAATTTTAGATTTATGATTCCATGAGCTTAGGGTAGGATATCTGCATGTAGTGACGAGAAGTGGCTTGCAATGGGGGTCGGGGCCCTAAGAGGCTGCCAGGGTAACTCATTGTAAGTTGGATTAATAAGTGATAACATTCACACCTAATACTAACTGAATGAACCTAAAAAGATAAGTGTTTTGTTCTCGCCCATGCCTTGAGTGCTTGTATAGGCTAAGATGGGAGTAGTGAGAATGCATGGTTGCGACCTCGCATTTCGTAGTATGCCTCGTCAGTATGAGAGGATACTAGTGGCCGCATGAGATTAGTATGGACCCGTGGAGTTTAGCTATCTGCCAGGGTAACTTGTATGTGATAAATGTGATGACACTTTCCCACTTGTATAGTAGGTTCCTACATGTCATTGTGTGCCTTTGGGAATTAGATGTTGATGTTGTGTTTGGAACCCTTGAGTTAGTAAACTTTTAGGATTCCTAAACTTATAGAGATTTGTGCTATGTGATTTTGGATAGCCTGTTTGGGACTTGAGATTATCTCCTCAGCACGGTGAGAGTGGACCACTTAGGTACCATGGGGTTGGGTGGTAGTGTTTTTCCACTCTTATCATTTGAGATTCATTGAGACATCGTGGCTGATGTGTCCTTTATGATGGTGGATATGTATCCTTTCATTGATGATTAGCATATGTTAGATGATGTTATCTTATGCTTATATTTGCATGTTAGATTACCTTCTATATATGATGTTGTATATGTTAGGAGTGCCATTCCTACTATGTTAATATCGATGATCTCTTCGATGATTTGGAATGTTATGCACGGAGGGATGGCTAGGATCCACGATGGTCTAATGATGCTATTAACAGTTGGGAGGAACTGTGCACTTAGTTTATTATGTTTGATCTTTATGATGGATGTATATGTTTTCTATGATGATGTATCATGTGTAACATAAGATTATCTTTACTCTGATGTAACATGGATTAGAATAGGATGATGTACCTTATTCTACATGTACATATTCTTTTGAGCTTGTCATACCCTGTGACATGTACAAAGGACAAATAAGCATTTGAGACATAATGTATAAACATTAGACTTATCATTATTATTTCATGTGGATGTTGTACTAGATGGATTCGTGTTGTTAGATGTGATTCAACGTTAAGGGATCTTTAAAGAATGTAATATGTTATGTATGTTATGTTTACTTTCAAATGGACATTGCTATTGCTTCCGTTATTTTGCATGAGTTATATGTGGTATTTACTTTCATTAAAAAAAAAAAATGCTACTAAACTTAGTGAAATTCTAGGTTAATTCTTTGGATCCCTTGGCGGGGCATTATAGCTAGGAATACTTGTAAAACTATTCATAATTATTTTATTTTAAAGATTCTTGCTAAAAGAATTTATGACATCATTAAGATGATTTTATGAAAAAAAAAATTGAGAGATTTTTTTCTCTTAAAAGTTACTAGATTTTGTATCCCTTCCATTGAAAATACCAGATATCATCTTAACCTTTCCTAGCCATTTGACATTTCTCTTAGTTTGAATTGACATAGTAGGTCAAATCTATAATATCATGTCACAGCTTTAGAACTGTCCTCTCTACCATGAACCATGAGCCATCTCTGTGCTTTCTAATTCTTTGAGTGGCCTTCAAGAGACAAAGACTCCTCTCCATCATGAGCTAAGCCATTATGATTAGCCCTACACAACCTAGTGAATGCTCTCCCATGCATGTGTAGACCTATACATTTCTTTTGGTAGCTCCTAACTCATTGTTTTTACTTGAATCCATGGGTTGCAGTGTGTTTTGAGATCTTCTTGGGGGTTGTAGGGATCGATAGGGAACACAATTGCAAGGATCATTCTTCAACCAAAATTTGAGACAAAGCTTCAATTGGGTGCAACTTGTTTGATAGATTGGGTGTCACACCTAGTCTAATTATAGAGGAAGCACATTACATGAACTATTACATCTCAACAGTTTGACAGAATGACTCCTCCACTTGATCTAATCCCACTGCACTAGATTGTTGACCATTTAGAAAAAATAGAGAAAGATAATGGAGCACTAAAAGATACAATTCTCTCTATATCTAACATTTCTCACAAATTAGTAGAGCAAATTTTTACATTGGAATCTTATGTTGAATCTAACCTACAACTCAAAGACATAGTTGAGTCTCTGTCACATTAATTCTCGAACTTAAGTAGCTAAAAACCTCTAATACAATTGTTATTGATAACTTTTCAACAACTTTTAATGCTGCAACCATAGACCTCATAGATATTAAGGAGAGAGAGAGTAAAATTGTTGATATTCATTCATCACTCATGTCTAAAATTGAATGTAAGGTAAAAACTTTAACAACCTTGTGTAACACTATTGTGTTGGAAATATATGTAGACAAGGTTACTGAGAGGGGAGGGTTGAATCAATAACCAATAAAACTTTTAACTTATTTCACCAATTAATCCTTCATACAATATTCTTATCTAATTGCATGCATGAAACAATGAAAGTGGTAAAACATTCATAAAACTTTGATACAAGATATGGCAACCCAAAAAAATTTCAAATAGAAAGTAAAGCTTGCATGGGATGATATTCACAAGCTTTAGTACTATTGTATAAAGTTGGCCTATTAAAGGTTACAATTGATCACTTTTAGTGATCTACCCTATTAGGAGCAATAAGGACTGCTAGGTCTACCTTGTGAAGGGATTTAAAAAACCTACAATGAAGTATTCACTTGGTAAAGAGATTTATCAAAGACTATTAAGTCTACCCTATTAAAGGATTAAATTGATACACTTGTTAGGATGAACTAGTGTCTAATCTCTAATCTACAACTTTGATTTGTTGGTTGAGATTCCTTGTAATGTAAAGATCACCTTGCTATAATAGATAAATATTTGATGTCCCTTACACTACTTGTAGCCTTCTGAATTCACACTTATGATCATCATATATTCTTGACTCATTCATTTGAATATGATACAATGAATTACATATATAACAATCCAAATCAGAACTCATTGGAGTTAGCTACAACATAATTTTTCATCAAAATCCACAAAGTTGGACCAACTTCTATCACTTAGTTTTAGAAGACAAACTCAATGATGTTCTAATACTTGGAAACCACTGTTAACACTTGACATCATCATGCACTCAGTGTACATAGAGGCTCGGTCCATACTAATCACTTCCAAGTAGCTTGAACTCGATAAACACTATGTGATTTAGTGAACACTAAGAAACTTGACATATACTAAATTACTTGGTTGACACTCCATGGTTCAATGAAGACTAGATTCATCACTAACATGAAAAGCTTGATAGACACTGGAGAACATGTTTAACGTTGTATAACTTGGTTAATACTATGGAGCTCAGTTAACATTAGAGTTCCCATCACTTGCACTGAACAACTTAGTAGACACTACTACACTTGGCATGAATTGTACATAGGTTCTAAAGCTTGGTAGCAACTAAATATGGACTGCTTGGCTTGGGAGCAACTCAAGCACTTGATTAACATTGCAAATTGAAAGATAAGCTCATCAACAATGTAACAAATTGACTAAGTGTGAGTTAGAAATAGAAAAACTTGACCTTAATGTCAACAATCTCCCCCTTTGGCATTAGTAACAAAAACACTTATCATTCCAAAGTTGAATACTCAAAATTTCATCACCATTATGTGTTTACGATTTGATAACATACTCTGTTTTGAGATTTTTCAAAATTACTTTTGTAAAATATGTTTTCTATTTATATATACATGTATTTGAATAATACTATACTTCTCCTCAATACATATACCTCATCTATACACATATATCTAGAGTATTTCTCCCCCATATATATACTCTGTACATGTCTTTATAAATACTTCTCCCTTTTTATACATGTATACATTCATATATACTTCTCTTCCTTTTGTAGATGCACTTATATACATTCATCTCATATTATAATTCTCCCACTTTTTGACATAAATGCCAAAGCTGTATGCTATATGTTAATACCAAAATGTGACAAGAATTTAGAACATACCTTCTCTCCTGTAACACCTTGTTTGTATGCAATGCAATCTAAACTTTTGCTAATAACTCCATCATATGATCAGTAATGGAGAAGTTATTGTCATGGATGAGAGTCTTAGCATGTGCAATGTGTGTCTGCAATGCATCCATGTTTGGAAGAATCGTGCCTTGGATTTCTGCAAGTGTGGCCCTGATCTTGGCTTCTTCCCTTAATAATTTTTCTTGTAAATTTGTTAGATATCTAATCTTTGAATAGTGAGAAGAAGTATAGCTTTTTTCAAGTGACAATTGGTGTACACATGCCTTCAAGCCTTCATCTATCTTTGATAATTTTTCTTTGATTCCTTGAGTGAAGATAGATGTATCACACAACTTACAAAATAATGAAGTGACATTATTTACAAATATATCCAATGAAACAATAATAGTAGACAATTCTACTTGGTTTATTGCTATTTTCTATGCCACTTGTTCCAATACATTGTTTTCAAACTTTCTTTCTACTCTTTGTAGCAACTTATCTTGTCCATTTAGATCTTCATTGAATTTCTAGACAACTTCTACTAACTGGATCAAAATAGGTTGTGTACTATCAACCTCAATACTTAGTGTATTCTCAAATATGTCCTTTATATCTTCAAGCACTTGGGTTTCCTTCCTCTTCTCTTTTGTAATAATTCACCTAGGGTGTTCATCCAATCAAGGTTGAGGATAGAGATATCTCAATTTGGAATAACTATATCCTCATCTAAATTGCACTAGGGCATTGTTTCTACCAAGTACTAGTGCAATCTAGCTAGATTGCACTAGGGCATTGCTTGCAGAATGAGGAAATGAGACCATTGTTGTTGTTGCAATCTTCTCTACATTAGTATCCTCAATACTTTGAATCTTTTGAGGATTTCCTCCAGAAGCTTCCTATTCTTCCTCATCGTCATCCAAATTTACATCATCTACATTATCATATTTTGTTTCTACATCATATTCATCATCATTGTCATAATCTTTGACATCTTTTTTATCAACATGAACGACAAAGTCACTTGGTTGATGCAACTTGTAGATATTCTTCCATGTGTTTGTTGTTGCCTTACTACATATTCAATATCTTTAAGAAGTATCATCCAAGTGTTCATTTTGAGAGTGAATTTCTATTCATTCTACTTCAAAGATTCTTTTACCTCCTTTTCACTAAGACTTGACATGAGTTGTCTTAGAGTCTATTAAAAAATGTTTTTTTCAATCTATGCTCCCATCTAGGCTTGATTGCTTGCATAAGCTCATAATGAAGTTGTCGAGTAAGCTCATTAGGAGAGTACTTCCATTTGCCCAATTTGGTCACAATGAAGTATTAAATCTATCTTTTCTCATCTACATTCCTTGTTTCATACTTGAGAAATTTGAAACATGTCTGCTAGTTCCTTCTTCTAATTCCTTTAATTTTTCCTATAGTGTAAGTACAAGTTTCTTGAAAATAATGTACTTGGAATCATCTTCATCTAAATTCAATTTCTTCCTAGACTTTGGTGCCCTCCTTGTGAATACAATAGTGGATGACTTAGTAGGTTGGGTTATGATAACCTTACCTTTGTTTCTTAGAGGCACTTCTTCCTTAGATTTGGTTTCTTCTACTTCATCATCTTCTACATCATCATTTTTTCCTTCTATTAGCAAGATAGTAGAACTTGCTTGTCTTAGTTTTACTATCCTCTTTCTTCCTTTATTAACTACTTGAGGAGGCTTAATTTCAAGTCCCATTCTTTCCTAGCTTCTTCATAAGTTCCAAAATAGGCTACCTTAGGATCCATAGGCTCATTCAATAGAGCCTCAATGATATCTTTGGTGCCATCAATGTTAACCTCATATTTTAGAGGCTTAACCCATGCCACTCTAGGTTTGATTTCTTGAATATATACTTTTTCACACTCCACCATAAAACATATATCATCCTTGTAATCTTCTATAAGTTTCTTTGGGATCCTATATCTATTATTCATCTTCTCCTTGAATGTTTCAAAATATTTATCCATTATACTATCAAAATTTTCAACCATCTCTGCCATATACTCATTGATTTGATATAACATATAGACATCCTTTCTCCATGCTACCAAACATTTAGCAGGGAAGAATTTTTGCACAAAGAAAGATAAACAAGTCATGAGTGAACCAAACTTACATGGATTATTTTTGGAACCTCTGATGCTTTCCATGTTCTGATTAAATTGATTCAATAATAACTTGAAAAGGTCAAATGTCATATTATTTTTCACCACTTTGAGAGCCAAATCAACTACCTCACATGACACATTGTTGAGATTACTAGAGCTATAGATCTTGTGGGCAGTCACATCAATTCCAAATTTTAGTTCCATGTTTGTGATTCCACTTATCTTCATTCCTCTTCCATCCTACTAAGCAAGAGTTCACCTTGCTAGTTCAACTCGACCTTGGGTTTTGGTCGCTTTTTATTTGTTCAACATTGGAAGGCCATTGATTATGTGAATCATCTTCCTTTGATTAGAATGGATTGGTCCAACCATATCTTCCCATTGTGAAATCAGCTTAGGATAAATCTTATCCACTTTGACTGGAAGTCCCTTGGCATATGTGAAATATGTGTCAAGCCCTTTTCTTCCAAATGTTGATGCTCAGGTTTTAGAATGCCATTCACACTTAACTCATTTAATGCTTCATTCATCTCATGATTTCCTAGCTCTTGAATAGAAAATTGATAATATGAACATATATCATGCATGAGAAATACCTAGGGTGGAATCTGTGATTGTGCACCAGCTAGGTTGAGCATTTTGGCAATAGCTGGACTAATTTTGAATGTTAGAAGCTCATATTCCACTTCACGAATCAACATTTTTTATCCTTTCTTGTATTTTCTACTAGAAGACTCCATACTTGGTAAGGTCTTGTAGGGTTTCTTTAAACTCAAAAATTTCTCCAATAACAAACACTCAAATCACTTAGAAGCACAAAAATCACTTTTCACAAATAGCTCTATAAAACTTGCAATGGAAAAATGAATTAAATTTATTCCTTTTAACAAATCTGCACTTTTCAATTGCCATTAATTCTTGGTACATTTTATCACTTGATGACCTGGGTTGTCTTCCACATGGTTTATACTTTAATGCTTGGAAGAAATTCATAGCTTGGTAGACTCATCATCACTTAGTGGAGTCTTCAACAACTCAACATCTACATACTATACTTTAGTGTATCCCTACCTTGCTCGGTAGGAACTTGTGACCCAACCTAACTTGGTAAGGTCTTGAATTTTTGCAACCGCTTGGTGATCCTTATGGATCTTGATTGTTGATATGGATCTTTTCTTCTTGTTGGTTGGAACTGATGAGAGATATATGCTTTAGAATCTCATTTCTAGTTATACCCATAGGAATTCAAGTTGAAATGCTTGAGTCACCCAATATTGAGTGACATTTACTTCATGGCTTGAGCTTGCATTCTCAGGAGACTTTGGTATCTATTGCTATTTCATTTTCTTTCTGATATTATTAGATTTTACTTTCTTTTCATCTTTAATTCTTCCAGTGTTCATACAATTCTTAGCATGATGTCCAAGTTCTGTACAAATAAAACATCTTTTAGTGGTATTTCTTTTCCTCATGTGATGTTTCACAAAGTTTTCTCCAATGTGCCCAAATTTACCACAATAGTGGAATCTACACCATGTTTTGTAGTCCCATACAAATATAGCTTTCACAATCTATTCTACTCGATTCAATTTCTTAGTTTTGCATTATGAAGATTTGTGTCCTTGTTTATTGCAATTATAGCATTTTTCTTCAAAGTTAGATTTCTCCTTGCATTCTTTTTCTCTATGTCCATTCTTATTGCAACTATAGCATTTTACATTAAATTTTGCTTTACCATTACTCCAATTTTTTTTTTATGTATGACCTATCTTACCACAATGATTGCAAGTAGGCATTTTTTTCTTTTGAGCTCCTTGCATAGATGAATCTCCTTCTTTTGTATAACCTAATCTTGCTTTGCCTTTGTGTCTATACTAGTTTTTCTCATTCAACTGATTCATGCTTTCTTGAATTTTATCATCCTCTCATTGGTTTGCTTCTCAGTGTTGAGATCATTATGTAGTCTTTCATTCTTTGATCTTAGATTCATGAGTTCTTCATTTGCACCAGTGAGTTGATCAATAAAATCTACTTGCTGAAGGGAGGGTTGATTGATTTCATTGTTCTTATCTTCTATCTCTTCTATGAATTTGTCTTTTTGTTCCATGACTTCACATAGTCTGACTGATTGAGTTTCTTGTTCTCTTTTAAGATTTCTTACTGCTTCTTGGAGAGTCAAATTCTTCTCAAGTAGATCTTTGATTGCTTCATTAGCTTCATCTAAATTTCTCTCTAGACATATTTCTTCAATTCTTACTTCAATGTAGAGATTATCATTTGGTTGTTGTGCTAGTTTCTTCCTTCTTTATAGAGATTGAGAGAGATGCTCCTTTACTTTTCTGAGATTTCCAATAGCCAATTCTAAATCCAACTTGTCATTCTCAATAGCCTTTTCTAGCTTGTGTACCTCCATTGCCTCTGATCTTTTCTAAAGTTATTAGACTTCTTCTCTAAGAACCAAGTGATTTGATACCAATTGTTGGAAATATAAGGTAGACAAGGTCACCAATTAATCCTTCATATAATATTCTAATCTAATTACATGTATGAAACAATGAAAGTAGTGCTCTAGTTACTCTAGTACTCCCATGACTACCCACTCCAAATTAATGAGACCCCATACAAGGTTTAAACTACTACTACTCTTACTCTTTAGCAGCACCACTCCCACAACTCGTAGTGACAGACTAGATTTCCTTGTTGCCCAGATTTGTCTCATTTGGTGTTGGATTTATTTTAGCAGAGGAAGGATCCCTAGTTCTTGCCTCTATATTAGCTCCTTTGTTGCTTTTTTTGTTGCTTTCTCTTTCCCAGACACTGTTTTGTATCTTTTTTCCCACTGCTTCTTTGGTTGTATGCTCTCAGTCCCTTAGACACTTGGTGTTCTTTAGTTGGACATTAATAGATTTATCTTATCTTATCTTATCTTACTCTAAAATTTGTATAATAGTTTTTGTGAGATTTTATTTATGTAAAGAGGATTTTGTGAGTAGTGAACATATCATTCTCCTATAAATATAGAAACCTTCACTAATTGATAGCTTGCAGGCTTCGTACATTGTTGGGTTGCCTCATAGGTCTAAACCCTTCATCAATATATATATATATATATATATATATATATATATATATATATATAATGGAAATTAAGTTCATCTATATTCAAACTATCATTTAAATATTATCTATTTTATCAAACTCCTAAATTTATGTTTTCTTTCTTCGATTCAACTTTGTTTAGATCACAACTAAAGTTGAAATCCTTGAAGCTTCAAAAGGCCTAAATTCCCCTCAGAAGCCCCCTAACTGAAATCCTACCCTTCATCCTCTTCCTCAAGGATGTGATGATTCATTTGTCTTCAAATATATTTAAAAGTAGATTTAAAACTTAACTATATTTATGAATATTTTTCTATACATTTGATTTCACTTTCCATTGTTTGAAATACAACTTAATTTCAGCCCCATTAATCTATTATGGCTTGTAGTGAGCAATAATATAATATAAATTTAGACCAATATTTATTATTCACAATTGATTTAAAGTATATGTAACGATTCTCATAACATTCCACAAGGTTAAAAAATGTTCAATTTTGATTTGTAATATTCCATGGTGATTAATAAACTTCCTATTATTATTGAGATTCGTCAATATTTTATACAAAAAAAATTATGATTCAAAAATAATTGCCAAAATTAATCATATTTAGAATAAAAAATTGAGAGTTTCGTCAACATAAATAAATTTGGTTTTTTAAAATAATGAAATTAGCCCCTTTTTTCTTCTTCTCTCTAACATAAATAATAGTATCTTCAAGGGTGTCCATCAGAGAGAAGGGAATACAAACAAATTTCCTATTGCAAAAATGGTTAAGTAGAGGGAAATGATAAAACTAATACACATCGTGTCTACCCTCCAGTGTCAGATATTTCATAATCATCAAACACACATCACCATAGGGCTCTAGAAGTTTGTCTCTCCTAAAGCCAACATAGTATTGGTCGGGAGCCTCATTCTCTCTAAAGAAACTAGACAAACTCACCTCATCTACCACCTTTGTGATTTTTTTCCATTTTCTACCCTTCATATCCAATCTTGTTGCCATAGCAATATACATTTCATTCACTTGAAATGAAATGCCATTGATAGTCAGCTGCCTATCCTTCTAGGTAGTGATGAACTATTGTGAACAATTTTCATCATACCCAGCCATGGCCTGCATGTTGGGGACAAACCCTCCTTCCTTAAGCATAATCTAGGTGGCCTACCTTTTGGAGAAATCCTCCATCTTTGTGGGCTCCAATCTATTAAGGTCCCTGCCCATGGAAACTTTCTCCTCAACAAAATATCCTTTCACAATCTCAATAATTGTCATTTGCACCTAGAAAGTCACCAAGGTAGGCCTAAAAATGGGACAACTAGTGGTTAAAAATTTTCATTTTTTAGTCTTTATGAACCTATTAAATCAAGAATGTACAAGCCAATTTGAAATGTAATCATGGGGATTCTGAGGGGTTCAGATGTAATACCATAATGATCTGGCTCTGGTATTGGGGAGATATTTTCCCATAATACCAAATAATAATGATGTTGATTTTAAAGCTAGTATTGTTAATTAATTCATTGAGTATTGTTAATTAATTTTATACTTCTAGTATAAAACTTACCAATATCATCATCTCTTTTGATACAGCACTTACTACCAAAAATTCTAAAACACTTCATTGTAGGTGAGTGATCAAACCATATTTCATAAGGAGTCTTGTTTGTGTCTTTCCTAAATTGCACTTTACTCAGAGTATAGACTACTATATTCATAGCTTCTCTCCAAATTATCTTAGATACATCGTTCTCGGCTAACATAGCTCTTGCTTCTTCTATAACTAACATGTTCCTTCTCTCTACGATACCATTTTGTTCAGGGGTTCTCGTAGCTGATAACTATCTTTTGATTCCATTTTTTTTACAAAAAAATTAAACTCATTTGAAGTAAATTCTCCTCCTTTGTCTGATCTTAAAAATTTAATCTTCATACTAGATTCATCCTCAATTCTATTCAAATATCTTGAACTTATCAAATTCCTCAGATTTCTCTTTAAGAAATACAACCCACATCATTCTAGAAAAGTCATCAACTAGAATCATAAAATACCTTTCACCATAGAATCCTTTAGTCTTTGTAGGACCACTAAGATCTATGTGTACAATCTCTAATTTTTTTGTAGTAGTAAACTTCTTGCTAGGAAAAGAAAAATTGTTATGCTTTGCCAAAACACACTCCTTGCAAATTGTATTAGTAGGTTTTACAATCTTAGGAAAATCTCTAATTGCAAACATACTACTAGTCTTCACAATACTGTCAAAGTTTATATGACAAAATATCTTATGCCATAACCAACTATCATCTACCTTTGCAACCAAACATGTCATTTCAGTAGGATTGAACTAAAATACATTACCTATAAATTTGGTTCCTATTCTAATTACCTTTCCATCTTTATCTCTGATCATGCATGTCTTCTCTATGAACTATCACTGATAACCTTGTCCACTAGTTGTTAAACACTCAAAATATTGTGGCTCAAACCATCAAAAAAATATACATCCTCAGTGTTAGTTTTACCATCAAGAGTTATAGATCCAATGCCTTTAACTTGGCATGTTGCATTGTTTCCAACTCTAACAATGCCTCCATCCTGACTTTTGAAGTTAAGAAACTTGTTCATATCACTAGTCATATGATGTGAACAACCACTATCAATTATCCAATTAGATTTCTTTCAACCTATGACACCAAAGCTACCTTCTCTAGAATTTCTTCTTTAATTGTCATGAATCCAATTTCATCATAACCAACACTTACTACTTATTCATCTTTTCCTTCATTTGCATAAAAATACTCTCTTTTAGGAAACTTAGATGCATAATAACCATATTCATCACAAGTACAACATTTAAAGATTTTCTTACCTCCTTTTTCTCTTCTTACTAGAAGGGCTACTCCTTCTTCAATCTTTATGTCCTCCTCAGATCTACATTTTCAAAATCTCCTCTAGCATTTGTGATCCTTGATAAACTAGGTCAAATATTCAAGGTACTGAAAGTTATCACTATTCTGGTCAATTCTCTAGACTATCTCAGCTCATTCTCAACTGCTTCAAGTCTTCCAAGCAATGTCTCATTTGTGAAAACTTTGGTACAAGATATCAACAACTGTATCATTTGAACTACTAACTTAAATGGTGGTGTTAGAATCTTCAATATCTTCCATACAACCTCATCATCTTCTTTGGTTCCTCATTGAGATTTAATACCTACAGTAATTTCTGATATCCTGCCTACATATGTTCTTAAAAATTCATCTTCCATCATTTTAACATTTTGAAATGCACAAATCCAACTTTGTAGTCTCAACTTCTTAGAATGTGCATCACCTTCATGACTAGTTTCCAAAGCTTTCCAAATCAAATTTGAAGTAGCAGGTGATTTTACCTAATTGTATTTAGTTTCAAGAAGTGTAGTCAATAATGCTTTTTTAGCTCTTATGTCATGCATAAAAAGATCTTTTTCATCCTCGATACAATTTTCCAAATCCTTTTCAGCAATGATTGTCTTTGCTGATTTGTGAAGATCCAATATCCCAGACCCAGACATAGCAAATGTGTCTTCATCTTTTCTTTCCAACTGTCATAGTTTGTTCCATCAAACTTCAAACTATCTTTCCTGACCATGCTTGCCATGGATCTCCAAAAGTTAAACTTTATCTTCAAGGACCTAATGCTTTGATATCAATTGTTAGAAACAATAGTCCACCTAGATAACTAAGAGAGGGGGAGGGTGAATCAGTTATCCAACAATTAAAACATTTATCTTCTTTAAACAAGCTTAACCATTCAACCAAAGTAAACAACAATCATAATAAGATGCACATAGATAATTACAGTAGATATGTTAACTAGGTAAACCCTTGATCAGAGGGAAAACCCCAGTGTGAATGATGCCCACAAGATGATGTACTAATATAAATATTCCTTGTTAGAGGATGAAACTTGTTAGGAGTCTATTACAACATTTAGTACATATGAGTCCCTATCAGGAGACTTTGAATTGCTGTTAGGAGTTGTAGTACAATGTATGCAAGAAGAGCCTAATAGCTCTTATTTTCACTAATTTTAAATTTTTCAAAATCTATAGTGAAAATGTTCTAAAAGGAGTGTTGTGATGTTAGGGTTTATGTGTTATCAGTTTTCATCTATAGAGGAAAGCCCTAACATTTTTTTTCCCTATTCTAGTTATTTTTCATTTGCCCCAATTATGAAATTTAGTGCCCTAGGGTTATGTTTCCACTTGATATTACTAGAAATCTTCATAAAAAATTAGAGCCTAACCCTAACTCGAGGTTTTATAGCTGAGCAGGAGCTTACTTATCTCTTACATCATCTTCTATGATGTTATAGCGAAGGGGTTGGCGAGGGATCATCATGAAATATTTTTAGTTTCCTAATCTTAAGATAAGCAGTGTGCCATAATATCATTGATGAGAAAGTTAAGGTCACTAATCTTATGATTCCTTTTGTATCATATGGTCATACGTTGGTCTGAATAGTTTCCAATTTGGGTGTGCAATGTTATGACATGGAAGGTGACTAGGACATCAAGGATTGAGAAAGAAGGTGATATGATGTTACGAAGCTATGGGCATCGTAAGGATGTGAAGACAATATTTTAATGTTATGATGCTACGGGGTACTTATGATCATAAGATCATAAACATAAAAGACGGAATCAACGATGCTATGATAGAGAAAGATAACAATTTCTCATAGTATCGCAGGAGTTTGAAAGGTAAATTGAGATATTACAAAGTGATAGATGACCACGATCATAAGATCATAAGGTAAGGTAGGTTGAGGTAAGATGCTACACCATTTCAATATGAACCACCTACCAAAAGATTGAAAAGGATTCAATAGTCAGCTTTGATGCCACGATAACTAATGTGTTGTAAGGTTGTAAGGGGTTTTCCCATTGGTTTATGATTGTTCGATAAGGGTTTTTTCCAAGGTTCCATAACATCAGGGAATTCTTTCTTCATTTATAAGATAATATGAAGAGTATTTTCTTTAGTAATGATCATAAGATCATAGACCCTATTTTGACATAAAACATGCTAGTCACTTTTTTGAGCTGGAAATGATAATGAGCTTCTCAACCAATGAGATTTGAGTATGGTACAAAAAAGTTCATTGTTGGATAGTAATGGTGACACTCCCCTGAGGTGAAAAAATAAGTTGATCTTATGTTTCAAGCATGCTGAAAATCAATGCAAAGATGAATGTTGATAGTATACATATTGAATTATAAAGGATTTTATATTTATCAATTATAGTTTATTATTTATAGAAAAGAGATTTTGAGCAGTTGCATAACTTTTAGTGTATATAGATAATTGTTTTTAGAGCCTGAGAGTAGAGTCCATAACCTGTTTGTTAGCATATTATCAACATCTTTGATAAAGAGGTAGAAGAAATTCAAGCATCAGATATGGGAGTTGTAGAGACTTCAAATTCTGAAGGAGGGAAAATGAGACAAGGAAAACCTAATAGGTTTGTCAAAGAATGGATTAAGTTTTTCCCTAGTTCCTCAAATGCCAATGCTACAAATGACCATGCTTTTGTCAACCCATATGCTCTTTGTAGAGATTCTATATGCCCTAGTCTCATTGGTTCTAAACTTTTCAAATATTTCTACTATAACAGAGAAAAGAAGATCCCAGTATGTAATCCATGGAAGAAGAACATGACTAAATTGATATTTCTAGAATTTTTTTGTGGATGTGGACTTGATGAAGGCCCTATTTTATTGCTAAAATTTGGCCAACAAATCCTTCCATAGGAGAGATGGAACTATCCTTTGTACACTTGACTGTGTTTCATTTATTGAAGCTTTTGGATTGGATGGAGCCATGGGCCATCCTATAGATTTGAAGGGTTTGAAGAAAACACCAAAGTCTACATTGGGAAGTCCATGCTATAACATATTCCCATGGATTTAAAGAATGTAGGTGATTACCCTAAGAAGGTAGAAAAATGATGTCTTTGGACAAATTTATAAATTACTTTGTAAAAATTGTAAGGAAACTCAGCTGTGGAAACAACTTCCTACACTAATCTCATAAGGAAAGTATGGTGCAAATCCTTTTAAAATCTTCTACACTTGCAGATTATATGTCATGTAAACAACAATATAGTAGCCAACCATGCATATAGAAAATAGATAGAGAAAGAAACACATAACACAAAGATTTTTCGGTTGGGAAAAACCTTTCGGTAAAACAACCCCACCCCTCTAGAACCTGCACAATGTATTATCTTCAACACAAGATTACAATACACTTGCAATGCAAGTTCAATAGCAACAATAGAAGACTCCAGCAGCACCTCAGTACTTGCATCCTCTCCTCTTTTTACTCTATTGCATTACAACATGCAATACTCATTTTATGAACATCTTAAGACCCAACAAAATGCCCACAAAGAATTTGGGTGTTTTTCATGGCTCAACCACCAAGAACCATGCACAATTCCACATGTACATGCAATACCAAGAAAAGGGCATCCATCCCTTGAATAGGCAATGACAACTTGTCATAGAATCCATCAAAATTAGCCGTCATAAGAGAAGTGTAAGGGAATCCGTCATACCAACCTATTTTTGGCATATTCTCTTACACACACCAACCACTCATTCTTGGGTGCCCAAATAGGCCTCATGTCATAAGATGCTCTTACACCTGTCATAGCTCATTCCTTAAATAGATCTTATGTGTCATAGGAATCTGTCATAACTATTTCAACCATGATCTCCTTCACACACTTCAAGATGCCGACACATGTAAGTGATTTAGATGCCAACTAGACATGTACACTCACATTTACATATTATTTGCAAAAATACATTTTAGAAAACAAATAATAATAAGAATAAGAATTATACAAGGTTGAAACAACTTATTCCTAACATTCTCCCACTTGTCGAACACCTTGTAAGAGCAACAGGAACTAAACGCTATAGGCCAAAAGGCCCATAGACTCCGAACACATCTGAACTTCTCAGTGCCCACTAGTTTCATCAATGCATCTACAACATTCTTCACAATATCTACCTTCTCCAAATTTACCTTTCCATCTTCCACCATATCTCTCACAAAGTGAAACTGCACATCAATGTGCTTTGTTCTGGCATGGAAAGTTGGATTCTTTGCAAGGAAAATAGCACTCTGACTGTCACACCAAATAGTAATCTATTTTGCATCAACAACAACATCAAAACACAATCTCTTAAGCCAAATGGCTTCCTTACAAGCATGAGCAGCAGCCATGTACTCAGCTTTTGTAGTGGACAAAGCAACCACAAGTTGTCGCTTACTCATCCAACTAATGGCACCACCAAACATAGTGAACACATAAGCACTAGTGGATCTCCTGTGATCAATATCACCTGCCCAATCTAAATCCACAAACCCATGAATACAAACTGAATGCGGAGATCCAAAAGAGTTACCATGATAACATATGGAGTAATCTGATGTACCCCTCAAATATCTAAATACTCGCTTAACTGCATCCCAATGTACCCGTCTAGGATTAGCCATAAATCGACTCAGGACTCCCACTACTTGGGTAATGTCTGGTCTAGTATAGACCATAGCATACATAAGACTGCCAATTGCACTAACATAAGGTACTCTACTCATGTCCTCCACCTCACTAGGAGATTTTGGAAAATCATCTACAGATAACTTTGTTCCCACAAAAATAGAAACACATAGTGGTCTACAATCTGCCATGCTGAACCTATCCAAAACAGACTTCAGATACTTACTCTGACTCAACCAAAGTTTTCTGTTAAACCTGTCTCTACTGATTTCCATACCCAAGATGTACCTTGCTGCCCCAAGATCTTTCATCTCAAACTCTGCTAACAACTGAGATTTAAAATCAGAAATCATACCCTTACCCTTCCCAAACAACAACATATCATCAGCATATAATGCAACAATAAGAAGGCAATCATTTTCAAGAAAATTCAAGTGGTAGGGGGAGAGGAAGAAATGGTTCTATTAGAGGCTTGAGAAGTAGAAGTCACAGAAGAAATGGTCAAAGAAATGTTAGTACAAAGAGCTCAAGATGAGCAAACAATCAAGAATGAGCAAGAAGCTCTCTAAATAGCTCTAGAGGAGGTAACAAGAATTACAACTCCAATAACAGCAATGTAGAATGCTTCTACTATCACAAGTTTGGGAATCATGCAAGTGAATGCTGGAGAAAAAAGGTGATTAGTTAAGAAGTAATTCAAATGTGGTTGATGTGAACATCAAAAGTGCAAACAATCCCACAACCTTCATCATGTGTAACATTACTGAAGAAGGCAACCTTGAGGTATGGTACTTGGACAATAGTTGCAACAAACACATGAGTGCTAATGAAAGTTTATTTTCTTTATTTGATAGAAATTTCTAGTCTGAAACTAAGATCGGAAAGAATGGAACCATTCCCATAGTGGGAAAAGGATATATCATGGTTTGCATGAAGCAAGGTGAGAAGAAGGAGATACAAAATGTCTATTTTGCCCTGGGTATGAAGCACAATTTGATTAATATTTGACAACTCATTCAAAATGGTTACAATGTGTTGATGGAAAATGAGAAGTGTGTCATTCATAAAAAGGATGAGAGTAAGAGGATACTTACAGCAATCTAAATAACAAAGAATTAGATGTAACCATGAAGATATAGACATGTTTCTCTTCTCAAGTCAGTGTTGCACCTCCCAAGAATGTATGTACATTAGTACATTAGCAATCAACTCTTAGGAGCATGATTGAAGACCCCTCCAAATTGTGGCATCTTAGGTATGGACATCTTGGCTTTACTGGTTTAAATTTTATTGTCCAAGAAAAAAATGGTAAATGATTTTCCAAGCATTGTAGATTAAGAAACATAGGCTTCCCTTTAATTTTGGTAACTATGGAAGGGCTAGGACACCATTAGAGTTGGTGCATTATGATTTCGTTGGCCCTATGCAAACCACTTCTACTAGGGGAAGTACTTATTTCATGACATTCATAGATGATTTCAGTCGTAGGACATGGGTGTATTTTTTGAAAATAAAATTTGAAGCATTTGATAAATTTGTTGAATTTAAATTCTTGGTTGAAAAAGAATGTGGACATTATGTAAAGGTCCTTAGGTTGGATAGAGGAGGGGAGCATACCTCCAATTTTTTTTTTGTAATTTTTTGTAGGAAGAATGACATCAAGAAAGAGCTTACAACTAGTTATACTCTATAGCAAAATAAAGTGACTGAGAGGAAAAATAAGACCATTGTTGAAATGGAAAGGAGCATGATGAATGCAAAGATACTCCTAACTGAATAGTGGGGAGAAGATATAGCAACAATAATATATTTGATAAACAGGTGTCCTACAAAGGCAATTCATCACAACATTTCTCTTGAGGCATGGTCAAGAAATAGATGGATAGTTGAGCACTTAGAGTGTTTGGATGTGTATCATATGCATGTGTGAAATTAACAAATGAAAAAGCTTGATGACAGAGGTCTAAAGTGCATCTTCATAGGTTATATCTTAGAATTAAAGGCCTATAGGTTGTATGATCCAATCACTAAGAAGATCATCATTTCAAGAGATGTGGATTTTCTTGAAAATCATTCATGGGATGGCTCATTAGATGAATATTCAAGCACTTCAAGTAAAGTGCCAACCATTGATGATGAAGAA
This sequence comes from Cupressus sempervirens, assembly GCA_028749045.1. Taxonomy (NCBI): domain Eukaryota; kingdom Viridiplantae; phylum Streptophyta; class Pinopsida; order Cupressales; family Cupressaceae; genus Cupressus; species Cupressus sempervirens. Next base: position 649,188,757 of record CM053787.1, read on the forward strand.
GAAATTGGTGATTAGCAAGATGATGGAGCAACAAACATGGATAGTTGTAGACAAAGGAAAAAAGGCAGGAAACCTCAAACATGCAAAATTTCAACCCCTAGCAGATCAAGACAACTTTGAGTTGGTATGCACAATAGTAGTAGTAGAGATACTTAAAATTCAAATCCCATTCTTGCCTCCCTATTGCCAAGAAAGACTAAGAGTCTAAGGGAGATATACCAAGAAGAAAGTTATATGAAGACTATGATGAGAGAGTCAATTTTGCATTATTTTTTCATAGTGATCCAATCTATTTTGAAGAAACTATGAAAGAAGAGAAATGGTGTAATGTCATGGATGAGGAATTAATGTTATTCAAAGAATTGAAACATGGGAGTTAACTACTTTGTCTCTCAAGAAACAAGTAATTGGAGTTAAATGGATTTACAAGACCAAGTGCAATGCTGAAGAAAAAATAGATAGACATAAGGCACAATTAATGTTCAAGGGCTACAAGTAGTAGTATGGTAGAGGTTATGATTAGATTTATGCCTTGATTGCAAGAATGGAAAATATGTGTGTTGTCATAGAAATTTTAGGCTAGCACAAATGGAAGGTATACAAAATGGATGTGAATTGAAAGAAGAGGTATATGCAGAGCAACCACCTAGTTATAAAGTTGTAGGTGAGGAATATAAGGTATATATATTGAAGAGAGCTCTATATTATCTCAAGCAAGCTCCAAGGGCATGGTATAGCTAGATTGACTCATACTTGTTGAGCAATGGTTTTAACAAAAGTGATGGTGATCCCACACTCTACATCAAGGCAACAAATAGTAAAGTTTTGATCATTGTCTTGTATGTAGATGACTTAATGTTCATTGGAAATGACAATTTCCTAATTGGTGAGTTCAAAGAGGTGATGAAGAATGAATTTAAAATGATAGACCTAGGTCTCTTGAAGCTTTTTCTAGGCATATAAGTAAAACATATGCATGATGGCATCTTCATCTCTCAAGAAAAATATGCAAATCAGATCTTGGAGAGATTCAAAATGTAGAATAGTAAGGAAACCCCAACACCAATTGCAGTAGGTCTAAAGTTCAGCAAGGAAGATTAAAATAGAAGTGTAAATCCAATATTATACAAGAGTATAGGTCGAAGCTTGATTTATTTGACAAAAAATCAGCCTAACATGATGCATGCCGTGAGTTTGATTTCTAGATTTATGGAAACACCAAAGGATTCCCATTGAAAAGAGGGAAAGAGGATCCTAAGATATGTGAATGGTACCAAAGGATTTGGCATTTTGTACACTATTGATAATGATTTTAAGTTGGTTGGGTATACTGATAATGATTGGGCTAGAAGCCTAGATGATAGGAAGAGCACTTCCAGATATGTGTTTCATATGAGCTTGGGTGCAATTTCATGGGCATCCAAGAAGAAACCTATTGTTGCTCAATCTACAGAAAAGGCCGAATACATAGCAATGAATGCAACAACATGTCAAGCTATTTGGTTAAGGAGAATTTTGATAGATTTGAATGAAAAGAAAAAGGATGAAACTACAATCTTTTGTGACAACATTTCCTCAATTGCATTGTCGAAGAATTCAATCTTCCATGGGAGAAGAAAACACATTGAGATTAAATATCACTTCATTAGAGAGCTAGAGTAGAATGGAGAAATCAAGATGGAATTTGGCAAGTCTAAGCAGCAACTAGTAGACATATTCACTAAGCTATTGGGCATAGCAACTTACGTGAGCCTACGAAGTAGTCTTGGCTTTAAGAAGTAGTCTTGGCTTAGTTGATGTAATGCCCTACAAAAGGATCCAAGAGAAATAACCTAAAATTCTACTAAGTTTGCCAAGATTTTTTTTTGAATAAGAGGAATAACATACACATCAAACATAAAGTAGTGGAAGCAATAACATACAATCATCTCTAAGCATACATGATAGGTTACTTTTCTTAAGGATCCCATTATGTTGAATCACATATAAATTTAAATTAATACTAAGTCTAACAAACACCACATCCATATGAAAGAATAATTAAAAATTCCAATGTCCATTTAAATAATTTACATTTGTTCGAAATGCTTCTTAGCAATAAAACTCGAAATGCTCAATCATCCGTTGTACATGTCATAGGGTATGAAAGGCTAAAAGAATATACATATATGTACAAATAGAAATACATCATCCTCTTCGAATTCATGATACAAAAGATGATAAAATAAATGAAACCATCCATCATAATGATACATACATAGAATGAAAGGAAATGTAGACAAGGAATGCTCTAGCCATGGTGACTATGGATAGATCTCAATGGTAAGAGTAAGAAAACACTACCACCCGACTGCATGGAACCTAAATGGACCACTCCCACCGCACTGAGGAGATAGTCTCAAGTCCCAAATAGGATATCAATCCAAACATCAAAAGTACTCTCTAAGTATAGGAAATCCTAAAAGTAATCTAACTCAAAGGTTCTAAATTAAGTTGACATCTAATTCTTAGAGGTGCACAAGACATGTAGGAAACCTACTATGTAAGTAGGCAAGTGTGATCACACGAATCATGCTAGAGTTACCTTGGCAGTCTCTTAGGACTCTGGGTCGCTAGTGATCCCTATGTGGTCACTAGTATCCTCTTGTATTGACGAGGCATAGTACAAAATGCAAGGTCACAACCAAGCATTCTCTCTATTCCCATCCTATTCTGTACTAGCACTTGAGGCACGAACGAGAACATACAAAGACTCTTATTAGGTTCATTTTAATCCCCATTTAATGTAATGTATTCACTTATTAAACAACTTACAATGAGTTACCCTTGGAACCACTTAGGGCCCTGGTCCCCATTGCAAGCCACTTCTTGACATTACATATTGATAACCTGTCGTAGGCTCATAAAAGAAAAAATCAATAATCATATAAAATCACCTCAACCCTATACAAGTAACTAGAAAGCATCAAAAGATAATCATAATAACACATTAGTTCTCCACGAGCAACTGGGAAGCATCCCAAAATAATATTGATCGAAGAGTCCAAAATGGTCAAGTCCAACATGTCGCAAGATGATATCTCCAAGAACAAGAAAACAAACACCTCAGTCTTATCAAAGTGACTAGAAAGCAATTCAAATATAACTGATCGAGGCTCAAAAATGGTTTAGTCAAGTAGGTCATACATACACCACAGTGTCACAAAAGATCAGTGGAAAGCAATAATGAACAATAAATACAAACATATCATAGAGCATACCATCACATTACCATGGTTGGGTTTAAAAAAGATCGAGATCAAAACATCAACATGACATCACAAACGCATAGCCCTTGAGCCTCTGGTAACAACCTAAGACTGGTCAAAGCTAGATCAACCCAAACCCAAAACACAGACAATCACACAAAAACAGAGTAGTCTATTAGTTTGGTTTGAGTTTGAAAACACATAGTTGAGTTAAACAGTAAGGTTTAAGTTTCCAGTTTAATATGTTTCAAGTAAATAAGTTCCACAATTAACCCTTACAATTAACCCATTGTTATATTTAAATGATTGCATAATTACCCCTATTTGATTTTATCATTTTTCTAAAATAATCAAAGGTAAGTATTTTTTTTAAATACATATTGATTTTCAATTAAAATAATTTACAATTTTATTAAAATCGGTATCATCTATAATTAAATAAATTAAAACTCCATTGAATGACTTAATTATCAATTAAACTTAATTAATTTTGTAATTAATTAAATTAACTAATAATAACATTAAAAACTGTATTAATATTTCAATAATTATCAGTCATTAATAAAATTAACAATAATTACATTAATTAAAATTAACTATATTTTTAAATGCATTAATATTAATAAATAACAATTAAACTTATTAATAAAATATTTTATTTATCTATATTTATTAATTATTAATTAATTAATGTAATAATATTAATATCATACTTTTAAAATTCTTAAATAATAATAATTTAAATTTACATTAAACCTTTAACTAAAATTTATTTAAATTAAAAAATTTAATAAAATAAATTTTAAATAATACAAAAATTAATTTTCATTAATTATGAATGAAACTTTTTTTTAAAATACCATGTGATTGAAATTGTAGGCTGGCCATAGTACACAGTTGTTGGTCGTAGACGTATTACGATTGTAGTTGCAAGTATGGCTACGAAAAATAGCCACCAACTTTAATAGCCACTGAAGGGAAGGTGGGTAAAACCCTCCCCTCCTCAATTTAATTTTTAAAATTTTAAAAAAAAAAAAAAAAAACTTGTTATAAATTAAATTATAATTTAAATTCCAAAAAAATGATTTCAATTAAATTTTTATTGTATTTTTTTATTATAAAAGTTTCAACCCAAATTTGATAGATGAAGTACGACCAACCAGTCAAATTTTTTATTTAAATTTTCCTTTATAGAACTCAAAACCCTTCTCGATTATAATTAAATTTGCAAAATCATTAAACGAGGATCCTAAGATGTTTCAATCTCTACATATTCAGAAGATTTAACATGCATAATAGAAATTCACTATTATTGAAACACTCATCATAGATAATCATTTCATAGACACAAAGAAGACATGAAAAGAAAGAGTGTGTTAAATTGAGCAATTAATCACAAGTGTCTACCTGGACTTTGATGCTAATCACTACGCTCAAGACGATTGTAGAGAAATTCCTCCTCTCAAAGCTTTCTCTTTTCCAAAATTCTTTTCTCCTTTCAAAATTCGTGGTTCAAAAATTTGCTTCCAAAATTTGTTTTTTGTCAAAAATGAACCCTCAATTGGTGATAAGAAGTTCTCTCAAAAACTTGGGGCACTAATTGTGTGATCACCCAAGAGGACTCCTTGCTCACAACTCGTTAACTCTTGATTATCTTTTCTTACTCTTTTTCATGCATGTTAATTGAAATATACATTAACTTTATTTAATTTCACTTGACTTATATTTTCAATTAATTTATTAAATTTTAATCTCATGCACGCATCATGCAATCTTAAAACTTTCAATAAATTAATATCTTTTTCACCACTTAATTTATTTCAAATGTTTAATTCATAAAATATTTATTAACTTGAATTATAATATTATTTAGCGTTTATTTAAAAATGAACTTTAAATATATTACTATTAAATTAAAGATTATCATGTTCTAAAATTATCTTTATAGCTTTTATCTTTAAATTTAATCCTTTTTATTTAATTAATTAAATATAATTAAATATTAAAATATCATAATAATTTTCATTAAATTAAATCATTAATTTAATATTTTAATTAGACTTAATTACTAGAAAATTTCACCAAGGACTCATAAAATAAAGTACGAAAACCCATCATAGCAAAACACATTCAAAATCAAACTAAAGGGTTATAATCATGAATTAACATCATCTGACGCATTCAGAGGGTGCACAACTTATATACTTGTCCTAATTTTCTAGGACAAATGGCTTTAGGGTTTAGGATTTGGACTTAAGAATTTATCTCCCCTCTCTTACCATTGAGATAATGTGATAGGGTATGCTCATCCTAGAAAATTTAGGGAAGTTGGTACTCGGTACCTACAACATGCATAAAATCCACACATGTACAAACACATATATATATACTAAGCTAAATAGACAATGGTAGGATGTGGCGCATCATGTAGATCCTGACTAGTAGGTGACTATGAATCCCTTAATGACATCAGAAACACCATATATAAAGAAAACAAACACACACACCATACACATGCAGTATGGGGTAAGTATCCATAAGAAAACACATATGATAATCCATTTAACTAATCATCATCAATACTGAAATCACTGAATAATCATCATGTATACATGAAATATAGAGTACCAAGTAATCTCATCATAAAATCAACTATATGTAAAACAATATCTGATAATCTGAAAGTATTGCTACTAAACATCAAGCATGAAATTGGCCTAAAAGAGTTTGGCAATGACAAAATTTTTTTTAACTAAGGGCAGGCACTACAATTGATTTTCATCAAGTGTGATCCTTACTTTGTTGGCTCGGGACAAAGGAGGAGTGTTGAAATATGTCTGTTGCCCCTTGAGCCAACTGCCCACCTACCCATCAAGAGCATTAAACTTGGTAGGTGAGTTTTAATTTCAAAAAGAGAGGGAATGTTTTGAGATAAGTCAAAATGCAAATATGCTCATTCTTTTGATAAGTGGCAGCAGAGAGACTAGAAGCAAGAAGGACAAAGAATATCATATCAGAGAAAAGTGAATTCAAAGAACAAAAGGAACAAGAAGAGGATTAGAGTTGCAACATCACGAGATCAATACTTTTGTTCTCTACAAATTTATTTTGTTTGTCCTATTGAAGTAGTGATTGCTCTAGGCATTATTGTATGCATCTCTTTAGTGCTTCAAGTTAATACTATAGATAGAAGTTTTTAAGTTAATATATTTTGGTTTTGGTTGAAGCCCTATGCTCCCAGATTTGTAGTAGTTGAATATGTTTTTGAATAGAAAGAAAACAAGTAGGTATATTAGTAAATCTCTAGGTATTTGGCTTGTTGTCTTCATTTCTACCTATTCCATATTGGGTTTGGTATATGTGCAACTCTTTGTTATTATCATTGTGTTTTAATGGTTAAAAAGACCAAATAACAAATTTGTTCCTAACTCACTTGATTCCCTTGTTAACCGGGATCTCCTTGTGTTAACTTGGTTAGTATATGTTTGTGTTGTTCCTACTGAGTCACAATAGAGTCCATCGAGTCCTTTCGTTGTGTGTATCAAGCTCACTCGATTTCTACTCTTACTAAGCTCACTCAGTCCCTTCTTGGCCGAGTTCACTAAGCTCACTGAGTTCTTATGAATACCAAGCTCACTCAGTATAGTGTTATCCACAGCCATTGTCACTGAGCTCTTTCCTTTGGAGACTAAGTCACTTGGGTCACATTGTTGTCGAGAAACATGACATTGCCTATGACTCGGCTACTTAAGGTGTCATGCAACTTGGCACTCATTATGGTTCTTGTTTGTTGTGCAAAATTTGTTCTAAAGTTTTTCACAACCCCTTTATAGGAGAATCATTTGTTTGAGAAAAATCATTGGTAACAATTGAAGGTAACAATGAAGAATCAAAGATGCAGGTAAAACATCAATAGCCACATAATTTAAAGAATTAAGTTGCATAGTCCCAATCTCACCTTACTTCTAAAAAAATGACTTGAAGTGGAAAAGATGACATAGAAATTAGTCAAGCACAAATTTGGTCAGATCTATGCTCTCATTCAAGCTCCATGGAAGCCTATCCCTAGATTGACTTCTTGTGGTTATGCTAGCTACCTTCCTTGGATTTTGGGATCCAAAGAAAATAATTTTGATTGTTGGGATTAGGGTTTTGGAATGAAATATTATTTTTTGGAAGCTCTTTCATACCCATATGTATCCTATTTAGTTGTTATCGATTTTGTTTTTGGATTAGGCTATGATTATGAAAATTCATTCCTTTGTCATTCATCACTTGATTTAATCCGCAATGCTATATTATACTTTATATTAAACCATTATTATGTTAAAAATATTTTTAGTCATGAAGCATGATTGTTCTTTTCACTTTTCGAATTGTTGGTTATTTTGATGTAAACATTTCTCTACTCTGAGGTGTTTTGATTAATTGGTTCAAAATTTCTTCAATTTAATTTTCCAGCTACCAAAACAACATAGATTTCTCAATTAGATTTTGTGTATTTGGTTTCAAAAATTACTAGTTTTGGCTGCATGTGTCCATATCAACTGTTGCATCATTTGGGGTTATTTGAGCCAAACTCTTGCCCTATTTACAAATATAGCGTAGAGGAAGTAAACAATTTGTCTTGATTTTCACAGAAAGGAGGAAAAAGAATCTTCTCAAATATGAACGTTTTTATAGATTTCATCTTTTACTTAAAATTTTCTACCTTTAGCCAAGAGCCTACGACACAATTGGCTTTGAATCTAATTGAGCTTAATAATCATAATAGTTAATAATACCAATTAATAATAATTCACCTTGGTTTCGGCCGATCAAAAAAAAAATGTTACCTGTACCAACAAAATATGTTCGCAAACATATTAGTAAAAATGTAAATATCATTTTTAAATATTCCAAATTTTAAATGATAGTCTAAGTGCCTTTGTTTTGCATCTGGTGCAGGTTGTATTTTCTATTTAGTTATCAATTTTATAATCTATGTTTCTAAACTATTGAATGTTTGTGTCATTATATTTATTAGTTTTTACTGATTTCTTGCTTGTAGACATTACATTTAGCTGAGAATAAATTTATCAATATATAACAATGTCTGTATTTTTGACTTAAGAGCAGATCCATCTATGCTCTATTTATCCTAGCTTTTTATGATTGAAATTAGTAGTCTATCAATATTATTTGAGTGGAGGCTAAAAAAAAAGTGTATAAAATTAAGCTAGACAAAATGATAGAAAACACAATTGGCTTAAGTTAATTGGGAAATTTTCCCTAGGTTTTCCATCTTCTTCTTCTTGTACCTAATGGTGAAAATTAGTCTTTCTATTTATAGATAATTCATCACCACAGATGTATATCTATATCAAAACACTCTTCAAAACAAGAAACATGTTGACCTATGCATAAGTGATTCTACTGAAATCAGACAAAGTTAGAATTTTCAAATTAGAGGACTAACTTAACTGTTGTACTGTCTAGACATGACCTTTAATGCTTGAAAAGAATCGATTGCCAAACAAGAAAAAATTAATTGGCTTGTAATCTTTGATTCTAAAGAAATAGATAATGAGTTCTCTGTCTTTTCAACTGCCTCTCGCATTTCTTTTGTTTTTACATAATTCAGCCCCACAAAGCATTTTATCCTCATTGAGGAATACATTCTTTTGGAGCTGCAATAGTATTACTTATGTACTATACCAAATCATTTTCTTTTGTGGCTAGGCAACCTTGTCTGCCTTTGCAATTAATTTAATTTAATCATCCCATTTGAATGCAATTGTACATACATATCCATATTCTTTACAAACATGGCATAAACAAGTGTATATCCATATACGTTGAATTGCGCCGAATGGACTCATCTGCCAATTCCACACCATATGTCTTTTCATGTAGTCATCGACCAAATGTACTTATATTAGACCCCCTTAATTACCTATGTCTTCTGAGTTATAAATATACCATTTGTTTTCATCATAGATGGAGCTCTTGTGAACCACTAGGGGAGACAACCCAGTTGTTGCCCATGTTCCAATGAAAACCATGTCTATTGTTATAGATCCCTCCAAAATTACCACCCATAAAAAGCCCCAAAATATGATAGCGCATGTACTAATAGCCAATCACACATGTATTAGTAGTTGATCATTGTTTTAGCTTTCTTGGTTGTTGATTGGTCCATTTGTGCAAAAAGTACTATTTTCTGGTGAGCAACTATTGGGGGGTGGGCATAAGGGGTTTCGGATGAACATTTTAACATGACACTTTTAGACCACCTCACGAGCTCCATAAATGCAGAAAAGCCGAAAGGTTAGCTTTAAGCTCTTCACTCACCTATGGAGGTTCACCAAAAAAATTGACAAATATTGACATACAAATTAATAGTTCTATGTGCTTGATGTTAGCCTAGGCAGCTACTGGGTTATCTCCCCTACTCATGAAACATAAGATAATGAATTTGACTCAAAAACTTTGTAATTGAATCTTTGAAGCATTATCATGGTTGTTGAGTTGTCGTTCATATACCTTCAATATATGACCTTCCCTTTGTTATTGTAGGGCTCCACCTTTATCTTGCAATGCGTTGTTGGTTTGAGTGACCTATTTGTAACACCTCTTGTAAGGTGCATTGTAGGTGTTTAAGATCCTAGTCTAGATTAGCTTTAATATTTTGTTACATTGTAGCTTATAAACTAGCTAGGTAGGACCTTCCATTTGCTACTAGAGCACTCTTCCAGTGAACTAATTTGAACTAATAGACACTTTTGTGACTAATTTAAGATTTAGGTATAACTTATTTCCAACACAACTCTCTAACTGAGCTTGGTAAAAATGTTTGAACTATAGAAAAATAAAACCCACTATATTCATGTATAAACATGGACAATACCAAATGATCTTGGGCTTCTTAAGAAGTTAGAGGAAATAAAGGCTCTATACTAGCACTGCACATATCTTCCACATCATTAAAAGAAAAAATCATTTTAACTAGATTGAGAGCACCAATAAATTGAAGATATAGCTTGGATGGCAATGAGACACAACACCCTTACAAAAGTACCAAGAATCATCAAGGAGAGAAGTTAGAGAACATTGTACTAATCATATAAAGCACCAAACCAACACCAAAAGAAATACAATTCATATAGGGGTGATTAAGAGTACTACTTTTTTGATATCCTTATTATGTACCTATCAAAATAAAAAAAGCTAAGATCAAGTTGTTAGAAGCACGATTAATACATTATCAAGTAAAAGTAAACATTTTCTAATCTATTGTACAATCAAAATATGCTTTAGAGAATTATTTTGATTATACATAGTTATATTTTATTTTATTTTTCTTTTGATTGTTTTAGAACATCTATATTTATTCTTTATTCTAGATTATATCCCAAATAAACTTTTATCCTTCTACAATTATTAATATCTAAGCACAATTGTTTATCTAATTGTTAACATATTAGTTTGATCTTATTACTGTCTCTTCTCCATCTGCTCCTTTATTAGAAAGGTTATCTACTACTTTATTACCTTCTCTATAGATATGTTTGATGATTGTTTCTTCAAAATTATCAACTATATCTAAGGCATACCCAATTTTAGAATTTAGGATTCAATTATGCATTTCTCTTTTCTTAATGCATTTAAAATAATATGTGAATTGTTATGACTACAATTGGAACAATTGTTATGCTGTCATTGATGTCAAATCTTATTGGTGAGACAGTTGCTATCTGAGTAGAGTGCAATATCAAGATGATTAATGAAGAGGATTTGAGAAGAAGAGATAACAAAAGGACTTCAAGGAAAGGTTGAGTTATGTGAAACTACAATGGGAACTTGAACAGTTAGACTTTGGCAAGATAATGTGATTGTTTAATCATAACACTAAGTGGAGAATATAGTTGTATTGAAACCTAGAAGAAATGGTCCAAGGAAGACCAAATGCATAGGCTTCACTGAGCAAAAGAGTAGAAAATTAAGGGACTAGAAGTATATGCCGAGTGATGCTAATGTTGACCACATGATAGTATAAGCCGAGCATAATACAATGTTGACTAAGTATCACTATCATTCAAGTATCTAAAAGTATGTCGAACAAAACAATTAGTATTACTAAGTAATTTAGTGGTGACCGAGTGAACTAGAAGACAGTGATGATCAAGTATCAAAATTTGGTATTTTGTGAGGAAATAATTATTTCAAGCCAACGTAACTGAATTCTTGGAATATGTAAAAATTTACGTGTTGAAGATAAAGATGGATGACCTGGAGCATTTAATACATGATAAATCATTTTTGTGTGCTCCAAGACATGGATTCAAAGAGAAGTTTTCAAAAATATCTAGAAGGGGAGAAGAAGAACATAATGGTGGAAGGATTTGATGAACCTAACCAAACCCTAAGATCTATAGTGATTTTTAAGCAGCAAAAGAGCAAAGCTATCTATTTGAGAAGGCATAAAGGTAACCTAAAAGGTTATAGACATTTGTTGATGCTATTGATTGACAAACTTAAGTAGGACACTGAGACGAGTTGTGAAGAGGTGAAGTCTGATTGCTTGAAGGATTTCCAAGCATATCAAAGATAAAGATGATAATGGAGGTCAATCAATGAAACAACATATGAGTTACATTGTGATCTATATTTGCAAAGTGAGTTGTATTTATCAGATCAACCTGTTGTTAGTTTCTAACCATTGTATCAGTTAAAATCCTTTAATCAAGGTTGACATAATAATCATTTCTAAATCCTTTAACCAAGATAACATTCTAATGGAATTTTTAAAATCCCTCTAACCATACCACTCCTAACAGGGTGATTAAATTCTTTAATAGGGTCACATCTAACGATGTGTATTGTAACCTTTAAAAAGGTTGGCTTCTCATAAAGCTCACTTCACAAGAGTGAAAAAATGGTAACATGTTACTAGTGGTTTTTCTCAAATTGGGTTTCCATGTTAAATCCTAGTGTCATACTTATGTGGATGTTATTTGAGATATATTACTATTAATGTTTTGCATTCACCAAGTTTTTTACTATTAGGACAATGGACTCCAAGTTTTACATTATTGATTATTTTCTATAGAGATCAAGCGACTTAATGATTTGATTTGAAGTATTTAAAATGATTAGAAGTTGAATTGGTACATTTGGACTTGAGGATAATTGATTCACCCCCTCTCAGTTATTCTAAATCATTCTAACAATTGGTATGAGAGCTATTGGTGCTTGTAAGGAAAAGTTTGAAGGTACTTGAAGCTTAAATCAAGATGTACAAAAAGGATGTGTCAAGGTTGAACAAGGAGAACATCCCTACATGGAAAAGTATGATGAAGCTACATATGATTTTTGTTATGTTGGTTGAGTTTGGGAGATGGTTTTATATTAGGCATTTTCCTTAGATTAGGAATGATTATTCCTTGGTTTAGGAATAGTTTATGAGTTTGATATTCTTGTGAGAGGCTTACATCCATGATTAGTTATATGGCATGGTTTGGGTCTTGTTGTGGCTTCTTGGTTGGGGTTTTATGGAGGAGATCATACATAGCACAATTTATATCTAGAGGTGTGTGTGTAGAAGGACATGATACAAGTTATTATTTGCATGGTTTCTATTTGATCTTGGTTATCTTCCTGGATGTTCGATTTCACTTACATTGGATTTGAGATTGGTTGGAGATTATGATCACTAGTTTTTGTTCATGTATACCATGTGAGAGATGACATTGTTATTCCTTTATCTCTTTCCTTTGTTGGTTGTGGAGAACTTGGGAGAGTGTTGGAGACTTGTTATGAGAGTTGTTCTTGCATGTTATGTGTTTATATATTACGGATGTCCTTGATACTACATGGATTTACTTCATTGAGATTTTGTGAGTGGATTGGTTATAGATTTGACATTATCTTTTGATGTGGGAGCTTCTTAGTATATATGTGGTAAGTATTGTTTTTGAGGCTTGTGATTGCAGGTTACAGATTGGATATGTTGATGATGTAAGATTTCTTTGGTATACCTTTGGAGGTATGGATAGTTGGATGGGTTGGCATTTTTTGTGGGTGCTATTTCATCTTTGGATATTTTGACAACTACGAATACATGTGATTACCTTTGGATCAGGTTTTTGGGTGCTTGACATTTCAGTAGATACAAAATTTTATGATTCTTATGTGATAGGTTGGGTGGCTTTCTCTTTGGATGACTTCTCTGTATGCTTGGTGGAAGTGGTATAATAGGATGTGAGACCATTCATGTTTGAGATGTTGTATACTTTGATTTTGTCGTGGGTACTAGGATGGAGCACTCGATGTGCTTTGATCCATGATGGTGGATGTGCTAAGAGGGATTGTTCCCTTGTTCATTTATGTGGCTATGGATTGACCCTAAACAATGTATACAAAAAGAAGGAGATTGTTGAGATAATGGGTATTGCACACATTGCATAATATTGTTATATTGTATTATTTTATTTTATTATGTAATGTTGCACCTCAGAGCACCTAGATGGACAAGAAACATGTAAAGATTTCTATGGGATATACTTGATGAGGTGTATTGTAACATTGTGATTATATTTGATGTAATTATTTAATATTGGGGGAAAAGAATTAAACGTCTAATATTAAATATAGGGTGAATGAGTTAGATAGCACATGGTTTTAGGACATGGTTTATGTAATACCACTTGGTAGTTTTGTGGGACTTGCTACTATATAAGTAGCCACAAGGTTAGTTGTAGAGACAAGACAAAAGGGAAAAAAAAAAAGGGAAAAAGAGAAAAATGATAGTCGAGCAAGAGAAGGCTTAACAAGTTAGCCAAATGGAGTATTTGTGTTGAAGGTTGGAAACATGGCATGCAATGTGTGGATTCATACTTGATCACATGGATTGCTTGGTGTTGGCTATGGCTTTAAAGGCTTCCATGGTTGTATTGCAATGGTATTTTTGCTCAATAATACATGGTGATGGATGCTTTTGGAGGCTAGGTTTTTCCCTCAATGAGGGTTTCCTAGGCTTTATCTTGTGTCACATTTTGTGGGTATGTTGTCTATCCTCTTGCATGTAGATTTTTATTGCATATTTATTTCAGATCTATTATGGGTTATGTGGAAACCATTATATTTTTGTTGTAAGTTTCCTTACAACCATCCACACCGAAATTAGCAAGTTCATCTTCCTTACCATCACATTTTCTATAGATATGGTTATTTTCTATATTCTCAAAGTTTTTGATTAATTCTTAGGGTTTATCCAACAAAAAATTCAACATCCAATTTTGAGTACTTCTAGTCCTCAAAGCATTAACTCTTATTTTTCAATGTCCTTTTATCTCTATTCTTTTTAATCCCACCTCTACATGTATAGAACCGAATCCTCTATTAAAACTTAAAATTCTTCTATATCCTTGAATGGATTATTGTTTGTATCAATGGTAAATGGCACTCCAACAATGTACACATCTATTTGTGTAACAATGCTTATCAATTGTTATGTGTTCTCATCCTCTCCTATAGGTCCTTTTGTTATTTTTTTCTTCTACTTCAATCTTCAAGACATCAGACCCACTTAACACTTTTTGTACTTCTTTAGCCATCTCTTCCCATATTTCCTCATATTGTCCTGGCATGATTTGAATTGGTCTCATTTTCCTCCTCAAATGTTGCTCCATTTTCTTCATGATAGTCTTCAATTATTCCTCATTCTCAATTTCACATAAGTTTTTCATTGTAATGTCTCTCAATTTCTTGTCCTCTACTACTCTAGGCCTTTTAGCTTCCAATTTATTGTAAAGATCCTCTAGTATACTTCAATGCATAGTAATAAGATATTGCTTGAATTTCAACATATACTTGATTAATGCAGTTTCAAGTTGTCTCTGTTGATTTGCATATTACATGTCATAATATTTTCTCAACTGATCAAGTTTTCCATCATGCATAATCATATTATTTAACCTTCCTAACTTAGGTTTCCATCCCTTTCTCTTCTTTCTGAAGCTTGACTCAGGTTGCTCTTATGGTTTTGCAATTTCCCTCTCATTTTTTATGTTTCTTTTTCTTCCTCTTGATTCTTCTTGCTTTTCCTTACAATTTGAGCAATCTTAGGTTTCTATTGTCCAAGGTCTTGTTCCATTTCCTTAACTCTCTTTGGTTTTTTTGGCGACTCCTCTAAATTTCCTTTCTTAATCTCTATTGCCATACTCACTATTGGCTTTCTTTTTGTCATGGATGGTCAAGTTCTAGTTCATCTCCTTGTAGTCATTGACTATGGTGTAGCCTAAATATATGGAATCTTTACTTTTCCTTATAGATATGTGTTGTTTTTCTAATAATTTTGCTACTGGTGCACTTGATGATGCTTCAATAGCAAGTGGCTTAACCATAAGTATATTTAATTATCCACTAACATGCATTTCTACTACTATCTACTTAGCTTCATTCCATTCTTGCTTTGTCATTTGAAAATCTTTAATCATTTGATCCACCAATTTACTTACCTTTATTTTCCTTGCTCTACTATTTAGTTGCTCATCTATTTCACTTAATTTTTCTTCATAGGTACCCCATCTAGGGCACTCTCCATCCCTCTTTGAATTTAGAATTGTGCTTGCATATCCTTCCAACATCTCTTCTGTTACCTCGTAACCCATAGCTTCAATATAACGTTCTCTATGTTCCATGCTTCCACACAAGTCTAATCTATTTCTACTATAAAACAAATAACATCCTTGTATTTCTCCATAATTAACTTAAGAATTTTGAACCTCTTCTTCATCTCAGTCTAAAATATTTTATCATTCTAGTAATATCCTTTGTAATTCTATTTGTAGGTTTCTTCCTATAGTTATGTGTGCATCTTCCACTATTCCACTCATAACTAGGAATACTTGTAAAACCATTCATAACTTTTTTTTTATTTGAAAGCTTCTTGCTAAAAGAATTGTATGCCACCATTAAGATGCTTTTATGAATAAAAATTGAGAGATTTTCTTACTCTGAATTTGTATGGTAGTTTTTGGAGAGATTTTAGTTCTATAAAGAAGAATTTGTGAATATTGAACATATCATTCTCCTATATATATATATATATATATATATATATATATATATATATATATAT
This sequence comes from Cupressus sempervirens, assembly GCA_028749045.1. NCBI lineage: Eukaryota > Viridiplantae > Streptophyta > Pinopsida > Cupressales > Cupressaceae > Cupressus > Cupressus sempervirens. Next base: position 649,205,128 of record CM053787.1, read on the forward strand.
ATATATATATATATATATATATATATATATATATATATATATATATATATATATATATATATATATATATATATATATATATATATATATATATATATATATATATATATATATATATATATATATATATATATATATATATATATATATAACTAGAATTACTAGAAATTAAGTTCATCTACATTTAAACTACTATTTAAATATTATCTATTTGATCAAATTCCCAAATTTATGTTTTCTTTCTGCAATTCAACTTTTTTTTAAATCGTAACCCAAGTTGAAATCCCTAAAGACTTTGAAATCCTAAATTCCTCTCCAAAGCCTCCTTGATTGAACTCTTGACCTTCCTCCTCTTCCTCAAGGATGTGATGATTCCTTCTTCTTGAAGTACATTTAAGAGTAGATTCAAAATTTAAATATATTTATGAATATTTTTCTATACATTTGATATCACTTTCCTTTTTTTGAAATACAATTGTATTTCAGCTTCATTAATCTCTTATGGCTTGTAGTGAACACTAATATTAATTTAGAATTATGTTTATGATTTCTAGAACATGATCTGTCATTTGATATATTCTTTCATATACTTCCTTAACTATAGTTTGGTAGATTTTAGGAGACTTGAACACTCATGTTTCGGTGAAGTACCATTAAATATTCATGTTCAAGTTTTTATTATTATTTAAATATAGAATTAACTATAGTTTTGGTGGTTTCTTATTATTTAAATATAGAAGATGAAAATAATGGATATATTGTAGGAAATGGAAATAAGAATCAGGATCATCTTACCCTCTAACTTGTTTAATCAATTTAATTCTAGTTTTGCTAGTAGCCATTGGGTTCTGACCTAGGATTGGATTTGTTAGTCTTCACATGAGTAAGAATTTCTTTTTATGATGCCACAAGTATAAAAATTAGTATAAAAGAAGGTAGGCTATGTGTTTCATAGTTTCTTGTTAGTTCAATTTGCCAATAGTTTTTTATAATATAAATTTAGAACCTTTTTTATTTAAAATTATGAGTCTATTATTCTTTTTATTAGAAAATATGTAATTTTATTTATTTATTTTTAAAAACTAGTATCTTATTTAATAAAATTATTAAATAAAAATAGTACAACAATTAAATATCTATATAGTGAATTTAATTGAATCTCTCTTCTCAGAAGATAAGCTCAAAGAATGGTCAAGAATAAAGAGTATTGATTTGTTATAAAGGAACAAACTTTCTACTAGAGTTATAAAACATTTTTCACTTGTGAATATAAAATTTGTTGAAGTCTTGGATATTTTTGATAAGATACATTTATTTTTGATAAAAATTATCTTCAAGATCTAATAAAATATCTCAATCTAAAAGACTAACAATAACCCATGCTAATGTTTTCGCAAAAATATTTTAAACTTTGTCAATATCTAGCTTGTCACATACCTTTGCAATTATTTAAAATTCCTTACTAATTTGACAAATCTTTACTAATCTGACATTATTTAGCAAGAACTTCTGTGCACAAAACCTTTTTTTTTTAATTTAGTGGTATTCTTGAAAAAATATTATATATATCAAAATTTATCATTGTCTTATTTTTTAAATTTTAGAGAGTCACTTCATAAGAAAATCATAATTTATTTAATAATATTCTTAAAATATGACTATATATCAAAATGCATCAATCTCCATTTCATACTTTCTACAAATCTAGTAAATTTAAATTGTTGGCATTTATATAACTAAATATTTAGAAAAAAAATTAAAATACTTCATCAATCAATTAAAGTTGAAAAGAATCAAGAATGTGCATTTGAAATATATTAAAATGGTAATTGTTATTATTAAAATTTGAAATTGTATATTCTATTTGACCTAAGTAATTCACTAACCCAATCAATATTGAAAAGTAATAAGATTGTAACTTGAAATATTTTAAAATATAAATTATATAGATGGACTCTAATTAAATTGGATTTAGTTCAATCTTGAACAAACAAAAGGTAGATTTTTTTTTTTTGATGTTTTTTTGTAAGCTATTTGATACATGTAAATTCATAATTTATGTAATGGCCTCATTTAAAATTTAAAATTAAAGTGGTCCCCATGCGGTTGCTAAGAAGATGTCATTTTTTTCAATAAGCAACACCTGTTTATTCTACTTATTCAACCCCTCCCTAATTGGAAAATGACATGGGAACACTACTCAAAGTTTATCAATGATATTTGAAAAAAAAAAAACTATATCTATTAAAATTCATTTAATACATTTCATTAATCTAAAATTATAAAATTATTTGCATTTGACTTTTGAAATTTTAGTCAAATTATAAATAATTAAGTCGATAGGCATTTATTGTGGCACACAATATCGAAACTAAAAACATTGTGAAGTTGTGGAGGTGTCGCTTAATAGGAGTTTCTAGCTCCATTGAATGCACCAATCTGAGAAAATTTGGCCACAATAGAAGAGAGAAAAAGGAGGACCATTCAATATTCAAACACCATGGGAGCCCATTAATGATTGTGAAGAGTTTTTTGATCTAGTTTGAGCATATATGGTGGATGTTTTGATAAGGAGGAGTAGTTTATAGGAGTTGGGTACTAGATAGATTGAGCTTAAAACCGTTGAAAGAAACTAGGTTTTATTAGGAGCATATGAAAATATAAGAGTTAAGGTTTTGTTGTTGAGTTGTTTTTTGTGTTGACGTTATAGTCATGTTTGTTATTAGTGACACACACTTGTTTAGATTATAAGTATCTACTCAGCATATTGAACAATTAATAGAGTTAACCAAGCATTTCAGACTCTTCCAAGTTCCACAGTTGCTACTGAGTCCAAGGTACAATATTCAATTTGCATCGAATAGTTTCTACCATGATGGTGATCAACAATGTAAACCGAGCTTCATAAGGTTTACTAAGTTCCTCAGTGCAAACCAAATTGTGTAGTGCTTACCGGGTTCACAGTTATAATGATGTAAATCCAATGTTGACTAAGCCACTCAACGTTAACCAAGTGATTTAGTTTATACCAAGCTCATAATGATAGCATTTATCAAGCTATGCAGTATGAATCAAGTGACTCAATTTATATGCTGAATTTCATAGTATTCATTGAGTCACTAGTGCAAACCGAGTTCAGACTACTTGGAAGTGATCAATATGGACTGAGCTTCTACGTTTACTGAGTGCATGATGATGTTGAGCATTGAAAGTGGATGTTGAGTATCAAAACCTCACTGAGCTAGTCTTTAGAACCCAAGTTCTACTAGTTTGGTTGACTTTGTGTATTTTGTGTAAACTTGTATTGTAGCTGACTTTGATAATTTTTAAATTGGATTGGTATATGTGTAATGTATTGTATCACATCCAAAATATAGAATAGAAGGAATATAACAAGAACAAAAGAGCAAAAGTGCAAAATACAAGGCTACAACAATATAAGGAGCATCAAAGATTTATCTATCATAGCAAGGTGATCATTAGACTTAAAGGAATCTCATTCAACAAACCAAGTTGCAAATCAAAGATCAACCACTATTTCATCCTAATAAGTAGATCAGTTAAATCCTTTCACAAGGTAGACTTAGCAATCTTTTGTAAATCTCTTTACCAAGTGCATACTTCATTGTATGTTTGTAAATTCTTTTGCAAGGTGGACCTAGCAGTCCTTATTGCTCCTAACAGAGTAGATCATCATAAGTGATCATTGTAAGCCTTAACAGGCCAAATTTATACTACAGTGCTAAAGCTTGTGGGTATCATCCCCACCCCAGTTTTACTTTCTATTTGGAAGGTTTCTAGGTCACCATATTGTGTGTCAAAGTGTTAAATGTTTTAATGCTTTCAGTTATTCATGCATGCAAATAGATCAGAATACAAAAGAAGGATTAATTGGTAAATAAGGATTAAGTTTTATTAGTTACTGATTCACACCTCCCCTCTTAGTAACTTAGCCCATCATATATACTTCCAACAATTGATATCAGAGCTTTGTGGTTCTTAGAGAAAAGTTTAAAAGCTTGAGCAAAGATCAGAGGCTATGGAGGTATTCAGACTTGACAAGGCTATAGATACCAATGTAGACTGAGTTCAAACTACTTGAAACTAATTAGTATCGACCAAGCTTCTACATTTATTGAGTGCATGATGATGCCGAGCATTGAAAGTGGATGCCAAGTATCAAAACCTCACTGAGCTAATATTTAGAACCCAAGTTCTACTAGTTTGGTTGACTTTGTGTATTTTGTGTAAACTTATATTGTAGCCAACTTTGTTGATTTGTAAATTGGATTGGTATATATGTAATGTATTGTATCACATCCAAAATATAGAATAGAAAGAATATAAAAAGAAAAAAATAGTAGAAGTGAAAAATACAGTGCTACAACAGTATAAGAAGCAACAAATATTTATCTATCACAATAGGGTGATCATTACACTTAAAGGAATCTTGTTTAGAAAACCAAGTTGTAGATTACAGATCAACCACTGTTTCATCCTAACAAGTGGATTAGTTAAATCCTTTCACAAGGTAGACTTTATAGTCTTTTGTAAATTTCTTTACCGAGTGCATACTTCATTGTATGTTTGTAAATCCTTTTGCAAGGTGGACCTAGTAGTCCTTATTGATCCTAATAGGGTAGATCATTAGAAGTGGTCATTGTAAGCCTTAATAGGCCAAATTTATACTACAGTACTAAATCTTATGGGTATCATCCCCACCCTAGCTTTACTTTCTATTTGGAAGGTTTCTGGGTCACCATATTGTGTGTCAAAGTGTCATGGATGTTTTAATGCTTTCAGTTATTAATGCATGCAAATAGATCATAATACACATGAATGATTATTTGGTAAATAAGGATTAAGTTTTATTGGTTATTGATTCACCCCTCCCCTCTCAGCAACTTAGCCTATCATATATATTTCCAACAATTGGTATCAGAGCTTTGTGGTTCTCAAAGAAAGGTTTAAAAACTTGAGCAAAGATCAGAGGTTATGGAGGTATTTAGACTTGACAAGGCTATAGACACCAGTGCAGATCGAGTTTAGACTACTTGGAAGTGATCGATATGGACCGAGCTTCTATGTCTACCAAGTGCATGATGATGTTGAGCATTGAAAGTGGATGCCGAGTATTAGAACCTCACCGAGCTAGTCTTCAAAACTTGAGTTCCAGTAGTTTGGCTGACTTTGTGTATTTTGTGTAAACTTGTATTGTAGCCAACTTTGTTGATTTGTAAATTGAATTGGTCTATATGTAATGTATTGTATCACATCCAAAATATAGAATAGAAGGAATATAACAAGAAAAAAAGAGTAGAAGTGTGAAATACAAGGCTACACTAGTATAAGGAGCAGCAAAGATTTATCTATCACGGTAGGGTGATCACTACACTCAAAGGAATCTCATTCAGCAAACCAAGTTGTAGATTAGAGACTAGCCACTGTTTCATCCTAACAGGTGGATCAATTAAGTCCTTTCACAAGGTACACTTTACAGTCTTTTGTAAATCTCTTTACCAAGTGCATACTTCATTGTATGTTTGTAAATCATTTTGCAAGGTGGACCTAGTAGTCCTTATTGCTCCTAACAAGGCAGATCATTAGAAGTGATCATTGTAAGCCTTAATAGGCCAAGTTTATATTACAGTACCAAAGCTTGTGGGTATCATCCCCACCCTAGTTTTACTTTCTATTTGGAAGGTTTTTGGGTCACAATATTGTGTGTCAAAGTGTTATAAATGTTTTAATGCTTTCAGTTATTCATGCATGCAAATAGATCAAAATACACATGAAAGATTAATTGGTATATAAGGATTAAGTTTTACTAGTTACTGATTCACTCCTTCCCACTCAGTAACTTAGCCTATCATATATATTTCCAACAATTGGTATCAGAGCTTTGTGGTTCTTAGAGAAAAGTTTAAAAGCTTGAGCAAATATCAAAGGCTATGGAGGTATTCACACTTGACAAAGCTATAGACACTAGTGCAGACTGAGTTCAAACTACCTGGAAGTGGTCAGTATGGACCGAGCTTCTATGTCTACCGAATGCATGACAATGCCAAGCATTGAAAGTGGATGTCGAGTATCAGAACCTTATCGAGCTAGTCGTCATAACTTGAGTTCCAGTAGTTTGGATGACTTTGTGTATTTTGTGTAAACTTGTATTGTCATCAACTTTGTTGATTTGTAAATTGGATTGGTATATATGTAATGTATTGCATCACATCCAAAATAGAGAATAGAAGGAATATAACAAGAAGGAAAGAGTAGAAGTGTGAAATACAAGGCTACAATAGTATAAGGAGAAAAAAAGATTTATCTATTACAACAGGGTGATCATTACACTCGAAGGAATCTCATTCAACAAACCAAGTTGTAGATCAAAGGTCAATCCTAATAGGTGGATCAGTTAAATCCTTTCACAAGGTAGAATTAATAGTCTTTTATAAATCTCTTTATCGAGTGCATACTTCATTGTATGTATGTAAATCCTTTTGCAAGCAGGACCTAGTAGTCTTTATTGCTCCTAACAAGGAAGATCATTAGAAGTGATCATTGCAAGCCTTAACATGCCCAATTTATACTACAGTACTAAAGCTTGTGGGTATCATCCCCATCCTAGTTTTACTTTCTATTTGGAAGGTTTTTGGGTCACCATATTGTGTGTCAAACTGTTATGAATTTTTTAATACTTTCAATTATTCATGCATGCAAATAGATCAGAATACACATGAAGGATTAATTTGTAAATAAGGATTAAGTTTTATTGGTTATTGATTCACCCCTCCCCTTTGAGTAACTTAGTCTATCATATATATTTCCAAAAATTGGTATCAAAGTTTTGTGGTTCTCAGAGAAAAGATTAAAAGCTTGAGCAAAGATTAGAGCTATGGAGGTATTCAGACTTGACAAGGCTATAGAAAATGAGAAGCTAGATTTGGAATTGGCTATTGGAAAACTAAAGAAAGCAAAGAAGCAACTCTCTCCATCCTTGAAAGGAAGAAAAGATCTTGCAGTACAGATGAATGACCAACTCTACATTGAAGAAATAATTGAAGACATCCATTCAAGTAATTTAGATGAAGCTAATGAGGTAGTCAAAGAGCTATTAGAAAAGAATGGTACACTTCAAGAAGAAGTAAGAAAACTAAGAAGAGAGCAAGAAATCTAGTCAGTAAGATTGTGTAAAATCATGGAAAAGAAAAATAGGATAAAAGAAGAGCTAAAAGGAAAGAAAAATGAAATTCAACATCTATCCCTTTAGCAAGAAAACTTCAATAATCAGTTCACCAATACAAATGAAGAAATCATGAATCTCAGATCTGAGAATGAAAGATTGTAGAATGATCTAAATACTAAAAAGAAAACCAATGAGAGGATGATGAAATCTCAAGCAGACATGAATCAATTGAATGAGAAAAGTCATTACAGACAAAAAGGAAAAGAAGGAATTAGATATACAGAAGAAGGTGAATCATCCAAGCAAGGAGCTCAAAAGAATTAAAGACCTACTTGCAATCACTGTGGTAAGATAGGGCATACATCAAACAAATGTTGGTGCAATGGGAAAGCTAAATTCAATGGAAAATGCTACAATTGCAATTAGCATGGACATAGAGCTAATGAATGCAAAGAGAAACCTAAGTTTGAAGGCAAATGCCACAAATGCAAAAAGCATGGGCACAAATCCTCAGAATGCAAAACTAAGATATTGAACCCAACAGAACAGATTACAAAAGATATATTTGGTTAGGACTATAACACTTGGTGCAGATGTCATTACTGTTGAGAATTTAGACACATTGGAATGAATTGTGTAAAACATCACATGAGGACAAGAGACACCACCATTAGATGTTTTATCTGTATAGAACTTGGTCATCTTGCTAAGAACTATATGAGATAGCAATGAAGTCCAAAATCTTTTGAGAATGCAAGTCCAAGAAATAATGAATATGTCACTCAAGAATTGGGTGACTTTAACAATTCCAATTGATTTCTTGCAAGGAGAACTCGAACTAGGATTCTAAAGAATACATGTCACATTAGTTCCAATTAGTAGAATGAAAGATCCATATCAGCATTCAAGATGCAAAGGGATCACCGAGAAATCAAGAAGGTGTTAGTCATTACCTAGTAAGGTCAAGTTATAGTCCTTACTGAGCGAGGTTGGATCACAAGAATCTGTCGAGCAAGGTCATGTTTTATCTGTATAGAACTTGGTCATCTTGCTAAGAACTATATGAATACTAGAAGAATTGAAGATGAAAAGAGAGGCAAGGCTAATAACATTAGAAAGAAAATGAGATAGCAATGAAGTCCAAAATCTTTTGAGAATGCAAGTCCAAGCAATAATGAATATGTCACTCAAGAATTGGGTGACCTCACCGAGCTAGTCTTCAGAACCCAAGTTCTAGTAGTTTGGCCCACTTTGTGTATTTTGTGTAAAATTGTATTGTAGCTGACTTTGTTGATTTTAAATTGGATTGGTATACATGTAATGTATTGTATCACATCCAAAATAGAGAATAGAAGGAATATAACAAGAAGAAAAGAGAAGAAGTGTGAAATACAAGGTTTCAATAGTATAAGGAGCAACAAAGATTTATCTATCACAACAAGGTGATCATTACAATCAAAGGAATCTCTTTCAGCAAACCAAGTTTCATATCAGAGATCAACCATTGTTTCATCCTAACATGTGGATAAGTTAAATACTTTGACAAGGTAGACTTAATAGTCTTTTGTAAATCTCTTTATCGAGTGCATACTTCACTGTATGTTTGTAAATCCTTTTAAAAGGTGGACCTAGCAGTGCTTATTGCTCCTAACAGGGCAGATCATTAGAAGTGATCATTATAAGCCTTAACAGGAAAACTTTATGCTGTAGTACTAAATCTTGTGGGTATCATCCCCACCCTAGTTTTACTTTCTATTTGGAAGGTTTTTGGGTCAACATATTGTGTGTCAAAGTGTTATGAATGTTTTAATGCTTTTAGTTATTCATGCATGCAAATAGATCAGAATACACATGAAGGATTAATTGGTAAATAAGGATTAAGTTTTATTGGTTGTTGACTCACCCCTCCCCTCTTAGTAACTTAGCCTATCATATATATTTCCAACAATTTGGACTATATTGTTTTTGTCATTTCATCAGATTAACTAGGTTGTAGAATGGCTGACGTGGAGGTAGCAACTCTTGATGTCTATAAGTTCTTCTTTGTCAAGCCTTGTTAAGGACGACCTAGTTATGTCCACATGGAACAAGCAGCTTAGGGCTTTGAAGAAGAATTATAACCGAATATTGTAAATTGAAGATAGCTGAAATAAAGGTAAAAATGTCAACAAAGAGTAGGAGGATGTGCTCAAGTCTAAGGTTAGTGTTGCTATATTGATTGAGCAATATGAAATACTTAGGAAACAACTTTGTGTTGCTGTCAAGGAAGAGCTTGGTGAGAGGGAGAAGGAGCTACAGTCAGCAAAGGAAAATGAGAATGAGAGAGGCTCTAAGACAACTCCTAAAGAGGAAGACAAAGATAAGCATGCAAATGAGAGATGAACCTCAACCTTAGAAAGCTAGGAGAGCAGGGAGGTTGAAGTTGGGGAAGCAAAGGAATCAAGCTGTCACAATGTAAGAGACAGTGCATAAGAGGATTCCATTGCTTAAGTGTTGAAAATATTGTACTTTGGGCACTTGTTCAATGTGGTTGAACAGAGTGATTCGTCATCGATTATTTGGTCAAAAATGCATGAGCATAGCTCCTATCTCTCATATGATTTTGTCACAGATGACACCAATAAACCTCTACGGGAAGAAGATCTGGACCAAATTTCCTTTTTGGGGTCTTTACAAATGTATCACAGTTGGGGAAAGCTTAGAAATTTGTCTGTAGAAGGTTTCTCAGAGAAAAAAAACAAATCATATTCATAATTTACTATTGTATTATAAACTCTTATATTTTTATTGTTTTTCTAAATTTGATTGTCTTAGATTATTTTTATCAACATTTCAAATCACACCGATCATCAGAATTATAAAGATCTTGGAAAATAGAAAAAAATGAACTATAGATATTTTTCACGATTCTTTATTAGTTCACTTAAATTTTTTTAGAATTGAGGTATCTATAAGTGTAAGGAAGCCAAAAATTGTGGACAATAAATAGGTTTTTTTCATTTGATGATGTGTGTAAAGTTTTTCAATTTCAAATTTATTTTAGCTAAAAGAGAAGCTAAGTACAACAATACATGCATCCACTTTAGCTTCCAATAAAATCCGTGGTGGATCCATTTACCACTCAAATTTTCTATTCAGTCATGCATTAGCTTTTTCCTTGGGTTCAATTTTTTCATTCTCTTAAATATTAAGAAATTATATATTTAAATCTTTACATCAATACATGTGTTAGTTTTAATATCTAAAAAAGATTTAGTTCAATTTTTGTATTCACACTATTTTTTTCATAAGAAAGATTTTGGTATTAATTTTTATAAAGATTTGAATTCTTTTTTCTATAATATATTAATATTATAAAAATATATGAAAATTAGATAATAGACTAGTTTCGCTGAATCTATCTTAGACAGATATGTTAGCAGATTTAAATGATTGAAGTGTTTGACAGTCTTAAATGTGATTAACTACTACCACTTGTATCTGAAGGGTGTATGCTAATAGTAGTGTTGATTATATGGAAATATATCAAGAATACAATAAACACAAATTTTAGTTACAAAAAAAAAAATTATTTCCAACAAAAATAGAAGTCTTTCCCTTCTTGTCACATTTAAGAAACTATACATGATATACTACTATCGGTGTACATAGTGCTAGTTATTATTTTTGCTTTCAATCAATTTAAACTTGAATAGAAACAAGATGTTAATTAGAAATCAAAAGGACACATTTGAATGTAAATTGAATATTTATTTGAATTATGACTATATTTCTAAAATCAGACACTCAAAAATTAAAATAAGAGAGAATAGAGATAACCTTCAATATCTAGAAACCCAATCAAGATGGTACACAAATAAGATTATAAACTAGAAATATTTAAAATGCAAACTAATATTAGTTGAATTACAAATCATTTGTTTTGTTATTTATAATTGTAAATTTTGATAAACTAAATAAAATTTTAAATATTTTAAAATATAAATCTATATTTGTTAATTTTTTTTTATTGGAATAAGAATCTAAGAATTAAAAAGCATTTAAAACATTAACATTATAGCATAAAACAACATCATTACAACATAATCACTAGAATATGCTCATGACATGATCAGACTTAACCATCGCTACATCAATGCTGGATAAACATGAGTCAATCAACAATGTAGAATGATATGGTGCTATGTTCATCACATCAGACTCAACCATCACTACAATAATGCTAGATAAACATGAGTTGAACAACAATTCAGTATGATATGGTGCTCTCCAAATCACGATCGGCCAATGGGCTATAACTCCCAACTTGTTGTGTCATCTCTACACATACTGCAAAGTCGAGTCTAGAATGGATGGGGAGGCTGTCTTGATTCTATTTTGTAGTAGCTCATGGAGTTTTTTAGCATGTATATTAGCTGCAATGTTCTGAATAGAGGAGACAAGCCAAGTTGTTAAAGTTAACAAATTAGAGCATATAATTTGCATTTCTATTTCCAATGGGAGAATGGAGTGGGAAAAGGTAGCTTAACATCGAATTTTCCAAGTATTTTTAATATTAATCTACCTGCAAGAGTTAACAATCATGTTATGAGTGGGTGAGGATCCAAGAAGAGCATATTTCCATGACCAAGTGAAATTGAACAACACAGGTATGGAGGTTTTAAGGGCAGCCCACAACAACCTAACATGAGAGTAGAGCCAAAAATAGTGGATTAATGATTCATCTTTACCACAAAAGGGACAGTGTGGCAGCTGAATGAGGAATTTAAGATGAGAGCCCACTAGAAGCTTGGCATGGAGAAGTTTCCAGGCAATAAATTGTGATTGAGCATCGGTTTTAGTTTTCCAAATTTGAAGACAGAGCTTGTTCCATTAAGACTGACTTTTTTTACATTTCGAAATAGTGTTGAGACGATGAGAAATGGCCAGGTTAGGTAGAAGCTTCCTTTACAAAACTTTGAGAGAGAAAGCATGAATACTACTACCATTAGGCCACCTCCAGTCCTTTAGGAAACTAGAGTGACTACTAGAAGAAAGAAGGATACAGAGATTAGAATGAACTAACATTTGGAGTTCTATTACAATCACCTTGTTAGTATTGCTTAGATTAAAACACTATTTGAGTTCAGGTCATGATTTCCATGTGATGTTTGTAGAGTCCCAAAGGTCTCTGAATACTTGAATGCCTTTCTTAAAGAAGCGTTTAGCTTTGAACCTGGGTATCCTCACCAAAGGGCTACCATTGTGTTGGATTAATCTCTTCCACCAAATTGAATATGTGGAAAAACTAGATCCATGGTTGAAAGACCGATCATACCAAGATAACTTACTTGTTGCCAAGCATTCGAAATACAATTAAGAGAAGCTGAGCCGTGAAGTTTGAAGAATGGGGCAAGAAGAAGCTTATCATTCCAATGAATTGTGCTCCAAGACTTACCAACAGTGGTTGTTTCAATTCTATATCTGATTAGACTCTTCCAAGGGGCAGTCCCATCTAAGGCTTTGCTGATCCATTTCGCTGATAAGCAAATCCCTTGAGTGTAAGGGTCTATGATATCCAACCCTCCCTTACCCTTTGGAAGGATACAATGAGACCATGATGTAGTAGGCATACCGTTTTGATTACCCCATTTGGACGAAATAAAATTATGAATGAGCAAAGTCATTTGATTATAACAAGCCTTAGACAGTAGCCAACATGAAGATATATAAACATGGCTAGCTAAGAGAATTTTATTAGCCACCTGGATACAACCAACCATGGATAAATAACAGTTTGACCAAGTCAACAGTTTGGATTTGAACTTACATAAGAACCATCTTGATGTAGAGACCTAGGTGGACTTTTTAGTTATTTATAATGAGAGGGACTTCCTTTAGTGTTCTCACAACACAAACAAGCTTCTTCATAGGATCATTCTCCTTGATCCAATCAACTTCAAACCTTATCAGAGTGCACATACCATTCTCTTGTGCCACCATAAGCTCTACATTTTAGAAAACATCCCCAATGTCCCTCAATCCTTCAAATGGATTCATTTAAGCAATCTTGTCAACAAACTATCAAATGCCCTCAATCAGCATTTCCTCTTCATTCAAAGATCTTTTTCACCATTATCTTGACATCCCTACATGAAAACATTTAATGGAACATATAAAGTATGAATTAGGTCTCTCCCACAAGACATAGTCACCACAAAAAGTGGGAGAGCCTAGGGCATCATGAAAACTCCAAACCAATTTGCTGATTGCACACAGTATTGTACAGGGATAGTCAGCAAACGACTTAGATTCTTGCTTGTATACCTCACAAAACAACAAAATATTGCATGGAATTAAAATTAATCTAATCCTCCGTCAATTTAATGCATTCCTGATCACGTTTTCATTGAAAAAAAAGAGTTTTAACAACCCGAAAAGAGGATTGTCCCCTCAGGGCAGCAACCTGGCAGTTTTCAGAGAATTAAAATTTTATTGCATGAAACTTTGTTACATCTCTTCCTTTCGACTCAAAATTTCCACCAACTCCCCTCTCTTTTAAAATGATTGATTACAATGTTTTTATAAACTCCTTTTCCCCTTTCCAAACTGTCCAACTCCCAAGAACCAACTACAACTCCCTAATTGTCTGTGATAGTTTTGAATAACCTTTAGTTAAATTTTTTAAGCCACTCTTTATTTCTTATTTCAGACTTCTAAGACTCAAACATTCATGAAACTTTTGAAACAAATGTAAATGGATGTTCCTATGCTCAAAAGACTTATAAACCCTTACTTAACCCTTGACTCCATCATAGTGCCCTATGTGGCCTATTACTAACATTTTGACAATTTGACATATTTTTCCAATTACATTGTAATTATTTGCATTTGATATGCACTTTATGACTCTTTGATCCCATTTATCAACCTAGTACATTCTAGGACTCTATCCCCATGACACTTCATTACATCACATTAATGACCCTTAGGTACCTTCCTTGTCCTTTCATCATGCCATTAATGACTTACAATTTTGAACTTTAACAAAATGAGTACAAAACATATTAAAAAGGACCTTTACAAGGTCTTATTACATTTAATGACCCAATATGGTCATGTTGCCATCTTGTGACCTTAATGTCTTCTCATGCCTTCAACCATGGCCTTGATGCTTCTGATACCAATCTGATGAGGAGCAATCACAAACTTGATGATAAAACATACCATACTGAACCAACAGCATAGGGAACCTAACAAGAATCGATAAGAAGATTGATTCACTATTAAAAACAACACATATTTTCACTACATATAACTATCTGCAGATTGCAAAATGGATGGCTCTCTGCGGGAGCCAGAGAGCCACTTACATTTCCTTCTATTCACTCATTCTCTATAAAAATATTATCTTTTTGCCCTTATTGATTCTCCTCTCTATCCCTTCAATCTCTTCCTCTTATAACATTTGAGGTAGTTTCGAAGTCTTACAGGATGGTTCGGATTCTTGACAGTTACAAAACAAACTCATCGACTTCCCTATGGTAATTTATCGATAACATTGGTGGCCGAAATCCTTCTATTTTGGATACATTACATTGCAATTTTAAACAATAAAAATTTGTCATTGTATAAGGAAATTTTGAAGACCTTAAATATTTATAAAACTTTGAACAAAAGATTCAAATGACGAGGTGCCTCTGCACCACATCTCTACATATCTTTCAATGAAACTCCAATTCCAAAGGGGATACCAAGATATCTGGTAATGACTCCATGTTTTATCTCTTTCCAATCATTAGGAATCCATGGGTGCTGAGAGTTGGGATGAGTCTTCCAAAATTCTGTTTTGTGAGTAGCAATTTTGGAACCTGAAATTGTGCAATAGAAATTGATGACATCCAATAGATTATTGACATCCTCAGTTGAGTTTTGGAGAAAAATCATGCCGTCATCGACAAAATGGGAGTTGAGGGCTGTCATGTGGCCAGGAAGGGAGATGACATGAATAAGGTGAGTCTCTTGAGCATGTTGAAGGACATAACCAAGGGCATTAGTAGAGAGGACATAAATAAATTTTGTTAAAACTTAAATAAGATATTTACTTGAAACTTCAACAAACAAATATGAACTCGTGGGGTGATCTTGTATCCCAGCCCCTTTTTCAATAAATAAGTATTATTTTTAAAATTTAAACTCTCAAAAATTGCAAAACATAGTTAAAAATTATAACATTAAAAAAATATACTATTAACTAAAAATTAAATAAATTTTTATCTTACATTTTCTACTAGATCAAGAAAGTGGAGATCTAGCCTTTCAAAATTACAAATCTACAAATTATTGAACTATTTCTTAAAAGCCAATAAATATATATGGACTCTTAAATTAAATATTTAATGAAACGATATCGCCATTTCTAAATATAGACGTGCAAAACTTTAAAAAAACAAGACGACAATTTAATGTAAGAGATTCCAAGAGTAATCCCGAAGCCACCGTTTAAATTTTGGAAAAAGAGCGCCAAATTACAGGAGTTTATAAAAGCAACCAACCATGAGGCCCTTTAAACCCAACGTTTCAAGGGAAAAAACAATCTGCAATTATCAAATTATCTCTCCAAATCAAGAAAGCGCAGATATCATTAGAAATTGGGTCTGCAAAAAGCTCGCCATGAAGAATTCGGTGCTCTCTCATGGGAAGGAAAAAGTATTGAAGAAGAAAATACAACATTCAGCAACAAGGGTTATGAAGAAAGGTGGGGATTTGGGTATGGAGCCCATCAAACTGAAAATATCAAAAGTGTCTCAGAAGCCGCCATTGTTACAGTTGGAGGAGGAGGGTTGTGTTGTGAAGAAAGATAACGAGATGGGCATGAAACCCATTAATATCCAAATAAAAAGATCAGAAGCTCTTCAGAAGCGGCCATTGTCACAAGTGCAGGAGGAGGGTTTTGAGAAAACAAAACAGCTGAAGAAAGATCATGAGATGGGCATAAAGGTTTTCAAAATCAGTATGAACAGATCAGAAGTTTCTCTCAAGCAGCCATTGCCACAATTGCATGTGGGTTGTGAGAAAACACAACACCCAGTAACTGGTGTGGGAAAAGATCATGAGGTGGGCAGCATAAAGCCCATTAAGGTCAAGATTAAAAGATCAGAGGCTCCTCATAAGTCCTCATTGTCACAGTTGCAGGTGGATTCTGTTTATGCTGAAAGAATGAAGGAGAAAGATCATGAAATGGGCATCAAAGTTGAAAAATCACAGGCGTCTCAGAAGCCGCCATTACCAAAGTTACAGATGGTTTCTTCTTGTGTTGGAAACCAAACCATTAGAAGAGAACGAAGAAGATTACATGTTATCTATGAAGATGAAGAGGAGGAAGAGGAAGAGCCAATTAAAAGAACTAAAACATCTCATGAGACCAAATCACAAATTTCTACCATTTCTTTTCATAGAGAAGAACAGGCAGGTAAAAATAATTGTTCTTCTTTTTTGGATTCTCACAAAGAAGAAGAAGAAATCATGTGGGGGCTGGTTTCAGGATTAGAGCTTGAAACTAATATTGACACCATTAACAAATGGAAAGAAGAGGAGGTTGCTCTAGAGGTTGAAAAATTCTTGGGAGGGCTTGAACTTGCAGCAAAGATTGATGATGAATTAACGAGAGAAGCTCGGCTTGGATGCAATAAGCTCAAATTGCTACCTACCCTGGTCAAGCTTATTTTAACACCAAAGTGCAAATTATTGCCAGAGTTGCTTCTTTCTAGAGGAATTCTTGGCCTCCTGAAGAACTGGATAGGAGACACAGCATTGAGCACTGAGATTATGAAAATGTTGCTGAAGATGGGAGTTGTAGATGATAATAAAATGCTTTTCATGGAGGAAATGAAAAAGAGTGGTTTGGAAAGGAATGTGATGCTGCTCTCAGCATCTGATGGAGAGACTGAATTGAATAGAAGACTTGCAAAATCACTCCTTAATTCATAGCTGTTGTAACTTATTTTATTTGCATGGATGAAGAAATGTGCACAATTCAATTGAATTTATGCATTGGAAACATGAATGTTCGTTCATATGAGATTGTATTCAATTCTTTATATTTATTAATTTTTATACAATCATAATAAATGTTCATTCATACCAGGTTTGTTTACTACTTATCTGTCTTAAAAATAGAGCGGTGCAATAATGAGAAGTGGTCTCATGAATTTTTAATGTGAATATGCTTTAAACAATTAGCTCCTACAAACAAGGAAGCTGGTAAAAAATTTAATTTATTATAACATTATTTTATTTACGAATTGGTTTTTGGTGGAAATATGAAAATAAATTATTGGCAAGTGGCAAAATTTTCTCCTAAACAGTAGGGGCTAATTCCAACCCCACCCTTTTTTCATCCGCTCAAAATGAAGACGCTAAAAAGTAGGGGCTCCTATAAAATAGGAAAAGATTCTAATTAAAGCTTTAGCCCCCACCAAAAAAATGCATGGGACCTCTAGTTCCCAAAAAATAGAGCCCAAGCCCCTCCATGGGATCGCTCCATAAGAGTGCAGTTTTTTTGTTTTTTCCAGTTGTATCTCATACTTCTCAATTCAAGTGATATGTATGTACATATTTATTGAATTAGCAATAATTTATTTTTGATTTATTAGGGTTAGTTTCCATTTTTGATAACTTAATTTTTTTTATAAAATCATAAATGTTCATTCTTGTACGATTTGTATTTATATCTATTGTAAAATATTGTCACCATTGAAAAGATGTATAGATATGAAAACCATTTATGTTTGCCCTTATGAACTATGGAAACCATATATGTTTGATCTTATAAATTGGTTTGGTATTCTTATATCTATATATTTTCATGGAAATAATAAATATTTATTTGAATTTATTTGTTTTTGTTGAAATTTGTATAGATTCATTTTTTTGAACAAAGTATATTTTTCTATCAAAAATTAAATATTTAATAAAATTACAAGTATAAAGTTTTCACATTTCATGATAAATGTTCAATGATTTATGAAGTTAATTGTGTTTTTACTAATTTTCTAATTTCAATGTGTTCTCAATTATTTTATCAATGAATCCTACTCTATTAATGTTCAACAGTGCTAAATTTGATTCAGTAATCAATTTTTTTATCAATAGATCATCATCCATCATTGTTTAATTTAGTACATATTTTCACAGAAATATAAGTGTTCATTTATATTGAATTTCTTCATCATATTTATTATAAATTTGGTATGACATTATGCTTTAAAGCATTCTTCTCAATCAGATAAATATATATTTAATGAAATGAAAACATAATTTATGTTTCTTCATATAGAATTGTTCATTCCATTTATTTGCTTTCATTTTTATTAGAATATTTTTAAATTTTAAAACTTAGTTTTCTACCTATATTTAAATATTAAATAAAATATTATGAATTTTATAAATTGAACTTTCAAACAAATGTTTATATATAGAAAAACAATAAATGTTTATTAAAATTTTATTGTTTTTTTTCTTATATTTTCTTATTTACATTGTTAACAAAATTTAAAAAATCTACAATAAGATTCAAACATTAAATAAAATAATCATTTGCAATATCAGAAAAAATGCAAACACCCAAAACCCATATGATAACCCAAAATGGTCACGATGGAGCCAACAGCTAAACCAAATCACATGCAAAATGGAAGAATGCTAAAATATAACAGTATAGCTCAATATTAGACCACTATCTAATAAAACACATATTAGACCACTATGTAATAACACATTGGTTCTTGCAACAAATACTTGATAAGGTTATATTTCCTTTTTCAATCTCATGCATCCAAAATACAGATGCAATACTCTTTCATTGATTTCTCTTTTCTTATGTGACATGCTATAATCTTTTCCAATGAATCTCATGAAGATTTAGTATTATAATCTATGTGTTACACATGCAAATGCATCACTTGTATACATAAAACATATTTTCATCAATTAAACTGCAAGTTGTTTCTTCATTATGGAAAGCACATAATGAAACCATATAGATTTATTTATTTTCTTGACACGAGCAGAAAAATTAGGCATTTAACTTTAGTGCCAAGTGTACTGTAAGTAGGATGATGAGCAGAATACTTGTGATATTGAACTACTAAAAAGTAACATTCGTACTATTGATAAGGTTATAGATGTTTACATCTAAGGTACTCCTACAATTGATGCTAAAACTAATAAGAAAGATGTACAAGATGAGAAGAGAGATGGCGAGGAAGAAAATAAATATGAAGGAGAGAAATTTCAAAATGAGAAGGTTACATTTTAGACATAATTAGTTGTGATAGAAATTTAGATAGAGAGGGTGACAGAGGAGAAGGTCACCTAGTTGAAGGTTGATGCAAGAGACACTCATGTTGAGGTAGTTTAAGAGTTCCTTGATAAGGAAAAGATGGAATTATATAAAGTATAACTAATCAAAGGTCTAGTTAGTATTAATGCACTTAGCCCTATTCAAATGAAGAATATTGTATCACTAATACAAGAAAAGAGTAGGAAAGAGATATTGATGATACACATCAAGGATAATGAACTTTTGAAATTTTCATCTAATGTATTGGAGAAGATTAAATATAAAAATGAAACTCTATCTTGCCAACTAAAGAGTCTTATTAGTGATACAAGTTGGATTTATTTTTGTGTTGGATGGGAGAGATGAGGTTCCCTAGCTTGGTTGCAGGTTTGCATGTGGGAGTTTTGTGGAAGTGTTTTATCAATGGAGTAGTTTTTTGTTTATTGCAGTGGATTTTGTTTCTGTTTGGCGTCTGTGGGGATTTTTTCAATTTGCTGACAGTTGTTCTGATTTTTGTTTGTTTTCTTGGCCTCCATCTTTGCATGGTACAAATTTTTATGGCATTAGTTGTGGATCTTGTTTCATGGACAAGGTTCATAATGGGTCCTCTTCAAGCATGCATTCACAGCAAGTAGATACATTTTATACAAGTGTTGGCCCTAATATGAAGAAGGTTAATGGGTGTCTTCCTAGAAACCATGATCACCCATTTTGGTCATTTCTCCTGATTTGGTGGAAGAAGATGTCTCATATTGGAGTAGCCATGCTCTAATCTATAAGTTTCTTGGTATTCACATTCCTTTGTCCACTCTCGAGGCTTGGATATGGCATTACTGACAGATTGAAGGAGATATGGACATTATGCTTACAACAAATAATTATTTTATGCTTATTCTCTCAAATATGGTAGATCGCAATAGAGTTTTTGAAGGTGACCCATATTTTTAGAATTAGGTTTGATTATTTATTAAACCATAGCATGCAGGTCTTAATTCAGCTAAAGAGATGCCTTCTTGAGTTCCTATTTGGGTTTGTCTACCTCGCCTCCCCCTGGAGTTTTTGCGAGAAGACATTTTACATAAAATTGCTAGTCTCTTGGGAAAGCTTGTGGTAGTTTCTACACAAACGTTTGGTAATAAGGTGATTTCTTTTACTTAGACTTGTGTTGAGATAGATGTAAATAATCCCCTGTCAAATTAGATGGAAATTTTTTTGGGATCTTCATCATGGATTCAACAGTTAGATTATGGATCTCTACCTTTTTAATGTCGATTTTGTCATGAGTATGGCCATCTCCTATGACATTACCCTAAAATTCATAAGGAAGCTCATTCCTCCTCTTCAACACCTCCTCCTCTAATTAAAGAGGATAAAGGGAAAGCTCCCATGATGGCTAAACCTTAGGGAAAGGACAAGGAAGGATTTGTACTTGTTAAAACTAAGGCTAAAGGACGTCATTAGAAGAGGCCATTCAAGGATAGATAGAAAAATGGAGGCTTTAGCAGGTTTGAGGTGCTAGAGAAGTTAGCTTTGGAAGAAGGGGTCCTACATGTGGTCACTTATAATAATGTTGGGATCAGTATGGAGGTTGTACCACCTCTTGAAATAGAACTAGTTCAAGCTATTCAGGGACAACAAGTGGCTCAGGTGACTTTAAATAATTCCATAGAGGATGACATTATTTTGGAAGATTTAGTTAGAGAAGTTTTAGTTTCATCTCAAAATGAGGGTTCATCTCATAGATTGGGAGTACAACAATGACCCCTTAAGAAAGGTCTTGCTAATAGCTCCTCAAAAGGGTGGAAGATAGACCTTGAAAAGATAAAAATGACTGAAGATTTGTTGATGGAATCTAGGCTTGTTAAACCTATTGATGCTCACTTTTCTCAAACCCCTCAATGATCATTCTCTCTTGGAATGTGAGGGGTTTGAATAACACCTATCATTAAAAATCTATTCGTGATTTGATTGCAATTCATTCTCTAGATGTCTTTTGTGTTCAAGAGACTAAGGTTTCTATTGAGATTATGTGTCAGTATGCTCCACTCATTTGGTATGCTGGTCACTGTCAAAGTATTAGTTCACAAGGGAATTTTGGAGGTTTGGCTTTGTTTTGGGACCCTCAAAAGATTTTTTCCCTTTGGTGGATTTCTAGTCATTACTCAATCTTTATGGTGGCTACTTCCTTGGACTCTGGTGAGACTATTCTTGTGACAAATATTTATGCCCCTATTGACATTCGTGGGAAGATTCATCTCTGGGATCACATCAGGTATGTGCTTTCTTGTGCTCCTTATTTTCCTTGGATTTTAGCATTCAATTTTAACTCTATTTTAATTCTTGAGAAGAAAAGAGGAGGTTGGCCTAGGCTTGGCCTTGCTTTTGATCTTTTTCAAGCCAAGGTGGATATTCTTTCTGTTATTGATGTTAAGCCTTCAAATGGGGTTTTCACATGGAACAATAGATGGAGTGATCAGGAAGCTATCTCAGACTATTTGGATAGGTTTCTTGTTTCATGTTATTGGGTTGCTGGTGGCCTAATTATGAGTTCTAAAATTCTTGATTGGAGAGGTTCTGGTCATTGGCCAATTAAGTTCTCTTCTTCTCCTATTGCACTACCTAAGAACCCTTCTTCTAGATTTCATCTTATGTGGCTACAAGACTTGTCCCTTTATGATTTGGTGGCTAAGTGGTGAAGAGGGGGTGGCCCCAACTTATGGCATGGCTATGTTTGTCTTTGAGAAGAAACTTAAATATGTCAAATATCATCTTAAGAGATGGAATACTTATTTCTTTGGGAACCTTTAGTCTAGAAAGAGGAATTCTCTAGATCATTTTGTAGTGATTACTCGCCAAATTAGAGACTCTAGGATTACAGAGGCTCTTAGCAGGGCAAAAGCCCAAGCTATGTGGGATGTGGAATAATGGGAACTTTGGGAAGAGATTTATTGGAAACAAAAGGCTCACATTGATTGGCTACAAGAAGGTAATAGAAATACTGGTCTTTTTCATTATTCTATTCAAGCTCATTGTAATAAGGGGTATATTTATTCTCTTGTTACTACTGAAAGACTTTAGATTTCCTCTCAGTCTGCTATGAGCCTGGAAACCCTTCAGTTTTATTCTAACCTTTTTACTAAGGATTCTCATCCTTTAATTGAGGAGGAGAACTTAATTCTTTCATGCATTCCTTCTCTTATCACCAATTCTATGAATGATTATCTTCTTCGTCCAATTTTGATATCTAAACTTGAAGAGCTTGTGTTTGGGATGAATAAAGATATAGCTCCAAGCCTAGATGGCTTCCCTATGGAATTCTTTCAGGAATTTTGGGAAATTATTAATATGGATCTCTTGGAGGTGGTTAAGGAATCCCTTCAGAATAAGAAAATGTTTTCATGCATTGAACCGTACTTTACTAACTCTTATCCCTAAGAAAGAAAGTGCTATCAATCTTGACTCCTTTCATCCCATTGATCTTTGTAATGTTGTATAAAAAATTGTCACCAAATAGATTACTGAAAGACTCAAGATAATCCTTCCAGTTGTGATTTTAGAGGAATAAGGCAGTTTTGTGGTTGGTAAGAAAATTCTTGATGGAATTGTTATTGCTTTTGAATTTATTCATTCTATGCATACATCAAAAGAGTGACCTATGTTCATTAAGTTGGATATGGCTAAGGCTTGCGATAGAGTCAAATGGAGTTTTCTCCAAAAGATCCTCTTTCGCCTTTGGTTTATACGAATAGTGGGTGAACTGGATTATGAGTTGTGTTACTTTAGCTTCTTTTTCTGTTTTGGTGAATGGTGTTCCTTTAGAGCTCTTTGGTGCCTATCGAGGACTTCACCAAGGGGATCCTATTTCACTTTATCTCTTTATCATTATAGCTAAGGGTTTGTGCCACTCTCTTAAGCTTCGTGCTCAGTAGGGTTTGATTCATGGGTGGAAATGGGGTGTTGGCTTGCCTCCTATTTCACATCTTCAATTTTTGAATGATAATTCATTTATGGGACATGCATGTCTTTAGGAAGCTACTTCTTTTAGGCATGCTTTGGATGTGTATCTTGCAGCTTTGGGATAGAAAGTTAATGAGAACAAATTCTCCATTTTTTTCTTCAATACTCTCGAGGCTATTTAGTGGTGTATTGCTGCTATTTTGAGGATTCTGATTAGGTCTCTTCCCTTTGTTTATTTGGGTATTCCTTTTACTATTGGTAGACATCCTAGATCTTCCTAGCAAGTTTTTCTTGATAAACTATGGCAAAAGGTTAATCGTTGGACTTATTGATGGCTATCAATTGCTACTCGCCTGACTCTATTAAAATTGGTTATTCAAGCCCTTCTTATTTATAGGTGTTTTGTTTAGGCTGATCCTATGTATTTTCTTCAAGAATTTGATGCTCTATCTCATCAATTCCTTTGGAGTGGGAATCTTTCAACTTCTAAATGGAGTCTTGTTAAATGGGAAATAGTGTGTAGACCTTAGAAGGAGGTTGGCCTTGGCTTACAATTATCTATTTTAAATGGATAGGTTCTCGTTGCAAAACTTTATTGGCATTGGTGTACTAATCGACATCAACTTTGGGCTCGTATTCTCACTCATAAGTATTTTCCAAATATTGATGGGGTTGAAGTTCATCGCTTTCCTCTAGAAGGGAAAGGTTCCATGATTTGGAATATGCTAAATTTTGGAGCTCAGTTGGTTAAAGATGGTCTCTTTTGGATTTGTCATTCAGTATCACAATCTTTATTTTGGTTTGACTCTTGGGACAAGCACCCTCCTATTCTTACCACTCACCCTCATTTACATGCCCTCTATCAAAATTTTAATGTTGTTGGTTGGGATATAGTTGATTTTTACAAGATAGGGTGCATTAGAGGTTTGGCTCCTTCCTTTTCTTGGAAACACCTCTTTGAATGGCCTCCAGGAGGATCTGAGGAGGATAGGAAGGAGTTGTTTCAGATTTTGTAGTCGCATGAGTGTACTACTTTGGTTGGTAATGATGTGCTTCCTTGGGACAATGAAGATTTGTCTGTAAAATTTTCAATGTCTATAGGATATACTGAGAGTCTTCAGTAAACAATGGGGGAGATTAAGATGCCTTGGTGGAAGCAAGTCTGGTTCAAGTTTTCTTGGTCCAAATGTATTTTTTTTATATGGTTGGTGGTCCATAACTGATGTCTTACATGGGATAATTTATGAAAGCATGGCTTCCATGGACCCTCAATGTGTGTTCTATGCCAGACTAGTGAAGAAAATATCTCTCATCTCTTTTTCCACTGCTCTTTCACTAGACATATTTGGCACTCTTGGTGGAATGTGTGGAACCAATCCTGTTCGCATGTTTCCTTACTGGCAGAATTCTTTGCTTGCTGGGGTAAGGCTCCTATAAAGATTTCATTTCTTCAAGTTGCCTAGACTCTTGGACCCTCCTTTATTATTTGGCATATCTGGTTGGAAAGAAACTGTCGTATCTTTAAGAATGGGTTTTTAGAGGTTCCTCACTTATGGTGGAATATTCTCCATTCTTTGGGTGAAACTATTTCTACAAAATGTGACACTTCTGAGGCCATGGAACTAAGGGAGGATATTTTGAATAATCGTCTAAATATTCCCCCTTCACATGGAAAACTCTTAAGAAGGATGTGTAGACATCCCTTGCAAAAGATAAATAGGGTGGGGAAGTGGAGTTCCCCTCTGCAAAGTAATCTTAAAATCAACACGGATGAGTCTTCCAAGGGAAAACCAAACCCTGCTGGCATTGGTGGTGTTGGTAGAGATAGTAAGGGGGATGTCTAGTTTGTGTTTTCTATTTATAAAGTTCATCACACTAACGACCTAATGGAGGCCATAGATTTTTTATGATGTGAAGAATTCATGTGACCTTGGTTGGAGAAGGCTTATCTATGAATTTGACTCACAAGTGGTGATACATCTATTAAATCAGCAACATTTTGAAGTTGTTAGTTGGAGGTTAGCCTTGATTGTGGACCAGATTCATAATTTGTGTACTTATTTGGAGTATGTTACTTTCACTCATATTCCTAGGGAATGGAATAGTGTTGCCAATTGTTTGGCCAAGTGGGCTTTTGAACACATGTGTAATTGGAACATTGTTGATAAGACTTACCTTCCGATGGGCTTGTCCCATCAACTTGATCACTTGGTTGATCTTGAAAAGGTTGTCTAATGCCCTTTCTTTTTTTGTTCTTGTTTTTCTTTTAGCTTGAATAAAGTTTCACCCCTCCTTTTATAAAAAATAAAAGAGTCTTATTAGTAAAAATATAAGTACAAACTTCAAATCCGTAGAAAACATTTCTATAATCAAAGTGAAGGATGAATTTGATAAAAGGAAATACAATTACTTATGTGCTTTAAATGCAAAATATTGAATACCTGACCATCTTTGGGAAGCCACTTCTTTTAGGCATGCTTTGGATGTGTATCTTGCAGCTTTATGATAGAAAGTTAATGAGAAAAAATCCTCCATTTTTTTCTTCACTACTACCCAGGCTATTTAGAGGTGTATTGCTACTATTTTGAAGTTTCTAATTAGGTATCTTCCCTTTGTTTATTTGGGTATTCCTTTTAATGTTGGTAGACATTCTAGATCTTCTTGGAAAGTTTTTCTTGATAAACTATGACAACAGGTTAATCATTGGACTCATCAATGGCTATCAATTGCTACTCGCTTACTTTATTAAAATCGATTATTCAAGCCTTTCTTATTTACAAGTGTTTTTTGCAAGCTGATCCTATGTATTTTCTTCAGGAATTTGATGCTCTATCCCATCAATTCCTTTGGAGTGGGAACCTTTCAACTTCTAAATGAAGTCTGGTTAAATGGGAAATAGTGTGTAGACCTCAGAAGGAGGGTGGCCTTGGCTTACAATTAGCTATTTTAAATGGATAGGTTCTCATTGCAAAAATTTATTGGCGTTGGTGTACTAACCAACATCAACTTTGGGCTCGTATTCTCACTCATAAGTATTTTCAAAATATTGATGGGGTTGAAGTTCATTGCTTTCCTTTGGAAGGGAGAGGTTCCATGATTTGGAATACGCTAAATTCTGGAGCTTAGTTGGTTAAAGATGGTCTCTTTTGGATTTTAGATTTGGGATCACAAGGTTTATTTTTACTTGACTCTTGTGATGGACACCCTCCTATTCTTACCACTCATCCTCAATTACATGCCCTTTATCAAACTTTTAGTGCTTCTGGTTGGGACACAGTTGATTTTCATAAGATAGGGTGTGTTAGAGGTTTGGCTCCTTCCTTTCATTGGAAAAACCCCTTTGAATGGCCTTCAGGAGGATTTGAGGAGGATAGGAAGGATTTGTTTTAGATTTTGCAATCTGATGAGTGTACTACTTTGGTTGATAATGATGTTCTTTCTTGGGACAATGAAGATTTGTCTATAAAATTTTTAGTGTCTACAAGATATGTTGAGCTTCTTCGATAGATGTTGGGGGACATTCAGATGCCTTGATGGAAGAAAGTCTAGTTCAAGTTTTCTTGGCCCAAATGTAATTTTTTATGTGGTTGGTGGTCCATAGTCAATGTCTTACATGGGATAATTTATGCAAGCATGGCTTCTAGGGACCCTAATTGTGTGTTCTATGTTGGACTAGTGAAGAAAATATCTCTCATCTCTTTTTCCATTGCTCTTTCACTAGACATATTTGATAATCTTGGTGGAATGTGTGGAACCAATCTTGTTGTATGTTTCCTCACTGGCAGAATTTTTTGCTTGCTAGGGTAAGGCTCCTGTCAAGACTTCATTTCTTCAAGTTGCCTAGACTCTTGGACCCTTCTTTATTATTTGGCATATTTGGTTGGAAAGGAATCGTTGTATCTTTAAGAAATATTTTTTAGAGGTTCCTCACTTATGGTGGAAAATTCTCCATTCTTTCAAGGAACCTGTTTCTGCAAAATGTGACACTTCTGAGGCCATGGAAACAAGGGAGGATATTTTCAATAATTGTTCAAATATTCCCCCCTCACATGGAAAACTACTAAGAAAGATGTGTAGACATCCCTTGCGAAAGATAAATAGGGTGAGGAAGTGGAGTGCCCCTCCACAGGGTATTCTTAAAATCAACACAAATGGGTCTTCTAAGGGAAATCCAGGCCTTGTTGGCATTGGTGGTGCTAGTAGAGATAGTAAGGGGGATGTCTAGTTTGTATTTTCTTTTTATAAAAGTCATCACACTAACAACCTGATGGAGGTCATAGCTATTTTGTATAATGTGAAGAATGCTTGTGACCTTGATTGGAGAGGGCTTATCTGTGAATCTGATTCACAAGTGGTGATACCTCTATTAAATTAGCAACAACTTGAAGTTGTTAGTTAAAGGTTATCTTTGAGTCATAATTTGTGTACTTATTTGGAGACTGTTACTTTTAGTTATATTCCCAGGCAATGGAAGAGTGTTGTTGATAGTTTGGCAAAGTGGGCTTCTAACCATATGTGCAATTGGAACATTGTTGATAAGACTCACCTTCTAATGGGCTTGTCCCATCAACTTGATCACTTGGTTGATCTTGACAGGGCTGTCTAATGCCCTTTCTCTGTTTGTTCTTGTTTCTCTTTCAGCTTGAATAATGTCTCACCCCTCCTTTTATTTGAAAAAAGAGTCTTATTAATAAGCATATAAGTACAAACTTCAAATCCTTAGAAAAAAATTCTTTAGGGTATGTGCAGGATCATGGTGTACCAAATTATGGCCTTAAGTGGCAATGAAAAATAAAAAAATCAGGGTTATGTCAACTTGACACATAATTTTAAAGTGGTTATGAACTTTACATCAAAAAGTTGTAAGAAAATAATTTGTAGGAAATTGAATGTAGTTTCTAAACTACTAGGCCTTATCAAGAGAAAAAAAAATTGATTGGTCAAAAGTTTGAATTTTAATGCAATACTACAAAAATTTTAGGGCAAAAATAAAAAGTAGGTGTATGTCCGACCATCTTAATCAAAATCAAATGATAATATTTTTTTAATATAACTATAGATATGAAAAGTAGTCTCATGCCCAGATGTGAGGCATTTTTTCAGTATTTTTATTCCAAATAAATAATTAAATAAGAATTTTTTACCAAAACTTTTTCAAAAAAAAAAGGTCCCGTGTTTGACCACCTTAACTAATAGAAAATTTTACTATTTTTTTTTCTTATACTAGGTGAAGTATAGAATGTGACGCAACTTTTAGATTTAAAAAATGTTATACCGTTTGAAAATTATAGCTATTTTTCAATCAGTATGTCAATCAGAAATTTACAATAATCTTCATTGATAATTAACTAATAAATACTGATCAATCTCAGAATTTGACAGAAATTATATTGATGGAATCTTGAGAGAGATATTAAAAAACTCTTTTCGTTTCATTCAATTTCAATCAAAATAACATTATCAGATGACTACCCGAAGTCTAAGTATCACTAAAACCCTCTTCAAACACATCTTTTGGGTTGATCGGGTAGGCTTGGTAAATACCAAGCCTAATCTGATATCGGATTTGAAATCAGATATCAGATTTGAAATCAGATATCAGATTTCAAATCGGATATCCGATATGACTAGGTAAATTTTGGTGAGAAATTTGAAATCCCAACCCATTTTGGAAGGAAAATAGAATTTAAGACTTATACCTTATGATTTATAATTTTTTTTTTTTATATTACTATATAAATATGTATTATAATATATAATATATATATATAATAACGTAATGTAAAGATATAAGATATAATATATTAATATATAATAATATATATATATATTATAACGTAATATTTTTATTAAATATAATAACCTTATATATATGTTATTAATATATATATAATAACATAATATATTTAATTAAATATAATAAAATTATATACATATATATATATATAATAATAACTTAATATATATTATAACGTAATATTTTATAGCTTATGATTCATAAATTATTTTTGTTATATTACTATATAAATATGTATTATAATATTATATATATATATATATATATATAAACATATACATATATACATATATATAGATATATATATGTATATATATATGTACATATATACATATATATATATATATGTATACATATATATATATGTACATATATATATGTACATATATACATATATATATATGTACATATATACATATATATATATGTACATATATATATACATGTATATATGTACATATATACATGTATATATATATCTATGTATACATATATGTACATATATATATATATATATATATATATATATAATAACATAATGTAAATATATAACATATAATATATTACTACATAATAATATATTATGTTATTCTCATTATAATCTATAAATATAATTTATATTATTATTATTTTTACTAAATATAATAACGTAATATATATATATATATAAGTATGTTACTAATATATATATAATATAACATAATATTTTTATTAAATATAATAAACATATATATATATGTTATTAATATATAGGTATATTATTAATATATATGAGTCAAAGGGGGTCATAGGTTGACCTATGACTCCCTTCGATCCATTACATAACAACATATGTCTCTAGGGTCCTCCTAGTGACATATTAGAATCGTTCTTATGGGTCGAAAGAGGTCATAGGTTGACCTATGACCCCCTTTGACGCATTACATGATGACATGTCTCTAAGGGTCCTAAGATCCCTAAGGACATATTAGAATCGTTCTTATGGGTCAAAAGGGGTCATAGATTGACCTATGACCCCATTCAACTCATTAAATGATGACATATGTCCCTAAGGGTCTAGGACCCATAGGGACATATTAGAATTCAACCCATTAAATGATGACATATGTCCCTAGGGGTCTTAGGGACATATTAGAATCGTCCATATGGGTCAAAGGGCATCATAGATTGACCTATGACTCCCTTTGACCCATTACATGATGACATATGTCCCTAGGGGTCCTAACACCCCTAGGGACATATTAGAATTATTCATATGGGTCGAAGGGGCTCATAGGTTGACTTATGATCCCTTTCGACCAATTACATAATGACATATGTCCCTAGAGGTCTTAGGACCCCTAGGGACATATTAGAATCATTCTTATGGGTAGACGGGGGTTATAAGTTGACCTATGACCCTCTTTGACACATTACATGATGACATATGTCCCTAGGGGTCTTGGGACACCTAGGGACATATTAGAATCGTTCATATGGGTCAAAAGAGGTCATAGGTTGACCTATGACACCCTTCAACCCATTACATGAATACATATGTCCCTAGGGGTCCTAGAACCACTAAAAAAATATTAAAATTATTCTTATGGGTCAAAGGTGGTCATAAGTTGACCTATGACCTGCTTTGACCCATTACATGATGACATATGTCCCTAAGGGTCCTCAAAACTCTAGGGACATATTAGAATCATTCTTATAGGTCTAAGGAGGTCATAAGTTGACCTATGACCTCCTTTGACCCATTACATGATGACATATGTCCCTAGGAGTCATACGACCCCTTAGGAACATATTAGAATGCTTCTTATGGGTCAAAAGGGGTGATAGGTTGACCTATAACCCCCTTTGACGCATTACATGACGACATATGTCCAAAGGGGTCCTAGGACCCCTAGAGACATATTAGAATCTTTCTTATGGGTCAAAAGGGGTCATAGGTCAACCCATTAAATGATGAGATATGTCCCTAGGGGTCCTAGGAACCCTAGGGACATATTATAATCATTCATATGGGGTCAAAGGGCATCATAAGTTGACCTATGACCCCCTTCAACCCATTACATTATGACATATGTCCCTAGGGGTCCTAGCACCCCTAGGGACATATTAGAATCATTCATATGAGTCAAAGGGGGTCATAGGTTTACTTATGATCCCTTTCGACCCATTACATAATGACATATGTTCCTAGAGGTCTTAGGACCCTTAGGGAGATATTAGAATCATTCTTATGGGTCAAAAGTGCTCATAGGTTGACCTATGACCCGCTTCGACACATTACATGATGACATATATCCCTAAGGGTCCTTGAAACCCTAGGGACATATTAGAATCATTCTTATGGGTCAAAGGGGGTCATAGGTTGAAAATTGACCCACTTCAACACATTACATGATGACATATGTCCCTAGGGGTCCCAGGAACATATAAAAATGCATCATATGGATCAAATGGTGTCATAGGTTTACCTATGATGCCCTTCAACCCATTAAATGATGACATATGTACCTAGGGGTCCTAGGACACCTAAGGACATATTGCAATGATTCCTATGCTTGACCCATTAAATGATGACATATGTTCCTAAGGGTCCTAAGACCCCTAGGGACATACTAGAATCGTTCTTATGAGTCAAAGGGGGTCATAGGTTGACCTATGACCCCTTTTGACCAATTACATGATCACATATGTCCCTAGGGGTCCTAGGACCCCTAGGGACATATTAGAATTGATCTTATGGGTCAAAGGGGCTCATAGGGTGACCTATGACCCCCTTCAACTTATTAGATGATGACATATGTCCAAGGACATATTAGAATCGTTCTTAAGGGTCAAAGGGGGTCATAGGTTGACTTATGACCCCCTTTAACACATTACATGATGACATATGTCCCTAAGGGTGTTAGGACACCTAGGGACATATTAGAATACTTCATATGGGTCAAAAGGTGTCATAGGTTGACCTATGACCCCCTTCGACCCCTTAAATGATGACATATATAGCTAGGGGTCCTAGGACCCCTAGGGACATATTAGAATCATTCATATGGGTCAAAGGGGGTCATAGATTGACCTATCACCCCCTTCGACCAATTACATGACGACATATGTCTGTAAGATCTTAGGACTCCTAGGGACATATGTCATCATGTAATATGTCAAAGTGGGTTATAAGTCAACCTATGACCCCCTTATACTCATAAGAATGATTCTAATATATCTTTAGGACATATGTCATCATGTAATGGGTCGAAGGGGGTCATAGGTCACCCTATTAGCCCCTTTGACCCATATGAAGCATTCTAATATGTCCTTAGGGGTTCTAGGACCCCTAGGGACATATGTCATCATGTAATGGGTCAGAGAGGGTTATAAGTCAACCTATG
The DNA here is from genome assembly GCA_028749045.1 of Cupressus sempervirens. Classification (NCBI taxonomy): domain Eukaryota; kingdom Viridiplantae; phylum Streptophyta; class Pinopsida; order Cupressales; family Cupressaceae; genus Cupressus; species Cupressus sempervirens. The sequence goes on from CM053787.1 coordinate 649,237,776, forward strand.
ACCCCCTGTGATCCATAAGAATGATTGTAATATGTCCCTAGGGGTCCTAGGACCCCTAGCTATATATATCATCATTTAATGGGTCGAAAGGGGTCATAGGTCAACCTATGACACCCTTTGACCCATATGAAGCATTCTAATATGTCCCTAGGTGTCCTAAGACCCCTAGAGACATATGTCATCATATAATGTGTCGAAGTGGGTCATAAGTCAGCCTCTGACCTCTTTTGACCCATAAGAATGATTCTAATATGTCCCTTGGGGACCTAAGACCCCTAGGGACATATGTCATCATGTAATGGGTCAAAGGTCCTTTGACCCATATGAATGAATCTAATATGGACATATGTCATCATGTAATATGTCGAAGGGTATCATAGGTTAACATATGACCCTCTTTGAGCCATAAGAATGATTCTAATATGTCTTTAGGGGTCCTAGGACCCTTAGGGAGATATGTCATCATTTAATGGGTCGAAGGAGGTCATAGATCAACCTATTACCCCCTTTGACTCATATGAAGTATTCAAATATGTTCCTAGGGGTCCTAAGACCCCCATGTACATATGTCATTATGTAATGGGTCAAAAGGTGTCATAGGTCACCTTATGACCCCTATGACCCCTTTTCACCTATTAAAAAGATTCTAATATGTCCCTTGGGGTCTTAGGACTCTTAGGGACATATGTCGTCATGTAATAGGTCGAAGAGTATCATAGGTCAACCTATGAACTCCTTTGACCCATAAGAACGATTCTAATATGTCCTTAGAGGTCATATGACCCCTAGGGATATATGTCATCATTTAATGGGTCGAAGGGGGTCATAGGTCAACTTATGACCCTCTTTCACCCATAAGAACGGTTCTAATATGTACCTAGGGGTCCTAGGACACCTAAGGACATATGTCATTATTAAATGGGTCAAATGGGGTCATTCGTTACCCTATAACCCTGTTTGACCCATAAGAACAATTCTAATGTGTCCTTAAGGGTCCTGAGACTCCTAGGGACATATTAGAATCATTCTTATGGGTCAAAGGGGGTCATAGGTTAATAGGTCAAAGCGGGTCATAGGTCAACCTATAACCCCGTTTGACCCATAAGAATGATTCTAATATGTCCCTAGGGGTCTTAAGACTCTTAAGGATATATGTCATTATTTAATAGGGCGAAGGGGGTCATAAGTCAACCTATGACACCCTTTGACCCATATGAAGCATTCTAATATGTCCCTAGGTGTCCTAGGACCCCTAGGGACATGTGTCATCATTTAATGGGTTGATGGGGGTCATAGGTCACCCTATGACCCCTTTTGACCCATAAGTACAATTCTAATATCTCCCTAGGGGTCTTAGGACCCCTAGAGACATATGTCATCATGTAATTAGTTGAAGGGGGTCATAGGTCAACCTATGACCCCCTTTGACCTATAAAAATGATTCTAATATGTTCGTAGAGGTCCTAAGACCTCTAGGGACATATGTCATTATTTAATGGGTCGAATGGGGTCATAGGTCAACCTATGACCCCCTTTGACCCATATGAAGCATTGTAATATGTCTGTAGGGGTCCTAGGATCCCCAAGGACATATGTCATCATGTAATGGTTTGAAGGGGGTCATAGGTAACCTTATGACCCCCTTTGACCCATAAGAACAATTCTAATATGTTCTTAGGGGTCCAAAGACTCCTAAGGACATATCTTGTCATTTAATGGGTAAAAGGGGATCATAGGTCATCATATGACCTCGTTTGACCCACATGAAGCATTCTGATATATTCCTGAGGGTCTTAGGACCCGTAGGGACATATGTCATCATGTGATGTGTTGAAGGTGGTCATAGGTCAACCTATGACTCCCTTTGACCCATACAAATGATTCTAATATGTCCCTAGGGGTCCTAAGACCCCTAAGAACATATGTCATCATTTAATGGGTCGAAGGGGGTCATAGGTCAACCCATGACCCCCTTTGATCCATATGAACGATTCTAATATGTCCCTATGTGTCCTATGACCCCTAGGGACATATGTCGTCATATAATGGGTCGAAGGGGGTCATAGGTCAAACTATGACCCCTTTAAACCCATATGAAAGATTCTAATATGTCCCTAGGGGTCCTAGCACCGCTAGGGACATATGTCATCATGTAATGGGTCATGAACAATTCTAAGAGGTTCCTAGGGGTTCTAGGACTCTTAGAAAAATATGTCATCATGTAATTGGTCAAAGACCTATGACCCCCTTTGACCCATAAGAATAATTTTAATATGTCCCTAGGGCTCCTAGGACCCCTAGGGACATTTGTCATCATTTAATGGGTTGAAGAGGGTCATAGGTGAACCTGTGAATCCTTTTGACCCATATGAATGAATCTAATATGTTCCTAGGGGTCCTAGGACCCCTAGGGACATATGTCATCATGTGATATGTCGAATGGGGTTAGAGGTTAACCTGTAACCCCCTTTGAGCTATAAAAATGATTCTAAAATGGCCCTAGGGGTCCTAGGACCCTTAGAGAGATATTTCATCATTTAATGGGTTGAAGGGGGTCATATGTCAACCTATGACATGCTTTGACCCATATGAAGCATTCTAATATATCCCTAGGGGTCCTAGGACCCCTATGAATATATGTCGTCATGTAATGGGTCGAAGGGGGTCATAGGTCACCCTATGACCCCCTTTGACTGATTAGAAGGATTCTAATATGTCCCTAGGGGTCTTAGGATCCCTAGGGACATATGTCATCATGTAATGGGTCGAAGGGGGTTATAGGTCAACCTATGACCTCCTTTGACCCATCAAAATGATTCTAGTATGTCCTTAGGGGTCCTAGCACCCCTAGGGACAAATGTCATCATTTAATGGGTTGAAAGGGGTCATAGGTCAAACTATGACCCTGTTGATGCATAAGAAAAATTCTAATATGTCCTTAGGGGTCCTAGGACTAGTAGGGACATATGTCATCATTTAATGAGTCAAAGAGGGTCATTGGTAAACTTATGACCCCCTTTGACCCATATGAACGATTCTAATATGTCATGAGGGATCCTAGGACCCCTGGGGACATATGTCATCATGTAATGGATCGAACAAGGTCATAGGTCAATCTATGACCCCCTTTAACCCATATGAATGATTCTAATATGTTCTTAGGGATCCTAAGACCCCTGGGGACATATGTCATCATGTAATGGGTCAAAGATTCTAATATGTCCCTAGGGGTCCTAGGACCCCTAGGGATATATGTTGTCATTTAATGTGTCGAAGGGGGTCATAGGTCAACCTATGACCCCCTTTGACAGATATGAAACATTCTAATATGTCCCTAGGGGTCCTAGGACCCCTAAGGACATATGTCGTCATGTAATGGGTCAGAGGGGGTTATAGGTCAACCTATGACCCCTTTTGACCCATAAGAATGATTGTAATATGTCCCTAGGGGTCTTAGGACCCCTAGCTATATATGTCATCATTTAATAGGTTAAAGGAGGTCATAGGTCAATATATGACATTGTTCGACCCATATGAAGCATTTTAATATGTCCCTAGGTGTCCTAGGACCCCTAGGGACATGTGTCATCATGTAATGTGTCGAAGAGGGTCATAAGTTAACCTATGACCCGCTTTGACCCATAAAAATGATTCTAATATGTCCCTAGGGGTCTTAAGACCCTTAGGGACATATGTCATCATCTAATGGGTCGAAGGGGGTCATAGGTCACCCCATGAGCCCCTTTGACCCATAAGAATGATTCTAATATGTCTCTAGGGGTCCTAGGACCCCTAGAGACATATGTCATCATTTAATGGGTCAAAGGGGGTCATAGGTCCCTTTGACCCATATGAAGCATTCTAATATGTCCCTAGGTGTCATAGGACCCCTAAGGACATATGTCATTATGTAAATTATCAAAGGGGGTTATAGTTCACCCTATGACCCCTTTCAAACTATATGAAAGATTCTAATATGTCCCTAGGGGTCTTAGGACCCTTAGGGACATATGTCAATATGGAATTTGTCAAAGGGGGTGATATGTCACCCTATGATCCCCTTTGACCCATATGAATGATTCTAATATGTCCCTAGGGGTCTTAAGACCCCTAAGGACATATGTCATCATGGAATGTGTCGAAGGTGGTCATTGGTCACCTTATCACCGCCTTCGACCCATATGAATGATTCTAATATGTCCTTGAGGGTCCTAGGACCTCTAGGGACAAATGTCATCTTGTAATATATCGAAAGGGTTCATAGGTCATCTTGTGACCCCCTTCGACCCATATAAACTATTTTAATGTCCCTAGGCATCCTAGGATCCCTTAGGGACATATGTCATCATGGAATGTGTCCAAAGGGGTCATAGGTCATCCTGTGAGCCCTTTTGACCTATATAAATGTGTAATGTCCCCTTTTTTAGCATTCATAGCATGATATTTTTGTTAGCCTATTTCCCCATGGTCCTGTAGACTAACCAGGACATTAAAGGGACTTAGAGGCCATTTGGCCTAGATAGTTTCAGTTGCAGGTCTTTCTGAGGGGTTTTGAGGCAACTTTGGGCATACTTACTATTTATAGTAAGTCATCTTGGGCATGGATGGACATCCAGTGGCAACGATATGTCGATGGTAATTGTTTAAAATCAACAAGAAGACTTGTTTATCACTGATAAGATTTGTTGTGATTTGATAAAGCTATTTTATAAAGTTAAATTTAAATATTTAACTTTATTAATGCATAGACTATAGTTTGTGGGAAATATTTAAATTAAAAGAGTCCCCTTTATTTTATAACACATTGGAGACATAAGTTACATAAAAAGAGTTATGTTTTATCCCACATTGAGAAAATGAAGGATGTAGCTCTTGTGAGAACACTATAAAAGAAATGGAAGAGCTTCTTTATGCATGCTTGGAAATATCAAAGAACTTGAGAATTTTTTTGAAGATTATGTCTCAATAGTTTGAAGGACGAAATTCTTTCAAGTTGAAAATTTTGATGCCATTGAAAGATATGGTCTTGAGATTCAACATAGTAGCAATCCAAAAAAATAGATACAAAAAAGTAGTCTGAAAGAGCAGAATTGAAAAAGCAGGCTAAAAAAGTGGGTAAGAAAAAGCAGTCCGAAAAAGAAGAACCAAAAAAGTAGGCCGAAATAGCAGTTTGAAAAAAATAAAATATAAGGGGCAGCATTGAAGGAAATTATTACAGCCATCTACAACCAGGTTCTTTTGTTAGTATTTCTTTTTAGGGTGTTATAAGCTTTTACTAGCATTATCATTTTGTAATCCATGTAAATGCCAAAGTCTTGGCCATATTTCATGAGCATTGTATTTTTCATTGCAATTAAGAAGATAATAGTTGCTGGTGTCATTTAAGCAATTTAATATCATTATTTATTAGCTAGTTAGTTTGCATACCAACTATTTGTAAAAATGCTAGTTGGCTGTAGGTTTTCATTTCTCATGCTTAGATCATATATATGTACTGAATATTGTCAAAATTAGTAGCACACTCATGTTAGGTCATTGTGTAGTCCATTTTAGTCTTCTAGCACAAAATTCTCATCTATGCAAATTGAAGAAGAAGTCATTTGAAGCTAACTGAAATACTATATCAGTCATACGTCCCTTTCATGTGAATTATTTGATGAAATTCTTTGAGCTTTCATTAGCATTTTTTTGAGGGTAGATTAGAGGTGGGTTATTACAGTGTTATTAGAGCTATAAGTCCTGCCATCCTATGGAGGTCTTATAGGAAATTTGGTATAGCCAGATAGAGAGAAAAATGTTTGACAAAATGAATGCCGGTCCAGATTAGGGAAAGGAAAGATTCTTACAATTATTAGACACCTTAGCACAGGGACAACGATCAGAAGAGCAAAGAGCACAAGAAAAGAGTCAGAGATTTGAGCTTATGATGTAGATTATGGCTCATCAAATGGGGTTGAATGCTAATGTGGTTGGAGGAAATAATTAGAATAGTAATAATCAGGATGGGGCACATAATGGAGGCAAACAAGTTGAGAAAAATTTCAGTCATGTACCCCAGCAAACTAGGACAGTGAGTTCGAGGCCCATGGTTCCAATATTTCCTCCTAGAGCTCCAGAGAAGCCTGTACCAGAGCCCCAGATCACTGATATACAGGACTAGCTGAGAAGAGATTGGGAAGCCGAAGGTCCAAATTTTATAGCTGCAATTACCTTTAGGAGTATATAGGTGTGCAGATGAAGCATATGCCACGTGGACATGATAGGAACCAGAGCTATGAGCTATGGAAGAAAGTAGGGAAACTTCAGTTACCATATTACGATGGCTCGAGGGAGTCTACAACAAGAGCTTGGGTTCAAAGGCTTGACACATACTTTCAAATGAACCCTATTCTTGAGGAAGAAGCTATTAAGTATGCATCAATTCACCTGGATGGGTTAGCACACAAGTGGTGGCATCATGGTATGGTCACTATGGATCATGCAAACATTATCTCAGACGTGGAGTTTAAGGAGAGACTGATTGAACGATTTGATAGGCCTAAGGATCGTACCTTCCCTATGATAAGCAAAAACTTGTATGAGGAGTTTAACAGACATGCTGATTCGATATAGGGAGACATTAGCACATCTTCAGGTAATGGTTTACTTGCATCATCTTCATAGGTAGAAAGGGTTACAAATGTTGTGCAGGTTGAGCTAGTTGCATCAGAAGGTGATATCACAGGCACACTGGATTGTGTGATTGACACAGATAGTGATTCCACTACGGTTGGGCTGGATGAAGTTATAGCAGTTGAGGATATTGTCATGTTTGAGGATAGTACAATTGATCAGAAAGTGAGCATTCAGGACTTTGCAGAAAGTGAGTACTACGCATAGTTGGATGCTTCTTCACATGAGATAGAGGCGAGTAGCTCTTTACTTGGTTTGGCAAGCTAGCTAAAGACAAGGGACAAGAATATTGTCACGGCTTTATCTCATCATGATACGATACATGGATTGATTAAGAAACACATTTGGATGATTCAACTGCAAGAGAGACAAAAAGGAGTCACAAAAAGTTCTTCTTGTGATGACTTACAACAGATTAAGGAAGGCATAGAGGCAATGAATTTGGCTCTCTAGGATTCTGAGAGACATGTGGATGAGCATTGTCTTGAGGTAAGTTCAGGTCAAGAGTTAGCGCATATAGCAGGGACTAAGTTTCCTTTTACAGTCGGGTCACATGATGATGATATGAGTACATCTAGCATTCACACTCCAGATTCAGAGACTGTAGATAGGTTCATGAAGTCAGTTGGTATTGTTCACATTACTCAAGTGAGAAGTTTACTTGAATTTCCAGTTGGTTTCCATTCATGGATTAGATGTTGGGATCCTTATCTTAGTACTTGGGATCATTTTGACTGAAGATATTTATCATTCTTTGGTAGTAGTATCTATTGCACCATCATGGACTTGATTAGTAGTTTGCCAGGTGTAGTTCTCATCCATGCCAATAGCTTGTTTGATGCTAGAATTAGTTTCTACACACCTTTGTTGGGCATTGTTCATGTATCCATTTGACCATTCTTGTTGGAATTGGTTGATGATCTCTCAGATATGACAAAGTTTATAGAAGAGTCCCAGGATCTGATTATTACAGATGACACCCAGGGGGATGTTGTAGATAGTTTTGAGGAGTTAGTCTCCTCAACAGTTTCCTTTGATACAGAGGTTTATGTTGATGCTTCAGTTACTCCGTTTGATGATACAAGTTCAACAGTTGGACTGCAAAATTTGGATGGTAGTATTACAGATGATAGCTATTATGAGGTTACTCCTTTGGACAGTGTACTAGGGGTAGAGTATAGGAGTTTGACCAGCCAGCACAATCATGTGTCTAGTCAGCTGAGAGTTAGTGAGCGAGACATTGCTATCGTTTGCAAGCATTTCAATGCTACTCGTCAGTTGTTAGTAGTTTATGGATGGGGTTCTCCTAGTAGTAATGAATAGGAAGGCAATTATCTTTCCTTGACAGAGATCCACTCTTTATGGGAGGCTATCTGGATTTTGAGATAGAATTATATGCAGTTGGTAGCCGACAGAGATTATCTTATGGAGAGGGGTAGTATAGCATATGACACATTATTGGTCAAGGAAGATGAGTTGAGTGAGCTTACTTAGAAGCTTGAGGTGACTTCTGAGTTTCTTGAGAGTACACAGTTGGCTTTCAAGAAGTCACAGTTTCAGTTAGCTGAGGTGACTGTGGAGTTGGAATGACTTCAGTCTTTACCAGATTCTGTACAGTCACCAACCATGGTGTCTGGTGATCCAAGGATGTCCACGGTCGAGGTTGATAGAGGCAATGAAGGTGAGGATATATCTATCCATGACACTAGTATTGGCATATTTGGTCCATTTCCATTGGAGGCAAGTTCAATTGAGTTGGGCACTGCAGCTGAGCATTGTGGTATGTTTGACTTGGAGGACATAAAGACTAGTGATGTTGTTGTTGATTCTGCACCCTTGGCTATATCATCTTCTGACTTAGCTGATGATTAGTCATAGTTGGTTGTATCACGTCTGCAGGATGAGTCTTTGACTAGGATTGGTTCTTTTTATCAACATTATACTATAGGGTATGTACATCAGTTAGCATTTGTTCTTTGTGTTGGGAGCTGATGGCAAACAAATTTGGCTTTTCTTATTGTTTATCTTGTGATGTCTTTTCACCATCAGCTGTGCATGGTAGTTATGGTTATTAGACAGTGGCCAGTGATCTATAGAGTTGTGTTGACTGCAGGAGTTGTACAGTGTGTGGATTCTCCATACTAGGTACAATTTCATTCAGGAGCATTCACCATTATTGTAGAGTTGGATTGTAAATTCCATATAGGCCAGTGGGATGTGTTGATGGTATTTACTATGTTGGCAATTTGGGTTATCTACTCTACTTGGTTTTTGATATTTTAAGAGCTTGTTTCTCATGGGTTCCTGACTTTGGAGTTTGGGTGAGTTGTATTCGCCAATTTGATTATGGATTTCTCTTGGTTAATTTTCGGAGGTTGTTACAGGAGCTTATGTTGATTGACAGCAGTATAGTTCATGACTACATTTGGGATCTAGGTGGATTGATTGGGTTGTTGTTCGACCATTTCTTGGGGACAAGCAATTTTGGGAAGGGCAGACTGTAATGTCCCCATTTTTAGCATTCATAGCATAATGTTTTTGTTAGCCTATTTCCCCATGGTCCTGTAGACTAACCAGGACATTAAAGGGACTTAGAGGCCATTTGGCCTAGATAGTTTCAGTTGCAGGTCTTTCTGAAAGGTTTTGAGGCAACTTTGGGCATACTTACTATTTATAGTAAGTCATCTTGGGCATAGACAGACATCCAGTGGCAACAATATGTCGATGGTAATTATTTAAAATTGACAAGAAGACTTGTTTATCACTGATAAGATTTGTTATGATTTGATAAAGTTATTTTATAAAGGTAAATTTAAATATTTAACTTTATTAATGAATAGACTATAGTTTGTGGGAAATATTTAAATTAAAAGAGTCCCCTTTATTTTATAAGACATTGGAGACATACGTTACATAAAAGGAGTTATATTTTATCCCACATTGAGAAAACGAAGGATGGAGCTCTTGTGAGAACACTATAAAAGAAATGGAAGAGCTTCTTTTATGCATGCTTGGAAATATCAAAGAACTTGGGAAATTTTCTGGAGATTATGTCTCAATAGTTTGAAGGACGAAATCCTTTCAAGCTGAAAATCTTGATGCCATTGAAAGATATGGTCTTGAGATTCAACATAGTAGCAATCCAAAAAAAGAAGATACAAAAAAGCAGGCCGAAAAAGTAGTTCAAAAAAAGCAAAACAAAAGGGGCAGCATTGAAGGAAATTATTACAGCCATCTACAACCAAGTTCTTTTGTTAGTATTTCTTTTTAGCATGTTATAAGCTTTCAGCTGTAAGTGTGCATTATACCAGCATTATCATTTTGTAATCCATGTAAATGCCAAAGTCTTGGCCATATTTCATGAGCATTGTATTTTTCATTGCAATTAAGAAGATAATAGTTGTTGGTGTCATTTAAGCAATTTAATATCATTATTTATCAGCTAGTTAGTTTTCATACCAACTGTTTGTAAAAATGCCAGTTGGCTGTAGGTGTTCATTTCTCATGCTTAGATCATATATATGCACTGAATATTGTCAAAATTAGTGGCACACTCATGTTAGGTCATTGTGTAGTCCATTGTAGTCTTCTAGCACAAGATTCTCATTGATGCAAATTGAAGAAAAAGTCATTTAAAGCTAGCTGAAATACTATATCAGTCATACGTCCCTTGCATGTGAATTGTTTGATGAAATTCCTTGAGCTTTCATCAACATTTTTTGAGAGAAGATTTGAGGAGGGTCATTACAAAATGACTCCACTAGAAATAATATAGTAAAAATAATAATAATATAGTATAACAATCATATATATATATATATATATGTAATTTATAGATTATAATAATAATAACATAATATATTATATATTATAATTTACATATGATAATAATAATAATATGTTATAGATTATAATTTATATATGATAATAATAATAATATGTATTAATAACATATGTATATTATATTACCTTATTATATTTAATAAAAATATAGTAAAAATAAAACTAATATATATTATATTTATAGATTATATTTATAGATAATAATAATAATAATAACATAATATATTATTATATATTAATAGATTATATATTATATCTTTACATATTTCATAACTCAAATTAGTTATATCACTTACAAATTTGTTTTTCCCTCTAATTTTTGTGTCTTTTACCTCCAATTTTTATGCCATTGATATCGGATATCGGATCTCATATCGGATATCTGATATGAGATCCAATATATGAGATCTGATATCCAATCTCATATTGGATATCTGATCTCAAATCAGATATCCGATAAGGCTTGGGCCTTACTTTCCAGGTTTGGTACCTAGATAGGTGAAAAAAGTCAAAGCGGATTTTGAAGTGCTTTTAGACATGTTCAAAATCTATTTTTTTTCACATTGCCAGTTTTTGGCACACCATGATCCTGCACATACCCTTTAATCAAAGTGAAGTATGAGTTTTATAAAAGGAAATACAATTACCTATGTGCTTTAAATGCAAAATATTGAATATCTTTAGGAGTTGGCTTGTAAAGGATCAAATATTTCTTTTCAAAATTAGGAAAGGTTTACCAAGCATGAATTTACTATATTAAATGAGTATATTACTTAGAGAAGATGATAAAGGAGAATAAAAATAAGCTATTTGATTTGTCTACACCATTTGATCCCCAAAAAAATAAATTAGTTCCTAGTCATATAGGATAGTTAATTTTCCTGATAGACAAGATCAAAATATTGATTATGAAAAAAGAAAGAGTTATTAGGAGGATCAATGACCTTAGAAGCTTGATATCTCTTAAGATGGACATTCTAATTGCTTTCTTGATGTACCTGAGATACAATTAGCAAGGAAGGTTGTTTATGCTATATCTAGACAAATATATATTATTGATAACCTAAAAAAGAGTTTGGGATAAATTTTTTAGTTCCTTGATGAATACCATTTCTATCATATTTAGATATTTTAAGTATGAAACGTATAATTGTATATATATGTGGTACATGTATATAAAGGTTTTTGGTAGAAGTTTTTAGTTGCATACACCTACGATTTCTATACATGTCAATGGGGGAGAGACATACAGTGCAAAATGAATATTCAACTCAAGTGGAGTACATGGAAGTTTTGACATTTGGATCTATTTTAGTTTTTTTGGTATTTCTAACACTTTGTCATTTTCTACTATGTATCCCTATCAATACTAAAGGGGGATATTTTTGGAAAGAGACAATGATCTTCATCGCTTAGATATTTTTATTTATTGAAAAAATATGCATTCAATATATTCACATATCTTTTTTTGATCATAGCTAATGGTTTAAGGAAGATTTGGACAAATATACAAGTTTGCATAACAATTGACAATTTACAAGAAAGGTTTTGATGCATATACTGACTACAACATTTTAAGGTGAGAACCTAGTAAAGCATTACAAATATATAATATACCATATTCCATCTTTGTGACACTTGACCTTATCATTAGATTGAGTTATTAGGTTCTTGTGTATCAATTTTTGGCAAGTAGTTATGAACAATGATAAAATTTAGTAGATCCTTATACATATGATCCTACGAGATCAGTTTTAATGATTGGTTTATGAGTTCTATGACATAGAGTTGAGTTGAGAGATTGATTATATGTTGTTTTTTTAGGTTCAACTCATGTTTTACATATCAATTTGGATGACTATGTACACCTTGCATTATGCTTTTTGTTATGTTCAAGGTTGAACCAAAGATAATTTAATTCTTGGTAGAGGTTATATAAAGACATGAATGGAGTTGATTATTTTGTGATTTATATAATATGTATATGGTGCGATGATGAAAATTTTAAGTTTGAATAAAAGGAAAGAAGATATTGGACATGAAGTGTACTATTTAGAATATTGTACCTAAAGGAAGTGTTTTGGCATATTCAGATGTTGCAATTTGAGAAACGATCTATAAGTAGTGTGTCTGAATTCATGTACATTCTATCTTTTGTACTTGAACCTTTAGGTAGACTAATACTTATGTGGATCATTTCTCTATGAGTTTGACCCCCATCATGGTTGTTCTTGTAATATTATTAAGAAATAAAAATCATGGAGTTATGTTGTTATGGATGTTGGTCATGTTGTGATCTACAATAAGATATATCATCATCTATCCTTATTTTACCAATCTTCAATTTGAAGATTAATTTAAACTCAAACTATAGATTTCTTGATTAAAATAGTAATTCTTGAAAGTGATAGTTTCTTCATGTATAATTCCAATAAAACTTAGGTCATGTTATGTAATTTGTGCCATCTACCTTTAATCTAACAATTACTCAATTTTAAATTTTAAACTTTAAATAACCATATTTTAAATTATCTCCCAACTCAATCAACTTTGACCAATTATTGAGTTTTTGAGTTCTAAGCTAATTTCCCAATCTACACATGTTCTATCATGTGAAAATACTAGGTATAATGTGATGAAATAAAATACATCATATTTTGTCACAAATCTACTTGTTTAAGAACCTTACCATATGGACCCAAATTAGTGAGTTCATCTTCTTTACCATCACATTTTCTATCAATATGTTTATTTACTATATTCTAAAAGTTTTTTTATTAATATCAAAGGTTTATCCAAGAAAAATTCAACATCCAATTTGGAGTACTTCTAGTCCTCAAAGCATTAACTCTAATTTCTTAATGTCCTTCTATCTCTATTTTTTTAAGCCCACCTCTACACATAGGACCAAACCCTTTAAATTCTTCTATATCCTTGAATATATCATTCTGTATATCAATGTTAAATGTTACTCCAACAATGTATGTACATCTATTTGTGTAACAATGCTTATAAATGTTGTGTGTCCTCATCCCCTCCTATTAGAAGGGTAGGTCCTTCTATTATTTTTTCTTCTACTTTAGTCTTCAAGACATCATGCCCACTTAACACTTTTTTAACTTCTTTATCTGTCTCTTACTCTATTTCCTCATATTGTCCTACCATGATTTGAATTGGTCTCATTTTCCTCCTCAAATGTGGCTCCATTTTCTTCATGATAGTCTTCAATTTTTCCTCATTCTCAATTTCACATAATGTGTTCATTGTTACATCTCTCAACTGCATGTCCTCCTCTACTTCTTTAAGCATTTTAGCTTCCAATTTATTGTAAAGCTCCTTTGGTATACTTCCATGCATAGTAGTAAGGTATTGCTAGAATTTCAACATATACTTGATTACTAAGATTTCAAGTTATCTCTCTTGATTTGCATCATGTGTCTCATAATATTTTCTCAACTGATCAAGTTTTCCACCATCCATAATCATATCATTTAACCTTCCTAGCTTATATTTTCATCCCTTTCTCTTCTTTCTATAGCTTGACTAAGGTTTCTCTTATGGTTCAATTCACCCTCTCATCTTTGATGTTTCTTTTCCTTCCTCTTGATTCTTCTTGCTTTTCCTTACAATCACAATTTTAGGTTTCTTTTGTCTAGGGTCTTGTTCCATTTCCTTAACTCTCTTTTGTTTCTTTTGGTGACTACTCCAAATTTCCTTGCTTAATATCTATTATCATACCACTACTAGCTTTCTAGTTGTGATAGATGGTTAAGTTCTAGTTGATCTTGTAGTCATTGATAATGTTTTAGTCTAGCTAAGTGGAATCTTTACTTCTTCCTTTGTAGATGTATGTTGATCTACTACTGATATTTCTATTAATGCGCTTGATGATGCTTCAATAGAAAATGACTTAACCATAAGTATATTTGATTATCCTATAACATGCATTTCTACTAGTATCGTCTTAGCTTCATTCCATTCTTGCTTTTTCATTCCAAAAGCTTTAATCATTTGGTCAACCAATTTACTTACCTTTCTTATTCTTACTCTACATTTTAGTTGCTCATCTAATTCACTTGATTTTTCTTCATAGGTAGCCCATCTAGGACACTCTTCATCCCTATTTGAATTTATAATTGTGCTTGCATATGTTTCCAACTTCATAACTCATAGATTAAAAGTAAATTTCTCTAGGTTTTATGCTTCCATACAAGTGTAATCTATTTCTACTATAAAACAATAATCAACCTTATATTTCTCCATAATTAACTTAGGAATTTTGAATCTCTTCTTCATCTCAATCTTAAAATATATTATTATTCTAGTAATATCCTTTCTAATTATATTGATAGGTTTCTTCCTATAGTTATGTGTAATTAAGTTCATAGTGCATCTTCCACTATTCTACTCATAGCTAGTGTAGTGACTACCCTCGTTCACATCTTTTCTGGACATATTGTTGTTGTTATTATTAGACTATGATAGACTAGTTTTATAGTTGATGGATTAGTGGTATTGTTTTGACACTATCAGACATTATGTTATGGATTCAATGGTTTTATGATGAGATCATTTAGACTTTACATTTCATGCATACATGATGATCATTATATTGCTTTCAATTATTGTTGATGATTAGTTAGATGGTTTATTATCTCATGTGTTTTATTATGGATACCTACCCCATACTTGCATGTGTATGCTGTGCGTGTCTTCTTATTGTATGGCATTTTTGATGTGGTTAAGGAAGGGAGTCATAGTCAGCTGCTTAGTTGGGATCTACATGATGCACGGTCACTTCCTGCCATTGTCTGTTTAGCTTAGCATTATATATATTGTATGTACACGCATAGTTTTTCTGTAGGTTGCAGATACCGGGTATTGACTTCCTTGAATTGCCAGGATGAGCGTACCTTATTATACTATCTCAATGATAAGAGAAGGGAGATAAATTCTCAAATCCAAATCCCAAACCTTTAAGCCAATTGTCCTAGTGAGGTAGGACAAGTATCTGGATATTTTACCCACTGAATGTGTCGAATGACATAATTCGTGATTTTTAACCCTTTAGACTGATTTTGTGTGATTTTCTCTATGATGGGTTTTCATAATTTATCTTGGAGGTCTATGGTGAATTTTCTATTAATTAAGTCTTAATAAATATATTTAATTAATAAATTAATTATTTGAGAAAAATTAATATAAAATATCACAATCTTTGATATTTTGATTATAATTAATTAAATGAGAATTAATTGAGGAAAAAAAATTAAATAAAAGAAAATTAAAAGTTAAAATTAATAATAATAATAATAATAATAAAAGTTATAAAAATTAAAATGAAAGTTATAAATATTTAAATAGAAATTATATAAAAAGTGAATTGGAGTTATAAGCTTGCATGGGAGTTAACACAGTTTTTTATTTCTCATGTGTTAACAACACGGGGGTTAGTGCATCAATTAAGCACATGGTGTCTACAACCCTATGGCTCATCTTGAAGGTTGGAAAAGACCCATGCTTAGTTGGTGACACCTTCTAGCTATTTCTAGAAGCATTCTAGATGTTTCCTAAGAGCTTTTTATATTCAGGTATTCCTAGAAGCTTAGACATAGCGTTTGGAGTGTAATTGGAGCATTGGAGGACTCCAGAACTCTGAAGAAGGGAGGAGCTTGCTCTGCAAGTTTTCTGAGAAAGAGCGATTTAGCATCAGAATTCGGGTAGATTCTTGAGATTTTACTTATGCTATTTCTGCATCATGCATTCCCTATCTTCTTCGTGTCTTCCATAAGTCTTCTGAGAAATTTCATATTTTTATTTGTATGCATTCTCTATATGGGTAGTTTAATTTATTTGAGAATTTTATATGCATAAATCTGAAAAGAACATGGAGCTAGGGTTTAAATTTGTAGCCAAAACCATTAGATGATTTAATAGATAAATTTTGAGGCCAAATGGTTTATAAGAAAATTTTGAAAATTTAGATCTTTAAATAAATTGTGTATATGCTGATTATAAAATATACATGTTTATAATTTTTGCATCTGCATATATATATACACACACACACACACACACATATACATATGTATATATGTATATGTATACATATATATATGTATATATATACATATATATATACATATATACATATATATATATGTATGTATATATATATATACATATATATATGTATATATATACATATATACATATGTATGTATATATATATATATATGTATATACATATGTATATATATACATGTATATATATGTATATACATATACATATATACATACATATATATATATATATATATGTATATATATATATATATATGTGCTGTGATATTTGATTCTGCGAGTACATATAAATACACACACACACACACACACACACACACACACATACACATTGGATAATCTTACTTTATAATAGCAATGAAAATATATATAAAAATCGCATTACGATTTGTATGGGATCAACATTTGAAAAAATGTTATTGTTATCATTTATATATATATATATATATATATATATATATATATATATATATATATATATATATATATATATATATATATATATATATATATATATATATATATATATATATGGGTAGACGGACTCTTTTCCCCCACCCTTGCCAACATTATTATGACCACTGTGGTATTGCAGGGTACTGCGAGATCACAGTGTACCTGCAGTCGGTAGAGTACCTGTGACCCGCAACATACCTGTCATCCGTAGGTCTTACATGTGCCGGCGGTATTTACATTCCATGCGGTTTGAGTTTCTTTTTAAATTGGACATTGTTAAATAATATTTCATATTTTATTTGAATATGAATTTTGGCTTTTCAATGTTGCATTGTTATTAAATTATTAAATGTTATATATATGTATTTATTTATGTATGTATGTATGTGTATATATATATATATATATATATATATATGTAAGTATATATATATGTATATACATTATCAATAATAAATAATTGATATATTAATTGATGTTTGAAATTTAAAGAGAAATTCTTTAATAACAAGATATTTTATAATGGTGAGCAATATAGATTCAATATAATCCTTAATTTGGAAAGATGAATATTGAAAGAATTTCAAATATTATTTTGAAAATGATGGGGGTCTAAATGACATGTAGAACATTTAGGAAATTGAGTCTAATGGTTTTTGGGTAGAAACTTTTATCTACCAATACAAAAAAAAATGGGTTAGGTTAAACGTGAAGTTTCTCCACTTGACAATTAAATTGGGAAACATAAACCAAGACTTTTGCATTTAAATTTAAGTTGTAAACTTGGAAAAACCAAAACATGTGTTTACATTGTGTATTCTTTATGCTATTGTTTTGAGTTTTGGGTTGACTAGTGTTGACCAGTTATAGGACGTCTACTAGAGGCTTGGGGGTTATGTGATTGTGATGTTATGATGATGTTTTAATCTCAATCCTTATAAACCCAACCATGTTTATGTGATGGAATGCTCTATGTATTGGATGTGATTACTGATTGTTATAGTTGAGATTCTTATGTATGAGAAACTTGACTTAACCATTATTTTTGGTCATCGATCAGTTATCCTTGATTATTTTCTAGTCGCCATGATGAGACTAAAATGTGGATTTATTGTTGATGATGTCATGTTGTGACATGTTTGACTCAACCATTTTTGGAGTCTTCGATCAGTATGATTGAGATATATTTTGGTTATTGAGAACCATTGGATACTTTCATTATCAGTGATACTTCAGTTGCCAATAGAGAGTTGTGTGTTCATGATTTTCTATGGATGTTTTCTCATGGAGATTTGATGCTTTTATGCATATTTGATTATTTTATTATGGATTATCTTTTGTGATTTTGAGATTTATTATTCCATGAGCTTAGGGTAAGATATCTACATGTAGTGACGAGAAGTGGCTTGCAATGGGGGCGAGGGCCCTAAGAGGCTGCCAGGGTAACTCATTATAAGTTGGATTAATAAGTGATAACATTTGCACCTAATACTAACTGAATGAACCTAAAAAGTTAAGTGTTTTGTTCTCACCCATGCCTTGAGTGCTTGTACAGGCTAGGATGGGAGTAGTGAGAATGCATGGTTGCAACCTTGCATTCCGTAGTATGCCTCCTCAATATGAGAGGATACTAGTGGCTACATGAAATTAGTATGGACCCGTGGAGTTTAGCTAACTGCCAAGGTAACTTGTATGTGATAAATGCAATAACACTTTCCCGCTTGCATATTAGGTTCCTACATGTCATTGTGTGCCTCTGGGAATTAAATGTCGATGTTGTGTTTGGAACCCTTGAGTTAGTATAGTTTTAGGATTCTTGAACTTATAGAGATTTGTGCTATGTGATTTTGGATAGCCTGTTTGGGAATTGAGATTATCTCCTTAGCACGGTGGGAGTGGACCACTTAGGTACCACGTGGTCGGGTGGTAGTGTTTTTCCACTCATATCATTTGAGATTCATTGAGACATCGTGGCTGATGCATCCTTCATGATGGTGGATATGTATCCTTTCATTGATGATTAGCATATGTTAGATGATGTTATCTTATGCTTATATTTGCATGTTAGATTACCTTCTATATATGATGTTGTATATGTTAGGAGTGACATTCCTACTATGTTAATACAAATGATCTCTTCGGTGATTTCGACTGTTACGCACAGAGGGATGGCTAGGATCCACGATGGTCTAATGATGCTATTAACAGTTGGGAGGAACCGTGCACTTAGTTTATTATGTTTGATCTTTATGATGGATGTATATATTTTCTATGATGATGTATCATGTGTAACATAAGATTATCTTTACTTTCATGTAACATGGATTAGAATAGGATGATGTACCTTATTCTACATGTATATATTCTTTTGAGATTTTCATACCCTGTAACATGTATAGAGGACGAATGAGAATTTGAGATGTAATTTATAAACATTAGACTTATCATTATTATTTAATGTGGATGTTGTACTAGATGGATTCGTGTTGTTAGATGTGATTCAATGTTAAGGGATCTTTAAAGAATGTAATTTTTTATGTATGTTATGTTTACTTTCAGATGGACATTGCTATTGCTTCCGTTATTGTGGATGAGTTATATGTGGTATTTACTTTCATAAAAAAAATGCTACTAAACTTAGTGAAATTCTAGGTTAATTCTTTGGATCCCTTGGTGGGGCATTACATTTGGTATCAGAGCCCAAGTTTCTACATTTGGAGCTCTGGGTATCTTGGAACAACTAGAACTTTGAACTATTAAGCGTATCTTTTCAAACTTGAAACTAGGTGAACTGAGATAGAACCTAAACTGTTACTTGCATATTTTTCATACTTCAACACTTAGTTTCAAAACTAAAATTTTTACTTAAATCTAAACATAGAACTAAACTTAGTCTATTGCAACATGTGATTGTAATTGTACTTTACACTATTGTAGGATGGTATTTGGGACTAGGTCTTCTATTAGAGGCTGTGGTCATGGCAGAGCTGTCAGTGTCCATGAGTCTGCCCATGAGGGATCGACTCATGTAGAAAGCAGGGAAGAGCACTCTAGTAGGCAGCAAGAAGAGAGCCGTAGAGAGGACCAAGCTGAGTCTAAAGAGGTTGGTCTGAGACAGATGATGCAAATTATTCTAGAACGTCTACCTCCTATTCAAGAACAACCCAAAGTGCACCAGACAGAACAAGAGCATAGACCCAGATCTAGAAGTCTTCGGAAGGATCATCAGAGGTCGATTGTGTCCACTTAGATGAAGGATCTTTCAAGATCCAAGGTCAAGCCTTTCAATGGGCAAGGTTCTGGTTATGTGGCCGAGCAATGGCTTATTTCCCTTGACAGGATTTTTGCCATGCAGGAGTTCGACAACAATGTTGAGGCAAGATTTGCGATCACTAATTTAGAGAATTTTGGGGCCACTTGGTGGATGATTGAGGAGAAGAAGCTGGGGATCGATATGAGCAGTGTCCCATGGGAACTATTCTTAGAGAGTTTTTGTGAATGATTCCTACCAAAGGAATGGAAACAACAAAGGGCTGATGAATTTCATAATCTCAGACAGTACACTTCGTTAGTGACCAAGTATGAGCATAAGTTTTATGAGCTCATGTCTTTTTTAGGGTTCAGTGAAAATTTAGCTTAGTTGACACAACACTTTATTAGGGGTTTGAATAACCATATTATTGGGGGAGTTAAAGTATTTGAGCCAAAAAACCTCAAGGATGTGGTACACCGAGCAATCCTTGCTGAGCAAAGTGTCAACCTTGGTCAAGGAGGTTTTGTAGGAGTGCCAACAGCATCAGGATCTAAAGGCAACTACAATTCAGGTGGTAACAAGAAGTTTTCTTTCTCTAAGGGGAATAGTATCAACAACAGTCTCAACAAACACAACAATAGAAGGGATCAAATTCTCAGGTTCAAGGTGGTGGTAAAGGTTCTAACACCAAGAATAACCACAATGCTCAACACAATAAACAGAATCAGTCCAATCAGCCAGCTCAGAGTAGCCAGTCTTTTGTTAGCAGGAACAATCATCAGCAATCAAATGTACCACCTATGGGTAGAGGATCTAGCAGAAATACAGAATGTTTTTCATGTGGACAAATTGGACATTATGCAGGTCAGTGTCCTCAGTGATCACCTCAATTTTTAGGACCTAGACCTACTGTTTTAGATCCTATAGTTGGTGATGCAGGTAGAGCTCATAGAGTTTTTGCAGTAGTTGATCAGCATCAGGTAGATCATCAGGGAATAGTGGTTGAGACCACAGGTTCTATTAGAGGTATATCTCTTTCAGCATTGTTTGATTCAGGAGCTACAAATTCATTTATTTCACCATCTATAGTTTCTAAGTGTAAGCTGGATGTGGTGAAGCAAGATCATGGTTGGCAAGTGGAACTAGCCTTGGGTTTTAAGGTCTCCACAGATTCTATAGTCCTTAAGTGTGGGCTTAGCTTAGGAAGCTTTGATACTGCAGTGGATCTTCGAGTCATACCCCTTGGTTCCTATGATGTGGTTTTAGGCATGGACTGGCTTGGATCTCATAGAGCCAGTATAGATTGCAGGAAGAAGATTATTTTGTGCCAAGATAACCAAGGGAATGATGTGCAGATAGTTGGGATACCAAGGCCTATATCTCTACGGATGATTTCTTCTATGCAATTGAAGTGAAGTTTTCGTAAGGGATGTCAAATATTTGTTGTTATGGTAAATGATCTTGATGAGGAAGATCCCATGAGGGAGACTTTAGATCACCCGATTTTGCAAGAGTATGCAAATGTTTTCCAAGTGAGGTTCCAGGCATGCCTCCAAAGAGGGACATTGATTTTAGTATTGATCTGATTCTGGGAGTAGAGCCTATCTCTAAAGCTCCTTATTGGATGACTACATAGGAATTGGGTGAGCTACATCTTTAGCTAGAGGAACTTTTGGCCAAAGGGAGCATTTTACCTAGTGTATCACCATGGGGAGCTCCAATGCTCTTTGTGAAGAAGAAAGACGGTTCTTTGCACCTTTGTATCGACTACAGACAGCTGAATAAGGTGACTACTAAGAATAGGTATCCTCTACCTAGGATTGATGACTTATTTGATCATATCAAGGGAGCTACAGTATTCTCCAAGATTGATCTTAAGTTAGGATACCACCAGCTTCACATCAAGGAAGTCGATATTCACAAGACCGCTTTCTAAACTCGCTATGGGCATTATGAGTTCACATTGGTACCATTTGGATTGACTAATGCTCCATCAGTTTTCATGAGTTTGATGAATGGTGTGTTTCAATATTATCTGGATAGGTTTGTACTCATGTTTCTTGATGACATATTGATATATTCTAAGACACAGAAAGAGCATGAGGAACACTTGTGATTGGTTTTGCAGTGTTTGAGAGACAATCAACTTTATGCCAATGCAGCTAAGTGTGAATTCTTCAAATCGGAGATTCAGTATTTAGGGCATGTTATTTCAGGTGATGGTATTTCAGTGGATCTTGCAAAGGTTTAGGTGATAATAGATTGGTTGGCATCGCCTAATGTGTTAGAGATTCATAGTTTCATGGGTTTAGCCAGTTATTATCACAGATTTGTCTAGAACTTCTCTAGGATAGCACATCCTATCAATTCTCTTCAGAGGAAAGTAAAGAAGTTTGCGTGGATAGAGAAATGTGAGGAAGCTTTTGACCAGTGCACCAATTCTAGCCATACCTAATCTAGAAGGTGATTTTATGGTGTGTACAGATGCTTCTCTTCAAGGGATTGGGGCAGTGTTGATGCAGAATGGACAGGTGATTGCGTATGAATCATGCAAGCTCAAAGATCATGAGTTAAATTATCCTATGCATGATCTTGAGTTAGTAGTAGTAGTTCATGCTTTGACAAGATGGAAACATTTCTTGTTGGGGCACAGGTTTGAGCTACACAATGATCATCATAGTCTTCAGTACATTTTTACTTAGTCTAATTTGAATGCTCGCCAGAGGTGATGGATGGAGTTTTTATGCAAGTATGATTTTGAGGTTGAGTACATTCAAGGTAAGAAGAATGTGGTGGTGGATGCTTTGAGTCATAGGAGACATGTGGTATCATCGATGACCCTTAGTGTGGATTTGAGGAGTCGAATTCTTCAAGCACTTCCCACGGACTCCTAGTATTAGGAAGTGTGTAGAGAGATAGATTCAGGGAGATCTCTGGAAGGTAAGTTTGCAAGTTACGTTCAAGAATTAGATGGTCTTTTAAGACATTTAGGGAGGATTTGTGTGCCATTTTTGGATGAGCTTCGCACTTTGATTCTGGTAGAAGCCCATCGTACACCTTACTCAGCACATCCAGGTGTTAAGAAGATGCGTGCTAATTTGAGACATTTGTTCTTTTGGTCTGGGATGAAGCGAGATATTGCTAATTTTGTGGCTAGGTGCCTTGAGTGTCAGAGAGTTAAGGTAGAACATCAGCACCCGACTAGACTTTTGCAGCCTAATCTCATTCCTTCTTGGAAGTGGAATATCATCTCCATGGACTTTATTGTAGGATTACCTATGATTGTTCGTCATCATGATGCTATCATGGTCACCGTTGATCGGTTGACCAAGGTGGCACATTTCTCACCAATTAGGTCTTCCTACACAGTAGCTTCTATAGCCAATATCTTCATGCATGACATTGTGAGATTACATGGTATTCCTAGAAAGATCATTTCTGACAGGGATCCTGTATTCACATCTGCATTCTCGACATCGCTGTAGCATGAGCTTGGAGTGCAGTTAAACTTCAATTCGGCATATCATCCAGAGATTGATGGTCAGATAGAGAGGGTGAATCAGGTTTTGAAGGATATGTTACAGATGTATGTGATGGATATGTAGACACATTGGAAGGACTATCTCTACCTGGTGGATTTTTCTTACAACAACGGGTATCATAGTTCTATTGGCATGGCACCATTTCAGGAATTATATGGACATCCTTGTTGTACACCATTGAGTTGGGACAGTCTTAAGGATCACATCCTGTTGGGTCCTGAGATGCTTTGCGATATGGAGCAACAGGTAGTGCGTATCTATGAGCACTTGACTACGGCACAGGACAGGTAGAAGAAGTATATTGATGCTCATAGGACTGATAAGCAGTATGCTATGGGAGATAAGGTTTTCTTGAGAGTGCATCTACGAAAGAGTTTGATCCAGTACGGAAAGGGTTCTAAGCTAGCACCTCGCTTTGTGGGACCATTCGAGATTCTAGAGAGGATTGGCTCGGTTGCTTACCACCTTGCTCTACCGCCCAACCTAGCTCGCATTCATGATATTTTCCATGTTTTAGTGCTTCGACAGTATATTCTTGATTGGAATGCATTGCAGGTAGAGGATGGGTAGCTGGCTTTAGAGCCAGTTCGTATTCTGGAGCAGCAGGAGTTGACCCTCAGGGGTCAAACCATTGAGCAGGTAAGGGTCCAATGGGACCCTACTGATGATTCTTTAGCTACTTGGGAGGATACAGCTAGATTGAGGGAGTTATATCCCTACCTATTTGTAGGCTTCCAGGAGTAAGCCTAACCCAAGGGAGGGTGGATGTAGTGCCTACCCTTGTTCACATCTTTTCTGGACATATTGTTGTTGTTATTGTTGGAAATGATTGAAATGATCATAAGAAAAGTTGTTGGAATAATAATGGAACTGGTAATGAATGTCCTCAATCATTGTTTTGTCATTGATGTCAAACTTGCTACTTGCAGGGATGACAATTGCTTTACTGATCCAAATACTACCAGTTAGTTGATTGTCAAGGTGGTGGCAATCAATAAGTTGTAACTAGAACACTTAGAGAAAGGTTGAAGTTATGATGTTGTAATGAAGTACAAGGATCAGCTAATCCATTGATGAAAAAGTGTATTTGATGACATACTATAAGATACAAAGAATGGGTACATAGAAACATATAGAAACATATCAAAGATCTAAGGTTTTAGCTAAGTCTTTTGTAAAGCTCAAACTAAGTTCATTAGAAAGAAGGAGCCGAGCAAGTCCAAGTGCCGAACAAGTTCAAGTGCCGAGCAAAACCAAGTGCCGAGTAGAATCAAGTGCCAAGCAAGTTCAAGTGCCAAGCAAGAACCAAGTGCTGAGCATCAGTAACTCATTGATGCTGAGTAACACAGAGGTGCCGAGCACCAGTAACTAAATAATGCTGAGTTGTTTCATTATTTAGAAAATCAAAGATTCGCCAGATCAAAGCCGATAAGGTTGTTATCTAGAAATTTGTGAATTAAAAGGAAGATAAGAATGATGAGCAGGTGGCACAGAACACCATGTAGAACATTTTCAAGATACAACTGGTGAAGAAAACATGATATGGGGTAGATACATTGTAAGCTACCTAATCCATCTTGAAACCCTAAAATTAGAGAAGAACAATTGAGCGGCAAAAGAAAATTAGACTTGTATATAAGAAGACATAAGTTAATGGAAAACAAGTGGGAGTGGAAGAGAATGAAATAGAGGGGAATAGTGAGAGAGAGAGCCGTGGTCAAGCATAAAGCATGAAATGCTGAAGATTGTGCTAAGGAGAAAATAGCATAGGAACTATGTTTGGATAGACAACCACAAGGATGATTGTATTGGCAGAATGAGTATGGAGACTCAAGGAGACGAAGCTTGAGAGGGAGACAAGCAAGTCAGAGCTGAAGTGATTGAAGCCAAGCATAAGGATTGAATTGAAAGAGTGATTTGAAATCTGCAAAGTATGTTGTAAGTTATATTAGATCAAAAGACCATTATCGTTACTTTCTAGCAATTGTAACAGTAAGATAAATCCTATCGACTTAGGTTGGTTTAATAGCCATTTGATAAATCCTTTAATAGGGTGACATTCCAAGTGGATGTTCTAAAGACCTTTAACCAGGCCCATTCCTAACAGTTTGGTGAAATCCTCTAACAAGGTCACATTTAATAGTGTGTTGTAAGCCTTTAACAGTGCAGGCTCTTAACAGGGCATCACTTCAGAAGAGTGAGAATCAAGTAGCATGTTACTGGTGGTTTTTCCCAAATTGGGTTTCCATGTAAATCATTGTGTTATGTGTTGATCTTGAATGTTTTATCTTTGCATGTTTATTTATAGTAATTTGCTTATATGACTGTTTTAAGTTTGAACAGAGGAAAAGGGTATAAAAGTATTAGAAAGGCATTTTTTGGACCTTGAATAATTGATTCACCCCCCCTCTCAGTTATTTTAGAGAATTCTAACAATTGGTATCAGAGCAGACTGCTGATTCAGTTTAAAGGGACTACTAGCAGAAAAGATCAAAATGCCAAAGAGAGAAGTTCACAAGCTCAACAAAGACAACTTTGTTGTATGGCAAAGTTTGATGAAGCTACATCTTGGATCCATAGGAGATTATGCCCAAAATTCAATTGTCACTGAACATGTAGATCCAACAAGTGCTCCTACTACAGAAGACATGAAAAACAAGCAAGAACACAACCAGACAATGCTGGAAATTGCCTCTGCACTCAGCTATGCTGAATTTGATGATATTAAAGGATGTGACACTACATTCAAAATGTGGAAATCCTTATAAGACATATATGGAGGAGATCAGAATGTACAAAGAGCAAAAAGAGAAAGTCTCAGAGGAAACTTTGATGATATGAAAATGAAAGAAAATGAGAATGTTGCTTAGTATGGTGCAAGAATAAAGGAAGTGGTAAGTGCAATAAGATGCTTGAGTGGTCAACTAGATGAAGATACTATTAATAGTAAGTTCTTAAGAACCTTGCTCCCTATCTATGCTATTAGAGTATCAGCAATGCAAGAGCTAAGATGTATACCAAGAAATAATCTAAGCTTTGAAGGTATAATAGGTAGACTCACTACATTTGAGTTATCTAACTTTGACAACTACAAACCTGAAAATGTTGAATCTTCTTTTAAGGCCAAGCTATCACTAAAAGATGTCGAACAGGTGAAATCAAGGAAAGGAAGAAAAATGAAGTATGTATCTAGTGACAGTAGTAGTGATGAGGAAGATGTGGAACAATTGGAAGCATTTCTCGCTAGAAGATTTCACAGGGGCAAAGAAAAATTCAAAGGTAAGATGCCTATCATTTGTTTCAATTGCAATGAAGTAGGTCATATTGCTGCAAGATGTCCACAGAAAAAGGATTCCAAGGAAGGCAACAAATACAAGAATAGAAGAGATGATGACAAGAGAGATTACAAAGAAAAAGGTAAGAAGTGTTATATTGTTGAAGAAAATTCTGATGACAATGATGATGAAGTTGTTTATGTAGCCATGAAGGACCAATCTGATGAATAAGAAGCCACAACACTGGTGACATGTATAAACAAGAATGACAGATGGATCATAGATAGTGGATGCTCACATCACATGACAGGAGACAAAAGTAAGTTTGTTAACTTTACTCAGTATGATGGAAATAGTGTTAGATTTGGTAATGATGCTCCATGTCAAATCAAAGGAAAAGGTTCCATTAAGCTCACAAACCAAATTTCATGTGACAATGCATACTATGTTGAAGGATTAAACTACAATTTATTGAGTGTCTCACAATTAGGCAATATAGGTTGCAAAGTGGAATTTGAAAACAAAACTGCAAAAATCGATGACAATGATGGTAAATTAATAGGAAAACGAGATCAAACAAAGAGTAATTTGTTTTACCTTGATATGGATGATGCTTCTTGTCTATTTGCCAAATTTGATGATGAATGGTTATGGCATAGAAGATTATGTCATGTCAACTTTGACAATCTGGTCAAAATTAGTAAAATGAAGAAAGTTAGAGGTCTACCAAAACTGAAGAAGCCTGATAATATCATGTGCAAACAATGTCAGCTAGGAAAGATGACAAAGTCAAGTTTCAAAAGCAAAAACTATACATCTAAAGAGATACTTGAGTTAGTTCACACTGAATTATGTGGTCCAATGGAAATACAAAGCAATAGAGGAGATAAATACATAATATTATTTGTTGATGACTATTCCAAGATGATGACTGTTATGTTCTTAAAACAAAAATTTGATGCTTTTCAAATGTTTAAGTGGTATGTGGCCAGAGTTGAAAAGGAAACTGGAAAAAGCCTAAAATGCCTAAGATCAGATAGAGGTGGAGAATTTACATCAAATGAATTCGAGGTATTCTGTAATGACAATGGAATCAAAAGACAGACATCAGCTCCTAGAACTCCCCCACAGAATGGAATTGCTGAAAGAAGAAACAGATCTGTAATTGACTGTGCTAGAACATTAATGATGGAAAAGAATATTGCTCTAAAATACTGGAGAGAAGCTATAAGTTTAGCTGTTCATACATTGAATCGAGTACAAGTCAAGAAAGGTACAAATACAACACATTTTGAATTATGGTATGGTTACTCACCAAATGTCAAACATTTAAAAGTATTTGATTGCAAATGTTTTATCCTTAAAGATGTTAGAAATAGAAAATTTGATGCAAAAAGTGATGAAGGTATATTTCTCAGTTACTCCACAAGAAGTAAGGCATATAAGTGTTTAAATGTTAACACTAACAAAATTGTGGAAAGTGCAAATGTAAATTTTGATGAGCACATAGAAGTCCAAGCTAAAGAACCAAAGAAAATGGAAGAGTATAGAACCTTTGTATATTCTTATCAAGCAATGACTATTGATGAGGATGATGTCAACCAAATTGAAAGTCAACAACAAGTGTCAGTTTCAGCTGATTCACAACTAGTGAATGCTGAGTTGCATTTAGAAGCCAAGTTACAGAATGAAGAAAATGCACAATCTGATTTTGAAGATTGTACACATGATGAACAACCAGAAAATGAAGAGCATAGTGATCCTAAATTTGAAAGTATCAAACATGGAAACAAGGACAGAGCCAAGATTATCCAAATATGTGAAAAGACATCACCCTGTTGAACAAATAATTGGTAACAAAGATGCAAGACCAATGACAAGGAACAGACTAAGACATGAATCATGTCTGATCAACAAATCTGAACCCAAGACAGTATATGGTGCATTACAAGATGATGACTGGTATAAAGCTATGGAAGAAGAAATTGATCAAATAAGAAAAAATAAAACCTGGAGTTTGGTTCCCAGACCAATTGACAAGAATGTGATTGGCACCAAATGGGTATTTAGAAACAAACTAGATGAGAATGGTGAGATTACCAGAAATAAAGCCAAATTAGTATGCAAGGGTTATGCTCAAGAAGAAGGAATAGATTATGGAGAAACATTCGCTCCTGTTGCAAGAATGGAAGGAGTAAGAACTTTACTTGCATATGGTGCTTACAAAGATTTTAAAGTCTATCAAATGGATGTAAAATCTGCCTTCTTAAATGGTATACTAGAAGAAGAAGTCTACATTGAACAACCAGAAGGATTTGTTGACTAAAACAATAGGGATATGGTGTGTAAGTTACATAAAGCACTCTATGGTTTGAAACAAGCACCTAGAGCATGGTATGAGAGACTTCACGAGTATCTAGTGCAAATTGGATTTGAAAGAACTGATGATAACAACAACATGTACATCAAAGCTGAAGAAGGTAAAGACATTATTGTATCTAATATTTTTCTGGATGACATAGTATTTGGTGGTAAGGAAGTACTTTGCAAAGGCTTTGCTGACAAAATGAAACATGAATTTGAGATGTCTATGTTTGGAGAAATCAAATTCTTTGTTGAATTACAAGTTCATCAACTCAAACATGGAATATTTGTTACACAATCAAAGTACATCAAAGAAATTCTTAAAACATTTGGATTAGAGGAATCCAAACCAGTCAGCACACCAATGGCCATAGGGAATAAGCTATCCAAAAATGATGAGTCACCTGAAGTCATTCAAACAATGTACAAATCAATGATTGGGAAATTACAATATGTTGTACATAGTAAACCAGACATAGCATTAGCTGTTGGAATAGTGGCTAGGTTCTCTGCTAATCCTAAAGAAGATCATCTTATAGCAGTAAAAAGAATAATGAGATATCTCAAAGGGACTGAAGATTTTGGTCTATAGTACAAAAAGAATGGAAAATTTGAACTCAATGCATATACAGAAGTAGACTAGGGAGGAAACATTGATGACAGAAAAAGCACAAGTGGAGGTGCATTATTTTTAGGTAAAAGGCTGGTTACCTGGACTAGCAAGAAAAAAACATGTATATCCCAGTCCACTGCAGAATCAGAATATGTGGCAGCTACAGTCAATTGTACAAACATCGTATGGCTCACACATCTATTGAATGGAATGAAAGAAGAAGTAACAAAACCGGTGATATTGTATTGTGATAATACAAGTGCTATAAATATATCTAAAAATCCAATAATGCATGCAAAAATCAAGAATATTGCAATCAAGTACCATTATGTCAGAGAATTGGTAGAAGACAAACAAGTGAAGTTGGAATATATTCACATAAAGGAACAAACTACAGATATCTTCACCAAACCATTGCTTAAGGATGCCTATGAATATCTTAGAGGCAAGTTGGGGGTTATACCCCTAAATCAAGCAGTTTAAAACAACAAGGAAGCTGTCTTGCATCAACAAGAATAAATCATTGAAATATTAATAGGTTGATGCAAAGGATGACAGCAGGAATAGAAACTCCAAATCAGTCACAAGCATGGTGACAGAGGGAGAAAGACAACAAGATGCCAAAGCTTATATTTTGCATAATAAAGATGCTACATCTTTGGCATTTATATCAAAGAGGGAGAAATATGCAGAAAACTGATCAATGCAAAGAAAGAGGAAGATATATATGAAAGAGGGAGATATATGTGATCAGTAGTGAAAGTAGTGAAAATGCAGCAAGCTAACAATCTTGGTGGTAACTGAATTGATTACTTGATCAATTTGGTTTGCCATCAATGCCAAAGAGGGAGATTGTTGGAAATGATTGAAATGATCATAAGAAAAGTTGTTGGAATACTAATGGAACTGGTAATGAATGTCCTCAATCATTGTTTTGTCATTGATGTCAAACTTGCTACTTGTAGGGATGACAATTGCATTACTGATCGAAATACTATCAGTTAGTTGATTGTCAAGGTGGTGGCAATCAATAAGATGTAACTAGAACACCTAGAGAAAGGTTGAAGTTATGATGTTGTAATGAAGTATAAGGATCAGCTAAGCCATTGATGAAAAAGTGTATTTGATGACATACTATAAG
This sequence comes from Cupressus sempervirens, assembly GCA_028749045.1. NCBI lineage: Eukaryota > Viridiplantae > Streptophyta > Pinopsida > Cupressales > Cupressaceae > Cupressus > Cupressus sempervirens. The sequence goes on from CM053787.1 coordinate 649,269,019, forward strand.
ATAAAAAGAATGGGCACACAGAAACATACAGAAATATATCAAAGATCTAAGGTTTTATCTAAGTCTTTTGTAAAGCTCAAACTAAGTTCATTAGAAAGAAGGAGCTGAGAAAGTCCAAGTGCCGAGCAAGTTCAATTGCCGAGCAAAACCAAGTGCCGAGTAGAATCAAATGCCAAGAAAATTCAAGTGCCAAGCAAGAACCAAGTGCTGAGCATCAGTAACTCAATGATTTTGAGTAACATAGAGGTGCCGAGAACTAGTAACTAAATAATGCCGAGTTGCTGCATTATTTAGAAAATCGAAGATTCGCCAGATCAAAGCCGACAAGGTTGTTATCTAGAAATTTATGAATTAAAAGGAAGATAAGAATGATGAGCTGGTGGCATAGAACACCATGTAGAACATTTTCAAGATACAATTGGTGAAGAAAACATGATATGGAGTAGATAAATTGTATCCTACCTAATCCATCTTGAAACCCTAAAATTAGAGAAGGAGAATTGAGCGGCAAAAGAAAATCAGACTTGTATATAAGAAGACATAAGTTAATGGAAAACAAGTGGGAGTGGAAGAAAATGAAATAGAGGGGAATAGTGAGAGAGAGATTCATGGTCAAGCATAAAGCATGAAATGTTGAAGATTGTGCTAAGGAGAAAATAACACAGGAACTCTGTTTGGATAGACGACCACAAGGATGATTGTATTGGCAGAATGAGTATGAAGACTCAAGGAGATGAAGCTTGAGAGGGAGACAAGCAAGTCACAGCTGAAGTGATTGAATCCAAGCATAAGGATTGAATTGAAAGAGTTATCTAAAATCTGCAAAGTATGTTTCAAGTTATATCAGATCAAAAGACCATTATCGTTACTTTCTAGCAATTGTAACAGTAAGATAAATCCTATGGACTTAGGTTGGTTTAATAGCCATTTGATAAATCCTTTAACAGGGTGACTGAAATGTCCCTTTTCTGATTTTTTATGATATTTCATGCCTCTAATCAGATTTTCAAGATCAAACAACTAATATCACAAAGATCCACAAAATTTCTCAAGAAACCCCAAATCGGGTATGCTGAAAATAGTGCCAAATGCTTCACAACTTCACAAATTATTAATAAATCTGAAAATGGAAATTTTTATAGAAATTTCAGCAGCATAAAAACCTACAAAAAGACATTTCTAGATCTGTATAGCCTTTACACAACAGTTCACAAATGTAGGACAAAAACTATGCTCATCAGGCTCCCGAAATTAACACAAAAATGCCTAGAAACACCACAAAAACATTAATAATCTATCTTAGAAGTTTAATCACATCCCAATAAATATATTCAGCTCCATTTTAACATCTTAAAGTCTTAAATATAGAAGCAACCCAAACTGATATGAAATACTCAACTGAAAACACCAAACTCATACAAAAAAACACACCCGAAAACTCACAAATCTGCACTGTTCAGCGCAAAGGCAAACTCTGTATGAGCATGCACATGGAATGGCTTCAAACTCCCATCCTTAGACTTCCTAGAAACCTCAAAAATCCTATTCTTGGGTCTCCCTAGAAACCTGCAAACTCCTGTTCTTGGGTCTCCTTCTCCACAGGTTTGGCAACCTCTGAAGAATAACAAAGAATGAGCAAAAATCAAGTTATGGAATGAGCCCAAAATGCCTCCAAACCCCTTAAAAGAGGGCATAACCCTAACTCTCGTCCAAGAGGGGTTAATAAAACATATTTTAATAATAATTTTCATTTATTAGTCCATTTGCTTCCAAAGATTATCCCCTTTTGCTGAAACTTCACCTTTTTGGGCATGCCTGCCTTAGCAAAGATTATTATTTTTAATTATTTGAAAAGGGGACATGAAAAGTCCTCCCCTCTCAAATATTGCTTGTCCTCAAGCAATGAATGAACAATAAACCAATCAATCCACCTGGATCCCAAATGTAGTCATGAACTATACTACTGCCAAATTACATAAGCTCCTACAATATCCTCTGCAATATGACCAAGAGGAATCCATAATCAAACTGACAATTACAGCTCAACCGAACTCCAAAATCACCACTACCACAATTAGAACCCAAGAGACACAAAATCTTAGAACATTAGAACCTAAGTAAAGTTGACAAATCAAACTGCCAACACAATAAATACCATCAACGCATCCCACTGGCCTATATGGAATGTACAATCAAACTCTGCAACAATGGTGAATGCTCTCAAATGAAACTATACCAAGTATGGAGAATCCACACACTGTACAACTCCTGTAGTCAACACAACTCTGTAGATCATCGGCCACTGTCCCATAACCATAATTCCCATGCACCCCTGATGGTGAAAAGCCATCACAAGATAAACAACAAGAAATGGAACCCAAACCAAAATTTCTTGCCATCAACTCCTCAACACAAGGATCAATTGCTAACTGATGTACATACCCTACAATATAATGTTGATTAAAAAAACCAACCTCAGTCAACAACTCACCATGAACAAGTGATACAAACAACTGTGACTGATCACTAGCTAAGTTAGGAGATGTCGTAGCCAAAGGAGTAGAATCAATAACAACACCCACTAAAGCATCACTCCCAAACTCCTGCTCTAAGTAACATATTATCAAACTGTCAACTGCAGAACCTATCGCCATGTCATGCCCATCACAACTCTCATCTTGAGGCATCAAATCATCCCATAACTGATGATAAGCACTAGGAACCAAAGTACATCTCTGTATCATCATCTCATCAACATGGTCATCCAAGGTAGATTGATGAGCATACCTCATAGTGTAATGCTGATAGAATGCACCAATCTCACTCAGTGGCTCAGACTGCAATCCATATGTAACTAACTACAATCGATCACTAACCAAGTTGGAACTGACTACTACCTCTGAAGACATCGCCAAGGGAGTAGTATTACTAGCAGGAACCATGCCAACTGTCAGCTCACCAATATCACACATGATCTTTGATACAACCTCTCTAGTCTTTGTGTCATTAGTACTAGAGGTCACTACCATGTTAGGCATACCACAACAATCTATTACAGAACCCAACTCAACTGAACCTGACTCTAGTAGGGACGAACCTAATATGCCAACGTTAGTATCAAGGATGGATGCATCCCCATCTCCACTATCTTTGATAATCTCGGCCATGTACATCCTTGGATCAACAAACACCACAGCTTTTGACTGTATAGAATTAGGTAAAGACTTTAGTCACTCTAACTCCATGGTCACCTTAGCTAAATGAAAATGTGACTCCTTAAAAGCCAACTGTGTACTCTCAAGAATCTCAGAATTCACCTCAAGCTGCTCAGTAAGCTCACTCACCTCATCTTCCTTGCCCAACAATGCATCATATGCTATACTGCCCCACTCCATAAGATAATCCCTATCGGCTACCAACTGCATATAATTCTATCTCAAAATCTGAATAGCCTCCCATAAAGAGTGGATCTCTGTCAAGGAAAGATAACTGCCTTCCTGCTCATCACTAGTAGGAGAACCCCATCCATAAACTGCTAACAACTGACGAGTAGCATCGAAATGCTAGCAAGTGACAGCAATGTCTCGGTCGCTAACTCTCAACTGATTAGACACATGATGGCACTGGCTTGACTGTCTCCTACAAACCTCCTCTAATGCACTATCTAAAGGAGTATCCTCAAAGTTACTAGTCTCTAAAGTATTACCATCCATATCCTGTGAATCAAATCTAAAGCTCATATCAACATACGGAGTATCAAAAACATTAGCACTGCTATCCAACTCCTCTGTACCCAAGGAAACTAAGTCTTCAAAACTGCCCACTGCATCCTCCTGGATGTCATCAATGTCAATGTGATCCTGGGACTCATCTGTACACACTATCAAATATGAAATATCATCAACACATTCCAGCAAGTATGGTCGACTAGATATATGAACAAAGCCCAACATCGGTGTATAAAAACTAATACCAACATTGGATAAGCTCCTGGCACAAGAAAAGACAACACCGTGCAATTTGCTAATCAAATCCATGATAGCACCCAAACAATCACTGCTACCAAAAAGTGTTAAATATTTCCAGTCAACTAAATCCCAAATGCCAATATAACAATCTCGAGTCCATATCCATAAACTATAATCAGCTGGTAAATCAAGCAAAACCTTCACTTGAGTAATATGACCAATACCAACTAATTCCACATACCTATCATGATGAGATAATGTAGTCACAATACTTTCTTCACTCACCTTCAGCTGGTAGAATAAATCATGTGAAGTACTACTAGCCTCAACCTCATGTGACGAAGCATCTAACTATGCCTGGTACTCTCTCTCAGAAAAGTCATGAATGCTCAATGTCTGCTCATCTCTACCAAGTATCTCACCATCATGCACAACAACATCCTCATAATCATCATCCTTGAGGTCAAATCTATCTATCACTCTTTGACTAAAATCATCAAATGTAGTTACCTGATCATGACCTTGAGTAGTCATTCCATGATACCACCAATCATAGGCTGCATCTTCCAAGTGTAGACTTGCAATTTGAATAGCATCACTCTCCTTCATGGGGTTAAGTGTGAAGAAGGTCTGTAATTTTTGTAGCCATGCTCTAGCTGAAATTTTATTTGTTCCATCAAAAGTAGGTGCCATAAACTTGCTTATTTTATTTTTGAGCTCTCTTCCACTTATGTCATGCTCCCTTCTGTACTCTTTCTTGGGCATCAAAGTGTTCATCATATCCACATATTCTCTAAAAGGAACCGAACTACCAAAGTCATCATCTAAGCCATTGTAAGTAGCTCTTAATGTAATCAAGTTACCTGTAACCTCTTCCACAGGATTAATGGCTAGATTTGGTACTGTTGGCTCATCTGTAGGCAAGAAAATAGTTTTGGTTGATTTAGATGGTGTGGATTTTAGATTTCTTGGCTCCTCTGAAGTGCTCCCTTTCTCATCAATAGATGCAACTCCTTGTAGTTTTTCTGTCAATATTTGCAAAGCCTCTCTAGTTTCTGCCAAACTATCCACTGTTTGCTTCTAAGTATTTTGGATGTCTTGGAAGAATTTTTTTGCCATCTCATCTGGATCAACCATACTTTTTCCTTCCTTTGATTTTGTACTTTTACTTTCAACTGGAGGTTTGATCAAAATTTCTTTATTCTTTTCTCGCTGTAAATATCTTTTTTCTCTTTCACTTAGTTGCATGCAACCATAAATTTTGACATGCAGCTGATTAGAAGCAACATGAAACCACCAAATTCACCAAGAACTAATATGCAAATGATTAGAAGTAGAATCCAACCATAAATTTTGACATCCAGCGGATTGGAAGCAACATGCAACCATAAATTATGACATGCAAGATTTGGGTAGTTATCAAAACTGTCATGTAAGATCTGGGTAGTTGTCAAAACTAACATGCAAGATCTGGGTAGTTGTTAAAACTAACATGCAAGATCTAGGTAGTTATCAAAACTGACATGCAAGATCTAGGTAGTGTCAAAACTAACATGCAAGATCTGGGTAGTTGTCAAAACTGACATGCAAGATCTGGGTAGTTGTCAAAACTGACATGCAAGATCTGGGTAGTTGTCAAAACTGACATGCAAACTTCTACAAACCCTCAGGCTGGCAAGATCATGGCTCTGATACCACTAAAATGTCCCTTTTCTGATTTTGTATGATATTTCATGCCTCTAATCAGATTTTCAAGATCAAACAACTAATATCACAAAGATCCACCAAATTTCTCAAGAAACCCCAAATCAGGTATGCTGAAAATAGTGCCAAAAGCTTCACAACTTCACAAATTATTAATAAATCTGAAAATGGACATTTTTAAAGAAATTTCAGCAGCATAACAACCTTAAAAATGACATTTCCAAATCCCTATAGCCTTTACACAACAGTTCACAAATGTAGGACAAAAACTATGCTCATCAGGCTCCCGAAATTAACACAAAAATGCCTGGAAACACCACAAAAACACTAATAATATATCTCATAAGTTTAATCACATCCCAATACATATATTCAGCTCTATTTTAACACCTTAAAGTCTAAAATACAGTAGCAACCCAAACTGATATGAAATACTCAACTAAAAACACCAAACTCATACAAAAAAACACACCCGAAAACCCACAAATCTGCACTGTTCAGCACAAAGGAAAACTCTATATGAGCATGCACATGGAATGGCTTCAAAATCCCATCCTTAGCCTTCTTGGAAACCTACAAACTCCCATTCTTGGGTCTCCCTGGAAACTTGTAAACTCCCGTTCTTGGGTCTCCTTCTCCACAGGTTTGGCAGCCTCTGAAGAATAACAAAGAATGAGCAAAAATCAAGTTCTGGAATGAGCCCAGAATGCCTTCAAACCCCTAAAAAGATGGTATAACCCTAACTCACATCCAAAAGGGGTTAATAAAAAATATTTTAATAATAATTTTCATTTATTAGTCCATTCACTTCCAAAGATTATCCCCTTTTGCTGAAACTTCACCTTTTTGGGCCTGCCTGCCTTAGCAAAGATTATTATTTTTAATTATTTGAAAAGGGGACATGACAGTGACATTCCAAGTGGATGTTCTAAAGACCTTTAACCAGGCCCATTCCTAACAGTTTGGTGAAATCCTCTAACAAGGTCACATTTAATAGTGTGTTGTAAGCCTTTAATAGGGCAAGCTCTTAACAGGGCATCACTTCAGAAGAGTGAGAATCAAGTAGCATGTTACTGGTGGTTTTTCCCAAATTGGGTTTCCACGTAAATCATTGTGTTATGTGTTGATCTTGAATGTTTTATCTTTGCATGTTGATTTACAGTAATTTGCTTATATGACTGTTTTAAGTTTGAACAAAGGAAAAGGGTATAAAAGTATTAGAAAGGCATTTTTTGGACCTTGAATAACTGATTCACCCCCCCTCTCAGTTATTCTAAAGAATTCTAATAGTTATTATCAGACTATGATAGACTAGTTTTATGGTTGATGGATTAGTGGTATTGTTTTGACACTATCAGACATTATGTTATGGATTCAGTTGTTTTATGATGAGATCATTTAGACTTTACATTTCATGCATACATGATGATCATTATATTGTTTTCAATTATTGTTCATGATTAGTTAGATGGTTTATTATTTCATGTGTTTTATTATGGATACTTACCCCATACTTGCATGTGTATGGTGTGTGTGTCTTCTTATTGTATGGCGTTTCTGATGTGGTTAAGGAAGGGAGTCGTAGTCACCTGCTTAGTCGGGATCTACATGATGCACCACTTCCTGCCATTGTCTGTTTAACTTAGCATTATATATATTGTATGTACATTCATGATTTTTTTGTAGGTTGCAGGTATCGGGTATTGACTTCTCTGAATTGCCAGGATGAGCGTACCCTATTATACTATCTCAATGATAAGAGAAGGGAGATAAATTCTCAAGTCCAAATCTCAAACCTTTAAGCCAATTGTCCTAGTGATATTTTACCCACTGAATGTGTTGGATGACATAATTCATGATTTTTAACCCTTTAGACTGATTTTGTGTGATTTGCTCTATGATGGGTTTTCATATTTTATCTTGGAGGTCTATGGTGAATTTTCTATTAATTAAGTCTTAATAAATAGATTTAATTAATAAATTAATTATTTGAGAAAAATTAATATAAAATATCATAATCTTTGATATTTTGATTATAATTAATTAAATGAAAATTAATTGAGGAAAAAGAATTAAATAAAAGAAAAATAGAAATTAAAATTAATAATAATAATAAAATAATACTAATGTAGTAAATAAATAATAATAATAAAAGTTATAAAAATTAAAATGAAAGTTATAAATATTTAAATAGAAATTATTTTAAAAGTGAATTGGAGTTATAAGCTTGCATGGGAGTTAACACACTTTTCTATTTCTCATGTGTCAACAACACGAGGGTTAGTGCATCAGTTAAGCACATGGTGTCTACAACCCTATGGCTCATCTTGAAGGTTGGAAAAGACCCATGCTTAGTTGGTGACACCTTCTAGCTATTTCTAGAAGCATTCTAGATGTATCCTAAGAGCTCTTTATATTCAGGTATTCCTAGAAGCTTAGACATAGCGTTTGGAGTGCAATTGGAGCATTGGAGGACTCGAGAACTCTGAAGAAGGGAGGAGCTTGCTCTGTAGGTTTTCTGAGGAAGAGCGATTTAGCATCAGAATTCAGGTAGATTCTTGTGATTTTACTTATGCTATTTCTGCATCATGCATTCCTTGTCTTCTTTGTGTCTTCCATATGTCTTCTGAGGAATTTCATATTTTTATTTGTATGAATTCTCTATATGGGTAGTTTATTCTATTTGAGAATTTTATATGCATAAATTTGAAAAGAACACAGGGCTAGGGTTTAAATTTGTAGCCAAAACCATTAGATGATTTAATGGATAAATTTTGAGGCCAAATGGTGTATAAGAAAATTTTGAAAATTGAGATCTTTAAATAAATTGTGTATATGCTCATTATAAACTATACATGTTTATAATTTTCACATCTGCATATATATATGTGTGTGTGTGTGTGTGTGTGTGTGTGTATGCTGTGATATTTGATTATGCGAGTACATATAAATACACACACACACACACACACACACACACACACACACACACACACACACATATATGTATATATGTGTATATATATATGCATATACATTGGATAATCATACTTTATAATTGCAATGAAAATATATATAAAAATCGCATTGCGATTTGTACAGGATCAACGTTTGAAAAAATGTTATTGTTATCTTTTTTTAAAAAATATATATATATAGGGGCGGACGGACTCTTTTCCCCCACCCTTGCCAACATTATTATGACCACTGCGGTATCACAGGGTACTACGAGATCGCAGTGTACCTGCGATCGGCAGAGTACCTGCGACCCGCAAAGTACCTGCGATCCGCAGGTCTTACATGTGCCGACGGTATTTACATTCCGTGTGGTTTGAGTTTCTTTTTAAAATGGACATTGTTAAATAATATTTTATATGTTATTTGAATATGAATTTCAGCTTTTCAATGTTGCATTGTTATTAAATTATTAAATGTTATTTATATGTATATATATATATATATAGATATATATATACATTATCAATAATAAATAATTGATATATTAATTGATGTTTGGAATTTAAAGAGAAATTCTTTAATAACAAGATATTTTATAATGGTGAGCAATATAGATTCAATATAATCCTTAATTTGGAAAGATGAATATGGAAAGAATTTCAAATATTATTTTGAAAATGATGGGGGTCTAAATGTCATTTAGAACATTTAGGAAATTGAGTCTAATGGTTTTTGGGTAGAAACTTTTATCTACCAATACAAAAAAACATGGGTTAGGTTAAACATGAAGTTTCTCCACTTGACAATTAAATTGGGAAACGTAAACTGAGACTTTTGCATTTAAATTTAAGTTGTAAAATTGGCGAAACCAAAACATGTGTTTACATTGTGTATTCTTTATGCTATTGTTTTGAGTTTTGGGTTGACTAGTGTTGACCAATTATAGGACGTCTACCAGAGGCTTGGGGGTTATGTAATTGTGAAGTTATGATGATGTTTTAATCTCGATCCTTATAAACCCAACCATGGTTATGTGATGTAATTCTCTATGTATTGGATGTGATTACTGATTGTTATAGTTGAGATTCTTATGTATGAGACACTTGACTTAACCATTATTGTTGGTCATCGATCAGTTATCCTTGATTATTTTCTAGTCACCATGATGGGACTGAAATGTGGATTTATTCTTGATGATGTCATATTGTAACATGTTTGACTCAACCATTTTTGGATTCTTTGATCAGTATGATTGAGATATATTCTGGTTATTGAGAACCATTGGATACTTCGATTATCAGTGATACTCCAGTTGCCAATAGAGAGCTATGTGTTCATGATTTTCTATGGATGTTTGTTCATGGAGATTTGATGCTTTTATGCATATTTGATGATTTTATTATGGATTATCTTTTGTGATTTTGTGATTTATGATTCCATGAGCTTAGGGTAGGATATCTGCATGTAGTGACGAGAAGTGGCTTGCAATGGGGGCCGGGGCCCTAAGAGGCTGCCAGGGTAACTCATTGTAAGTTGGATTAATAAGCGATAACATTCACACCTAATACTAACTGAATAAACCTAAAAAGATAAGTGTTTTGTTCTTGTCCATGCCTTGAGTGCTTGTATAGGCTAGGATGGGAGTAGTGAGAATGCATGGTTGCGACCTTGCATTCCGTAGTATGCCTCATCAATATGAGAGGATACTAGTGGCCGCATGAGATTAGTGTGGACCCGTGGAGTTTAGTTATCTGCCAGGGTAACTTGTATGTGATAAATGTGATGACACTTTCCCGCTTGTATAGTAGGTTCCTACATGTCATTGTGTGCCTTTGGGAATTAGACGTCGATGTTGTGTTTGGAACCCTTGAGTTAGTAAACTTTGAGGATTCCTAAACTTAGAGAGATTTGTGCTATGTGATTTTGGATAGCCAGTTTGGGACTTGAGATTATCTCATTAGCATGGTGGGAGTGGACCACTTAGGTACCATGCGGTTGGGTGGTAGTGTTTTTCCACTCTTATCATTTAAGATTCATTGAGACATCGTGGCTGATGCGTCCTTTATGATGGTGGATATGTATCCTTTCATTGATGATTAACATATGTTAGATGATGTTATCTAATGCTTATATTTGAATGTTAGATTACCTTCTATATATGACGTTGTATATGTTAGGAGTGACATTCCTACTATGTTAATATTGATGATCTCTTCGATGATTTGGAATGTTATGCATGGAGGGATGGCTAGGATCCACGATGGTCTAATGATGCTATTAATAGTTGGGAGGAACTGTGCAGTTAGTTTTTTATGTTTCATCTTTATGATGGATGTATATGTTTTCTATGATGATGTATCATGTGTAACATAAGATTATATTTACTTTGATGTAACATGGATTAGAATAGGATGATGTACCTTATTCTACATGTACATATTCTTTTGAGCTTTTCATACCCTGTGACATGTACAAAGGACAAATAAGCATTTGAGATGTAATGTATAAACATTAGACTTATCATTATTATTTCATGTGGATGTTGTACTAGATGGATTTTTGTTGTTAGATGTGATTCAACATTAAGGGATCTTTAAAGAATGTAATATGTTATGTTTGTTATGTTTACTTTCAGATGGACATTGCTATTACTTCCATTATTGTGCATGAGTTATATATGGTATTTACTTTCATAAAAAAAAAATGCTACTAAACTTAGTGAAATTCTAGGTTAATTCTTTGGATCCCTTGGCGGGGCATTACAGCTAGGAATACTTGTAAAACTATTCATAATTATTTTATTTGAAAGATTCTTGCTAAAAGAATTTATGACATCATTAAGATGATTTTATGAAAAAAAAAATTGAGAGATTTTTTTCTCTTAAAAGTTACTAGATTTTGTATCCCTTCCATTGAAAATACCAGATATCATCTTAACCTTTCCTGGCCATTTGAAATTTCTCTTAGTCTAAATTGACATAGTAGGTCAAATCTATAATGTCATGTCACGGCTTTAGATTTGTCCTCTCTACCATGAACTATGAGCCATCTTTGTGCTATCTAATTCTTTGAATGGCCTTCAAGAGACAAAGACTCCTCTCCATCATGAGCTAAGCCATTACGATTAGCCCTACACAACCTAGTGAATTCTCTCCCATGCATGTGTAGACCTATACATTTCTTTTGGTAGCTCCTAACTCATTTTTTTTACTTGAATCCATGGGTTGCAGTGTGTTTTGAGGTGTTCTTGGGGGTTGTAGGGATCGACAGGGAACACAATTGCAAGGATCATTCTTCAACCAAAATTTGAGACAAAGCTTCAATTGGGTGCCACTTGTTTGATAGATTGGGTGTCACACCTAGTCTAATTATAGGGGAAGCACATTACATGAACTATTACATCTCAACAGTTTGACAGAATGACTCCTCCACTTGATCTAATCCCACTGCACTAGATTGTTGACCATTTAGAAAAACTAGAGAAGGATAGTGGAGCACTAAAAGATACAATTCTCTCTATATCTAACATTTCTCACAAATTAGTAGAGCAAATTTTTACATTGGAATCTTACGTTGAATCTAACCTACAACTCAAAGACATAGTTGAGTCTCTCTCACATTAATTCTTGAACTTAAGTAGCTAACAACCTCTAATACAATTGTTATTGATAACTTATCAACAACTTTTAATGCTACAACCATAGACCTCATAGATATTAAGGAGAGAGAGACTAAAATTGTTGATATGCATTCATCACTCATGTCTAAAATTGAATGTAAGGTAAAAACTTTAACAACCTTGTAACACTATTGTGTTGGAAATATATGTAGACAAGGTTACTGAGAGGGGAGGGTTGAATCAGGTACCAATAAAACTTTTAGCTTATTTCACCAGTTAATCCTTCATACAATATTCTTATCTAATTGCATGCATGAAACAATGAAAGTGGTAAAACATTCATAAAACATTGATACAAGATATGGCAACCCAAAAACTTTTCAAATATAAAGTAAAGCTTGCATGGGATGATACTCACAAGCTTTAGTACTATTGTATAAAGCTGGCCTGTTAAAGGTTACAATTGATCACTTTTAGTGTTCTACCCTATTAGGAGCAATAAGGACTGCTAGGTCTACCTTGTGAAGGGATTTACAAAAACTACGATGAAGTATGCACTTGGTAAAGAGATTTATCAAAGACTATTAAGTCTACCCTATTAAAGGATTAAATTGATACACTTGTTAGGATGAACTAGTGTCTGATCTCTAATCTACAACTTTGATTTGTTGGTTGAGATTCCTTGTCATGTAAAGATCACCTTGCTATGATAGATAAATCTTTGATGTCCCTTACACTACTTGTAGCTTTCTAAATTCACACTTATGATCATCATATATTCTTGACTCATTCATTTGAATATGATACAATGAATTACATATCTAACAATCCAAATTAGAACTCATTGGAGTCAGCTACAACATAAGTTTTCATCAAAATCCACAAAGTTTGCCCAACTTCTATCACTCAGTTTCAGAAGACAAACTCAATGATGTTCTAATACTTGGAAACCACTATTAACACTTGACATCATCATGCACTCAGTGTACATAGAGGCTCAGTCCATACTAATCACTTCCAAGTAGATTAAACTCAATAAACACTATGTGATTTAGTGAACACTAACAAACTTGACATATACTGAATTACTTGGTTGACACTCCATGGTTCAATGAAGACTAGATTCATCACTAACACGAAAAGCTTGATAGACATTGGAGAACATGTTTAACACTATATAACTTGGTTAATACTATGGAGCTCAGTTAACATTAGAGTTCCCATCACTTGGACTGAACAACTTAGTAGATACTACTACACTTGGCATGAATTGTACATAGGTTCTAAAGCTTGGTAGCAACTAAATATGGACTGCTTGGCTTGGGAGCAACTCAAGCACTTGATTAACATTGCAAATTGAAAGATAAGCTCATCAACAATGTAACGAATTGACTAAGTGTGAGTTAGAAATAGAAAAACTTGACCTTAATGTCAACAATGTCCCCCTTTGGCATTAGTAACAAAAACACTTATCATTCCAAAGTTGAATACTCAAAATTTCATCACCATTATGTGTTTACAATTTGGTAACATACTTTGTTTTGAGATTTTTCAAAATTACTTTTCTAAAATATGTTTTCTATTTATATATACATGTATTTGAATAATACTATACTTCTCCTCGATAAATATACCTCATCTATACACATATATCTAGAGTATTTCTCCCCCATATATATACTCTTTACATGTCTTTATAAATACTTCTCCCTTTTTATACATGTATACATTCATCTATACTTCTCTTCCTTTTGTAGATGCACTTATATACATTCATCTCATATTATATTTCTCCCACTTTTTGACATAAATGCCAAAGGTGTATGCTATATGTTAATACCAAAATGTGACAAGAATTTAGAACATACCTTCTCTCCTGTAACACCTTGTTTGTATGCAATGCAATCTAAACTTTTTCTAATAACTCCATCATATGATCAGTAATGGAGAAGTTACTGTCATGGATGAGAGTCTTAGCATGTGCAATGTGTGTCTACAATGCATCCATGTTTGGAAGAATCGTGCCTTGGATTTTTGCAAGTGTGGCCCTGATCTTGGCTTCTTCCCTTAATAATTTTTCTGTTAAATTTGCTAGATATCTGATCTTTGAATAGTGAGAAGAAGTATAGCTTTTTTCAAGTGACAATTGGTGTACACGTGCCTTCAAGCCTTCATCTATCTTTGATAATTTTTCTTTGATTCCTTGAGTGAAGATAGATGTATCACACAACTTACAAAATAATGAAGTGACATTATTTACAAATATATCCAATGAAACAATAATAGTAGACAATTCTACTTGGTTTATTTCTATTTTCTATGCCACTTGTTCCAATACATTGTTTTCAAACTTTCTTTCTGCTCTTTGTAGCAACTTGTCTTGTCCATTTAGATCTTCATTGAATTTCTAGACAACTTCTACTAACTGGATCAAAATAGGTTGTGTACTATCAACCTCAATACTTAGTGTATTCTCAAATATGTCCTTTATGTCTTCAAGCACTTGGGTTTCCTTCCTCTTCTCTTTTGTAATAATTCACCTAGGGTGTTCATCCAATCAAGGTTGAGGATAGAGATATCTCAATTTGGAATAACTGTATCCTCATCTAAATTGCACTAGGGCATTGTTTCTACCAAGTACTAGTGCAATCTAGCTAGATTGCACTAGGGCATTGCTTGGAGAATGAGGAAATGAGACCATTGTTGTTGTTGCAATCTTCTCTACATTAGTATCCTCAATACTTTGAATCTTTAAAGGATTTCCTCAAGAAGCTTCCTATTCTTCCTCATCGTCATCCAAATTTACATCATCTACATTATCATCTTTTTTTTCTACATCATCTTCATCATCATTGTCATAATCTTTGACATCTTTGTTATCAACATTAACAACAAAGTCACTTGGTTGATGCAACTTGTAGATATTCTTCCATGTGTTTGTTGTTGCCTTACTACATATTCAATATCTTTAAGAAGTATCATCCAAGTGTTCATTTTGAGAGTGAATTTCTATTCATTCTACTTCAAAGATTCTTTTACCTCCTTTTCACTAAGACTTGACATGAGTTGTCTTAGAGTCTATTAAAAAATGTTTTTTTCAATCTATGCTCCCATCTAGGCTTGATTGCTTGCATAAGCTCATAATGAAGTTGTCGAGTCAGCTCATCAGGAGAGTACTTCCATTTGCCCAATTTGGTCACAATGAAGTATTAAATCTATCTTTTCTCATCTACATTCCTTGTTTCATACTTGAGAAATTTGAAACACGTATGCTAGTTCCTTCTTCTAATTCCTTTAATCTTTCCTATAGTTTAAGTAAAAGTTTCTTCAAAATAATATACTTGGCATCATCTTCATCTAACTTCAATTTCTTCCTAGACTTTGGTGCCCTCCTTGTGAATACAATAGTGGATGACTTAGTAGGTTGGTTTATGATAAACTTACCTTTTTTTCTTAGAGGCACTTCTTCCTTAGATTTGGTTTCTTCTACTTCATCTCTACTTCATCATCTTCTACATCATCATTTTTTCCTTCTATCAACAAGATAGTAGAACTTGCTTGTCTTAGTTTTGCTATCCTCTTTCTTCCTTTATTAACTACTTGAGTAGGCTTAATTTCAAGTCCCATTCTTTCCTAGCTTCTTTGTAAGTTCAAAAATAGGCTACATTAGGATCCATAGGCTCATTCAATAGAGCCTCAATGATATCTTTGGTGCCATCAATGTTAATCTCATATTTTAGAGGCTTAACCCATGCCACTCTAGGTTTGATTTCTTGAATATATACTTTGTCACACTCCACCATAAAACATATATCATCCTTGTAATCTTCTATAAGTTTCTTTGGGATCCTATATCTATTATTCATCTTCTCCTTGAATGTTTCAAAATATTTATCCATTATACTATCAAAATTTTCAACCATCTCTGACATATACTCATTGATTTGATATAAAATATGGACATCCTTTCTCCATGCTACCAAACATTTAGCAGGGAAGAATTTTTGCACAAAGAAAGATAAACAAGTCATGAGTGAACCAAACTTACATGGATTATTTTGGGAACCTCTGATGCTTTCCATGTTTTGATTAAATTGATTCAATAATAACTTGAAAAGGTCAAATTTCATATTATTTTTCACCACTTTGAGAGCCAAATCAACTGCCTCACATGACACATTGTTGAGATTACTAGAGTTGTAGATCTTGTTGGCAATCACATCAATTCCAAATTTTAGTTCCATGTTTGTGATTCCACTTATCTTCATAACTCTTCCATCCTACTAAGCAAGAGTTCACCTTGCTAGTTCAACTCGACCTTAGGTTTTGGTCACTTTTTATTTGTTCAACATTGGAAGGCCATTGATTATGTGAATCATCTTCCTTTGATTTGAATGGATTGGTCCAACCATATCTTCCCATTGTGAACTCAGCTTAGGATAAATCTTATCCACTTTGACTGGAAGTCCCTTGGCATATGTGAAATATGTGTCAAGCCCTTTTCTTCCAAATGTTGATGCTCAGGTTTTAGAATGTCATTCACACTTAACTCATTTAATGCTTCATATATCTCATGATTTCCTAGCTCTTGAATAGAAAATTGATAATATGAACATATATCATGCATGAGAAATACCTAGGGTGGAATCTGTGATTGTACACCAGCTAGGTCGAGCATTTTGGCAATTGTTGGACTAATTTTGAATGTTAGAAGCTCACATTCCACTTCACGAATCAACATTTTTTATCCTTTCTTGTATTTTCTACTAGAAGACTCCATACTTGGTAAGGTCTTGTAGGGTTTCTTTAAACTTAAAAATTTCTCCAATAACAAACACTTAAATCACTTAGAAGCACAAAAATCACTTTTCACAAATAACTCTATAAAACTTGCAATGGAAAAATGGATTAAATTTATTCCTTTTAACAAATTTGCACTTTTCAATTGCCATTAATTCTTGGTACATTTTATCACTCGATGACCTGGGTTGTCTTCCACATGGTTTATACTTTAATGCTTGGAAGAAATTCATAGCTTGGTAGACTCATCATCACTTAGTGGAGTCTTCAACAACTCGATGTCTACATACTATACTTTAGTGTATCCCTACCTTGCTCGGTAGGGACTTGTGACCCAACCTAACTTGGTAAGGTCTTGAATTTTTGCAACCGCTTGGTGATCCTTATGGATCTTGAATGTTGATATGGATCTTTTCTTCTTGCTGGTTGGAACTGATGAGAGCTATCTACTTTAGAATCTCATTTCTAGTTATACCCATAGGAATTCAAGTTGAAATGCTTGAGTCACCCAATATTGAGTGACATTTACTTCATGGCTTGAGCTTGCATTCTCAGGACACTTTGGTATCTATTGCTATTTCATTTTCTTTCTGATATTATTATATTTTACTTTCTTTTCATCTTTAATTCTTCTAGTGTTCATACAATTCTTAGCATGATGTCCAAGTTTTGTACACATAAAACATCTTTTAGTGGTATTTCTTTTCCTCATGTGATGTTTCACAGAGTTTTCTCCAATGTGCCCAAATTCACCACAATAGTGGAATCTACACCATGTGTTGTAGTCCCATACAAATATAGCTTTCACAATCTATTCTGCTCGATTCAATTTCTTAGTTTTGCATTATGAAGATTTGTGTCCTTGTTTATTGCAATTATAGCATTTTTCTTCAAAGTTAGATTTCTCCTTGCATTCTTTTTCTCTATGTCCATTCTTATTGCAACTGTAGCATTTTACATTAAATTTTGCTTTACCATTACTCCAAATTTTTTTTGATGTATAACCTATCTTACCACAATGATTGCAAGTAGGAATTTTTTTTCTTTTGAGCTCCTTTCTTAGATGATTCTCCTTCTTTTGTATAACCTAATCTTGCTTTGCCTTTGTGTCTATACTAATTTTTCTCATTCAACTGATTCTTGCTTTCTTGAATTTTATCATCCTCTCACTGGTTTACTTCTCAGTGTTGAGATCATTATGTAGTATTTCATTCTTTGATCTTAGATTCACGAGTTCTTCATTTGCACCAGTGAGTTGATCAATAAAATCTACTTGCTGAAGAGAGGGTTAATTGATTTCATTGTTCTTCTCTTCTATCTCTTCTATGAATTTGTCTTTTTTTTCCATGACTTCACATAGTCTGACTGATTGAGTTTCTTGTTCTCTTTTCAGATTTCTTACTGCTTCTTGAAGAGTAAAATTCTTCTCAAGTAGATCTTTGATTGCTTCATTAGCTTCATCTAAATTTCTCTCTAGACATATGTCTTCAATTCTTACTTCAATGTAGAGATTATCATTTGGTTGTTGTGCTAGTTTCTTCCTTCTTTATAGAGATTGAGAGAGATGCTCCTTTACTTTTCTGAGATTTCCAATAGCCAATTCTAAATCCAACTTGTCATTCTCAATAGCCTTTTCTAGCTTGTGTACCTCCATTGCCTCTGATCTTTTCTAAAGTTATTAGACTTCTTCTCTAAGAACCAAGTGATTTGATACCAATTGTTGGAAATATAAGGTAGACAAGGTCACCAATTAATCCTTCATATAATATTCTTATCTAGTTACATGTATGAAACAATGAAAGTAGTAAAACATTCATAACACTTTGACACAAGATATGGTGACCCAAAAACCTTCCAAATAGAAAGTAAAATTGGGGTGGGGATGATACCCACAAGATTTAATAATGTAGTATAAGGTTACAATTGATCACTTCTCGTGATCTTCCCTATTAGGAGAAATAAGGACAACTAGTTCCACCTTGTGAAAGGATTTACAAAACATAAAATGAATTATGTACTCAGTAAAGAGATTTATCAAAGGCTGTTAAGTCAACCCTCTTAAAGGATTTAATTGATACACCTATTAGGATAAACCAATGGCTAATCTCTGATTTGTACCTTTGTTGGTTGAGATTCCTTATAATGTAAAGAACACCTTGTTGTAATAGATAAATCTTTGCTATCCCTTATAATTCTTCTAGCCTTCTTAATTCACACTTCTACTCATCATATATTCTTGAATCATTCATTTGGATATGATACAATGCATTACATATATAACAATCCAAATCACAACTCATTGGAGTTGCCTACAACATAAGTTTTCATCAAAATACACAAAGTCAGTCCAACTATTGTAACTGAGGTTGAGAAGACAAACTCATTGATGTTTTGATACTCAACAACCACTATCAACACTCGACATCATTATGCACTCAATGGATGTAGAGGCTTGATCCATAGTAATCACTTCCAAGTAGCTTGAACTTGGTCAACATTGTGTGACTCGATGAACACTAAGAAAATTGACATATACTAAATCACTTGGTTAATAGTCCATGGCTTGGTCAACACTAGATTCATAACTAACACTACAAGCTTGATAGACACTGGAGAGCATGGTTAACACTATGTAACTCGATTAATACTGTGGAGCTTGGTTAACACTAGAGTTCCCATCACTCACACTGAACAATTTGGTAGACATTGCTACACTTGTCATGAACTATACATAGGTTTTGAAGCTCAATAGTAACTAAATATAGACTTATTGGCTTAGGAGTAACTAGAGCACTTGGTTAAGACTGTATACTAAAAGATAAGTTTTGTAGCAACTATAGAGCTTAGTAGAAACATAAAAAATTGACTAAGTGTGAGTCACTAATAGATAAACTTGAACTTAATGTCAACATATTGTTGCAATACCTATCTCATGTGTTGAGAAGCTAGTCCAAGGGAAGATTGATGAGGAGTGGGTGAGGTGAGCTCAAGAACTAAACCTACAGGTCTATGATCTCCCCCTCTTATGACCCTCTTATTTTTGAACATTCTTTCCTTATAGACCAGCTTGGTATCTATGATATATCATTAGATAGATGTTGGCTAGGCCCAAACAACCCCCTCTTTCTCTGATTTCACTCCCTCTCAGATAGATTGTAGGCTCTTAGATAAAAGAAGATGTTATTATCTCTTCCTACTCAAACTTTCTTAGACAAATATCTTATTAAATCACAAGTGATAGAGCTAAACCAATTGAGGGGCCTAGTTGGTAAGGCTAGGAGTAGCAAGAAGTGGGTAATTATTTGGAATCTCAGGGAAATTATCCATGATTCTCCTCCTAGTGATTGGGTGATATGATAGACTAACAAGGCCAAATGACATGCCTACAAATAGTCTGACAAGGGTGGGTCCTCCTCTAGCTTTATTCTTGTCAACTATTAGAATGGAAACACCTGGCTATATTCCCTACCTAGCCTATTTCAGGATGCAGTTGGTTCAACATATATCCTTATCATCATGGAGACTCATGGGATCCCAAACTGGCTCCTTGTAAGGTTTTTAGACTATAAATGGTTATCCATCTACAAAGGAGTTTTGTAATTTAGGGGGTACATAGTTTTGGAGGCATGGCTTTTATGATTAGGGACAATCTTTTAGAGGCTACATCAATTATCCATACTGATATCCATACCAGATTCCTATGGATCTGCATTAGCCATACCAACCATACTAGACATGGTTAGAGAGATATCTTCATCACTGCTAGCTACTTCCTGTGTGCATCTTCTCAATATGCTATCCATAGCGCTAAGGATGGAGACACTTTTTCAAACTTATAGGTATGCATCTCCATGTTTATGACTATGGGTGACATCATCATTTTAGGGGACTTTAATGCTTGGACAAGAGACTTGCAAAAACCTGTACATGACCATGGTTCAGATTGGTCTTACACTTCATAGACTGATCCAACCAGTTTTTAGCTCAAGCACACCTCTAAAGATAGTTTTGGACTTTTATCCAGTTATGGGTACCACCTTCTCTATATGTGTAAGCCTGTTGACATGCTGATTTTGAATGACCTCTCTCACTTCCCAGGTTTTGAGCTCTTCACTTGCTGGCCACACTCTGGTGGTGTGAGTGTTATGGACTATGCTCTTACTTTAACCTCCTTTATCATGTCACTTTGCTACTTCTCCATCTCCCACCTTCCCTTGGCCAAGAATTCTCTCCTCAACCTTTTTTTTAGCTTTTCCCCCTACTTGCCCTCCTTCCCCTTTCCCACCCTCCTCTTGTTCTAGCCCACTCCCCTACCAACTTTCACTTCCTCAAGAGTGACCCTTCCCTCTTCACCTTCCATTTTAGTGATTTCTTCCCCCCAAAAACTTTCAAGCTCAACCAAGATACTTCTACGTTTGACTTGCTAACAACTATGATATGGGAGTCTTCTCTCCTTTCCATTCCCCATTGTCATTTTCATTGTTCTAAGTGTTGTGGTACATACCCTATGAACCAATGGTTCAATGATGACTGTAAATCTTATCATTGCCACTTGTGCTTGACCTTTAAGACTTTCTCTGCTACTTTCACCAGCCTTCATCCCACTTATCATTGTTTCCTTAAGTCCAAAAAATGATTGTTCATTAATTTCCAGTGCTTCTCTTTGTGCATCATGCTTTCTTAGGATCCCAAGCTATTTTGGGGATATAACATCCCTGGCCAACCCCATTTCACATCACCCCCCCTCCCCATAGCCACCGTCTTTTTATTCCATCCAACATTCTTGAGGTCATTAGATACATGAGATATAGCGGGTAGCTGATGATCTAGGTGGATTTAGAAAGACTAAAATTTTCATAGTCTTAGAATCTCTCAAATTCAACATCATTCCAAAGGTCTCAAAAAATTAGACCTGACATAATTTGGATGGGTTCAAAAGTATCTCATATGCAAAAGTTATGCTCAGTCAAAGGTTTGGCAAAATCTACAAATTAGAGGGCTCAGAAAAAGGTTAAAAAATAATAAAGTCATCAAATAGGGTCAATATTGGTATCATTGTCAAGAGTTTTTTAAGAGCTTTCCAATGGTGTTTATTTCATCAAAATCTAAGATAAAATGTGGATGATATTGTAGAATTACTTTACCTTAGAAAAAGGAGCTCCCTATTTTCAAGCACCCCTATTTTTGTGGGTCTATATTTCCTAACAAATTAGCCTCAATTTTTTTTTAAAAAAATGTCATTTACCATCCCTAATTTATAGGGTTGGATTATGAACCCCTATAAAATAGCAAGCTCTATTCTCTGCTATAATTAAGGATACAAATCCTTAAAATATTAACGTAATTTCTAAGGAGAGCCAAACAAATATGAAAATGATTTATAATTTTTTTAAGATAAATTTCAAGAAGGATTTTAGGATCAACTTATAAATCATTCATTCCTTGGAAAGTGTATTTTTGTAAGATATTATTTTAATGGGGAGATTATTATATAAAAATGGGAGATTTGTAACTATTATGGTTTTCACCATAATAGGAAAATAAACTTGTATGAAAGGGGGATTATTTTCCCTTAGAAGGGGAATTAGTTTGTGGCAAGAAAAATAATAGTCTTGGAGAAATTCTAGAGAGAGAATTTTTGTAAAGGAATAACTTTTCCTTGTGAGAGGATTTGTAAGCACGGAGGCATTGTGTTTTGTCTTCAAGTGCATAGGAGAGATTGTAAAGGCTGGAAGCTTGGATTCTGTAACAAAGTGTTTTTCTTAGCAGAATTAATAAAGTGGTCCTCTGATTGAGAAGTGGACCCAGAGACATAGTCCTACCTAGATAAAGTTCATATCAAATTGTTTGTGTCTCTTTATTCTCTTTCTTATTCTCTCATCCATTATTGTTCTCTTTTATATGAATTAAACACATAGTTGATTAATTGTGTTTAAAGCATAAATTTTCTTGTAATTTCAATAGTTTAAAATACATACCACACAATTACTACCTAGATTAGGGATTAAATCTATATTTGGATTAAAGTTATAAAACTTGCAAATCCTAGTTTACAAATTAGCTAAGCAAGGAGGGTAGGTTGAGCTCCTCACACTTGGCACCTTGTTGTTGTGCTCCTTTCTTCCCACACTCTTTAATAGAGTGGTTTGCACTGGCTCCCTAGACTGCTGCTTGAGGAATTTGATCTATCCAATCTACAAGTTTGGGTTGGCTTTTGACCTTGACGACTATAGGACACTTTGCAAAAATTTACTATTTTTTCATAGACTTTCACTAGCCTTTTGACACCATCCCATGGGGGGTGCTTTTGTAGAGGCTCAGAGACATTAGGATTTTAGAGATCTTATTGACTAATATTATGAGGCTATGCAAAAAAATTGTGGGTAGGTTTAGGAGTCTCGAGGGTTTCTCATCTCCTATCCAGAGCAGTATTAGGGTGAAACAGGGTTGTCCTCTTTCCCCCACACTATTTGGCATTTATATTGATAAGCTTGAGAACTTTCTTGGAGAGTCTTCGCTCCTAGGTGATGGTTGCTACTTACACAAAGTCTTGATTTCCATTCTCCTTTATGATGATGATGTGGTCCTTTCAGAATCCTCTCTTGAGGGTCTTTAGAGACTCCTAGATGGTATAAGTTCCTTCTGTGACTTGCGGTAGTTGACTGTAAACTGAGTAAGACTAGGGTTATGGTATTCAACCAACTGAAGAGCTTTGATCTTTACCTTTAATTTTAGGGATAGGAGATTAAGATTTCCTCTTCTTACAAATACCTTAGTGTCAAGTTCTTAGGACATTTCTTTAGTATGAGGCCGAACATCTAGCCTAGATTTAACAAGGGTATGTGCTCCCTTGCTAAGCTCGAGAGACAATGCTTCAGATACAACTTCTAGGACATGATGTCAAAGTTGTCCCTTCTTGACTCCTTGGTTAGACTAACAGTGCTATGTGGTTTAGTAGTATGGGGACCATCTCTTCTTGACTCAAATTGGGCCTCTATTGAGTGTGTTCAAACTCTACTTCTCCAATGCATTATCAGATTGCATAGATTCAGCCCCCATGAAATTATTATGGTATAATTCAGGGCTCATCCTTTTAGACTAGTTGCCTTTTTTTTATTTGGTTTGGTTTCTTCACTAGCTTCATGGCTTTTTAAGTTCTCCGAATGGTTGTTACAGATATTCTTGTCTTATTTCTCCTTTTTTGTCGTTGCTACCTCAGATTCCTCCCCTAGAGGTCAATGTTTCTATGCTCATGCGACCTCAATGTTGAGCTCAATAGGGATTGATATTGACAACCTCCCTCCCTTTAGGTTTTTAGTAGATGCCCCCACTCATCTCCTCCCATCACAACAAGGGTTGAATGGGCATGTCAAACATTTACAGACACTATATAATTGTGACCTAAAGTAACCTGGTTGGGGGGTTATGCCCTAAGATGGCCTTTTCTGGTGAGCACTTCTTGGTTATCACTGACCAAATTGTTACATGACCTAGCTACTTGTCACAACATTAGTGTCATGCCATATGCATCTCCCTTAGATATTTTAGAGTTGTATCCCACCAGTTACAGATACAAACTGATCATCATATGGGTAGAGAGGACTAGATCTGTCACTTGTGCTCCTTGTCTTTGGCTAAGACCCATTTCATCTTTCATTGCCTATCCTATTATGAGATTAGATTGAGATTCTATTGTCAATACAGAGAGTGTAATTACCCCACAACTTTCTTTATGTACATGGATCATAGATTTTTGACATTCTATCTCATGGAGGTGATGTAGTTTCAGGGCCATACTTTACAATGCTTGACCCCCCAGAAGGCCTTAGATCAGCCCCTCATTACCACCTTCTTCTCCCCCTTATCTCTAATGCAAGGAGGGTGGGGGGGTGGGGGGGGGGGGGGGGGGTGAATTAGACCTCTAGTTCCTCTAGTACTCCCATGACTACCCACTCCAGATTAGTGAGACCCCATACAAGGTTTAAACTACTACTACTCTTACTCTTTAGTAGCACCACTCCCACAACTCGTAGTGACAGACCAGATTTCCTTGTTGCCTAGATTTGTCTCATTTGGTGTTGGATTTATTTTAGCAGAGGAAGGATCCCTAGTTCTTGCCTCTATATTATCTCCTTTGTTGCTTTGTTTCTTGCTTTCTCTTTCCCAGACACTGTTTTATATCTTTTTTCCCACTGCTTCTTTGGTTCTATGCTCTCAGTTCCTTAGACCCTTGGTTTTCTTTAGTTGGACATTAATAAATTTATCTTACCTTATCTTATCTTACTCTAAAATTTGTATAATAGTTTTTGTGAGATTTTATTTATGTAAAGAGGATTTTGTGAGTAGTGAACATATCATTCTCCTATAAATATAGAAACCTTCGCTAATTGATAGCTTGCAGGCTTCGTACATTGTTGGGTTGCCTCATAGGTCTAAACCCTTCATATATATATATATATATATATATATATATATATATAACTAATGGAAATTAAGTTCATCTATATTCAAACTATCATTTAAATATTATCTATTTTATCAAACTCCTAAATTTATGTTTTCTTTCTTCGATTCAACTTTGTTTAGATCACAACTAAAGTTGAAATCCTTGAAGCTTCAAAAGGCCTAAATTCCCCTCAGAAGCCCCCTGATTGAACTCCTAACCTTCATCCTCTTCCTCAAGGATGTGATGATTCATTTGTCTACAAATATATTTAAAAGTAGATTTAAAACTTAACTATATTTATGAATATTTTTCTATACATTTGATTTCACTTTCCATTGTTTGAAATACAACTTAATTTCAGCCCCATTAATCTATTATGGCTTGTAGTGAACAATAATATAAATTTAGAATTGTGTTTATGATTTTTAGAACACGATCTATCATTTGATGTATTCTTTCACATGCTTCCTTAACTATAGTTTTGGTGGATTTTCAGAGGCTCAAACACTTACATTTCCATTTTTCATTTTTAGCTCTTGGCATAGGTAGGAAACTATAGCATTCAATGCACTTTTACTTTTTAATTTGTTTGTCCAATTAGAACACTTTATTATTCAATTATTTTTTGAGCTATAAAGTTCTCATATTTATTGTATATAAAATAATTCAACATAATATATTGATTGACAAATTGAGTGGTTGTTTTGTGCTATGGTAGGGAGTGCAACTTTTTCCTTTATTTGTTTGTCCAATCAAAATTATTTATTATTCAATTACTTTTTGCAACTATAAAATTTTCATCTATGTTATATTTGAAATAATTCATAAAAATACGTTTATTGACAAATTGACTTGTTGTTTTGTAGGACTTTTAATTATTTATACACAATATGCAACAAATTATTTTAGAGACTTTGTACATTTTACTATTGCATAAAATTCATATTATTTTCTTCTATCTATAGGAACTAGATGCTTTGCATCCTTGTTTAAATATAGAATTAACTATAATTTTGGTGGCTTTTTATTATTTTGATGATTCCACCAATTTAAAAATTAGTTTAAAAAGGGTGAGCTATGCGTTTTATAGTTTCTTGTTAGTTCAATTTAGAAAAAAAATTGTATTGAAAATTATATGAGTTTATTATTCTTTTTATTAGAAAATATACAATCTAATTTATTTTTTAAAGACTGGTATCTTATTTAATAAAATTATCAAATAAAAATATTACAATAATTAAATCTGTATATATTAAATTTAATTGAATCTCTCTTCTAAGAAGACAATTTGAAAGAATAATCATGCATAAAGAGTACAGATTTGTTATAAAGGAACAAACATTCTAGTAGACTTATAAAACACTAGGGTATAATTTAGTGGCTAATATTCATAAATTGGCTAATTTTAGAATTTTTTGGCTAGTATTTTGGCTAATAATTTAAGATTTGATACAACCTAAATCACCATAGTTTTATTAAATTCAACTCTAGAATAATTTATTTTTTTGAAAAATTTAAACTCAAATATTCGCCACAATATTCGTTACATGAATAGATTTGAGTAACCTAAATATAATATATTATTGGAGAAATTAAATTGAACTGACCAACAATTATTATAATTATTAGTTAATTTAGGGATATATCACCAATATTTATTATTCACAATTGATTTAAAGTATATGTAACGATTCTCATAACATTCCACAAGGTAAAAAAATGTTCAATTTTGATTTGTAATATTCCCTGGTGATTAATAAACTTCCTATTATTATTGAGATTCATCAATATTTTATACAAAAAAAATTATGATTCAAAAATAATCGCCAAAATTAATCATATTTAGAATAAAAAATTGAGAGTTTCGTCAATATAAATAAATTTGGTTTTTTTAAAAAATGAAATATTCGCCAATATTTAATATCTTTTTTTGGAGGTCGCTTTCTTAAAGTTTACCCTATAAAACACTTTTCATGTGTGAATATAAAATTTGTTAATTTTTTATGTTTTAATATTAAATTTGTTGAAGTTTTAGAATTTTTTGATAAGGCACATTTATTATTGATAATTGTTTTCTTTAAGATCTAATAAAATATCTCAATCTAAAAGACTTACACTAACATATGCTAATGTTGTCATGTAAAAATGCTTTAAAATTTGTCAACATCTAGCTTTTTAATAATATTCTTATAATATGACTATATATATCAAAATCCATCAACCTCAATTGCACACTTTGTACAAATCTAGTAAATTTAAATTTTGAGCATTTATATATGGAATTAAATATTTAGAATTTTTTAAAAAAATTATTCATCAATCAATAAGGTTAAAGAGAAACAAGCTTGTAAATTTGAAATATGTTTTTGATAAAAAAGTAGCCAAAAACTTTGGGGCTGGCCCTTTACAAAGATGGTGGAAGAATTGACAACCAACATAAAACCAGCTGGCAACCAACAAACAACCAAATAGTACCGCCTAACTTTTAATTAATAAATAGTATTACAGTATATAAAGTTACTAGTATTCCTACTTCTAAAATGAACATAGTTTAACAAGTTAACAAACTGCATGTAGGTGGTCATTGCATCGTACCACCTATAACCCATAAATAAGTTTAGCTTAAAAAAAAAAACCATCAACAACAGATGGGAGGTAAGACCAGTAGAGTACTAAAAAAATAACAAACACTAGAATGGCACTAACTAGTATCCTTTTTCTTGCCCTTCCCAGCCAACAGAACCTTGGCTTAGTCATTAGTAAGGAAGCTATAAAGAAGCTCCATATCCTCCATTCCTAGGTTCTCTTCCGTTGAGGTATTGGCCAACAACTATAGAGTGGTGGCCATTGCTTGTGTCACTTTAAGAGTGAGCTTGGAGAAGAGGTTGAATCCATCCTCCACCATCATGCACTTATTCATTAGTTGTTGGTGTTCCTTCTAAGTGATAGGTTCACTCTCCTCCATTCCTAGCTTTAGGGTCCTACTACAGTTCATCATCACCTTCCTCTTATCCCACACATCAAGATTGTTAGCTTGGCCTTTTAGGTTTTGTAGACCCTCTTTACTGATTGGGGAGGAAATAGTGTCAGCGGAAGCATTGGTCGTATTGGGGTTCGTCGAGTTAACAAAAGAGGGTAGGGTGATGGTGGAAGAGACATGTGTAGTTGGTGGATGGGTCTTTGGTAGAGATGCCCACCTCAAAGTCCCAAGTTCCATCAATGGTGTCATCCCATTTCTCCACATCTTTATCCATCTCTTCTTTCCCCTTATCCATAACTTCCCCCAAATTTTTGTCACTCTTCTCAGAGTTGGTATCCTCTTCCTCTTCCTGAGAATGACTTGCCATTTTCCTGCATGTACCTTGGGTCTTAGAAATTCTTCCCAACCTTCTCCTACTCCCAAAAATTTCCTCATCCAAGTTCCCAATTTCAACCTCCACCCTCTTGTCCATTTTAATTTTCTTGCTAGGTTTCAGCTAGAGGGTTAGAATTTTTTTATTTGTACCCTTAACAAGGGTTTGGTTGGGTGTGGGCTAAGGAGTGGGGGCATTGCTACCACTAGTGAATTCCAAATGCAAGGGGGCTCCAGAGGGGAGGATGTTATCAATGGAAATAAGATGAGGACGGTAGAGGGCTAGGTGAAATTGGAAGAGGCAAAACATGTGCCCTTGGTGGAGAATGGTGAAATTAGCCCCTTTTTTCTTCTTCTCTCTAACATCAATCATAGTATCTTCAAGGGTGTCCATCAGAAAGAAGGGAATACAAACAAATTTCCTATTGGAAAAATGGTTAAGTAGAGGGAAATGATAAAACTAATACACATCGTGTCTACCCTCTAGTGTCAAATATTTCATAATCATCAAACAGACATCACCATAGGGCTCTAGAAGTTTGTCTCTCCTAAAGCCACCATAGTATTGGTCGGGAGCCTCATTCTCTCTAAAGAAACTAGACAAACTCACCTCATCTACCACCTTTGTGATTTTTTTCCATTTTCTACCCTTCATATCCAAGCTTGTTGCCATAGCAATATACCTTTCATTCACTTGAAATGAAATGCCATTGATAGTCACCTGCCTATCCTTCTAGGTAGTGATGAACTATTGTGAACAATTTTCATCATACCCTGCCATGGCCCACATGCAGGGGACAAACCCTCCTTCCTTAAGCATAATCTAGGTGGCCTACCTTTTGGAGAAATCCTCCATCTTTGTGGGCTCCAATCTATTAAGGTCCATGCCCATGGAAACTTTCTCCTCAACAAAATATCCTTTCACAATCTCAATAATTGTCATTTGCACCTAGAAAGTCACCAAGGTAGGCCTAAAAATGGGACAACTAGTGGTTAAAAATTTTCATTGTTTAGTCTTTATGAGCGTATTAAATCAAGAATGTACAAGCCAATTTGAAATATAATTATGGGGAGTCTGAGGGGTTCAGATGTAATACCATAATGATCTGGCTCTGGTATTGGGGAGATATTTTCCCATAATCATGCCATAATACCAAATAATAATGATGTTGATTTTAAAGCTAGTATTGTTAATTAATTCATCAATTATTGTTAATTAATTTTATACTTCTAGTATAAAACTTACCAATATCATCATCTCTTTTGATACAACACTTACTACCAAAAATTCTAAATCACTTCATTGTAGGTGAGTGATCAAACCATATTTCATAAGGGGTCTTGTTTGTGTCTTTCCTAAATTGCACTCTACTCAGAGTATAGACTACTATATTCATAGCTTCTCTCCAAATTATCTTAGATAGTTCATTCTCAGCTAACATAGCTCTTGCTTCTTCTATAACTAACCTGTTCCTTCTCTCTACGATACCATTTTGTTCAGGGGTTCTCGTAGCTGATAACTATCTTTTGATTCCATTTTCTTTATAAAAAAAATTAAACTCATTTGAAGTAAATTCTCCTCCTTTGTCTGATCTTAAAAATTTAATCTTCATACTAGATTCATCCTCAACTCTATTCGAATATCTTGAACTTATCAAATGCCTCAGATTTCTCTTTAAGAAATACAACCCACATCATTCTAGAAAAGTCATCAACTAGAATCATAAAATACCTTTCACCATAGAATCCTTTAGTCTTTGTAGGATCACTAAGATCTATGTGTACAATCTCTAATTTTGTTGTAGTAGTAAACTTCTTGCTAGGAAAAGAAAAATTGTTATGCTTTTCCAAAACACACTCCTTGCAAATTGTATTAGTAGGTTTTACAATCTTAGGAAAATCTCTAATTGCAAACATACTACTAGTCTTCACAATACTGTCAAAGTTTATATGACAAAATATCTTATGCCATAACCAACTATCATCTACCTTTGCAACCAAACATGTCATTTCAGTAGGATTGAACTAAAATACATTACCTATAAATTTGGTTCCTATTCTAATTACCTTTCCATCTTTATCTCTGATCATGCATGTCTTCTCTATGAACTATCACTAATAACCTTGTCACTAGTTGTTAAACACTCAAAAGATTGTGCCTCAAACCATCAACAAAATATACATCCTCAGTGTTAGTTTTACCATCAAGAGTTATAGATCCAATACCTTTAACTTGGCATGTTGCATTGTTTCCAACTCTAACAATGCCTCCATCCTGACTTTTGAAGTCAACAATCTTGTTCATATCACTAGTCATATGATGTGAACAACCACTATCAATTATCCAATTAGATTTCTTTCAACCTATGACACCAAAGCTACCTTCTCTAGAATTTCTTCTTTAATTGTCATGAATCCAATTTCATCATAACCAACAGTTACTACTTATTCATCTTTTCCTTCATTTACATACAAATACTCTCTTTTAGGACACCTAGATGCATAATAACCATATTCATCACAAGTAAAATATTTAAAGACTTTCTTACCTCCTTTTTCTCTTCTTACTAGAAGGGCTACTCCTTCTTCAATCTTTATGTCCTCCTCAGATCTACTTTTTCAAAATCTCCTCTAGCATTTGTGATCCTTGATAAACTAGGTCAAATATTCAAGGTACCGAAAGTTATCTCTATTCTGGTCAATTCTCTAGACTGTCTCAACTCATTCTCAACTACTTCAAGTCTTCCAAGCAATGTCTCATTTGCGAAAACTTTGGTACAAGATATCAACAACTGTATCATTTGAACTACTAACTTAAATGGTGGTGTTAGAATCTTCAATATCTTCCATATAACCTCATCATCTTCTTTGGTTCCTCATTGAGATTTAATACCTACAGTAATTTCTGATATCCTGCCTACATATGTTCTTACAGATTCATCTTCCATCATTTTAACATTTTGAAATGCACAAATCCAACTTTGTAGTCTCAACTTCTTAGAATGTGCATCACCTTCACGACTAGTTTCCAAAGCCTTCCAAATCAAATTTGAAGTAGTGAGTGATTTTACCTAATTGTATTTAGTTTCAAGAAGTGTAGTCAATAATGCTTTTCTAGCTCTTATGCCATGCATAAAAATATCTCTTTCATCCTCGATACAATTTTCCAAATCCTTTTCAGCAATGATTGTCTTTGCTGATTTTGTGAAGATCCAATATCCGGGACCCATACATAGCAAACGTGTCTTCATCTTTTCTTTCCAACTGTCATAGTTTGTTCCATCAAACTTCAAACTATCTTTCCTGAACATGCTTGCCATGGATCTCCCAAAGTTAAACTTTATCTTCAAGAACCTAATGCTTTGATATCAATTTCTAGAAACAATAGTCCACCAAGATAACTAAGAGAGGGGGAGGGTGAATTAGTTATCCAACAATTAAAACATTTATCTTCTTTAAACAAGCTTAACCATTCAACCAAAGTAAACAACAATCATAATAAGATGCACATAGATAATTACACTAGATATGTTAACTAGGTAAACCCTTGATCAGAGGGAAAACCCCAGTGTGAATGATGCCCACAAGATGATGTACTAATATAAATATTCCTTGTTAGAGGATGAAACTTGTTAGGAGTCTATTACAACATTTAGTACATATGAGTCCCTATCAGGAGACTTTGAATTTCTGTTAGGAGTTGTAGTACAATGTATGCAAGAAGAGCCTAATAGCTCTTATTTTCACTGATTTTAAATTTTGCAAAATCTATAGTGAAAATGTTCTAAAAGGATTGTTGTGATGTTAGGGTTTATGTGTTATTAGTTTTCATCTATAGAGGAAAGCCCTAACATGTTTTTTTCCCTATTCTAGTTATTTTTCATTTGCCCCAATTATGAAATTTAGTGCCCTAGGGTTATGTTTCCACCTGATATTACTAGAAATCTTGATAAAAAATTAGAGCCTAGCCCTAACTCGATGTTTTATAGCTGAGCAGGAGCTTACTTGTCTCTTACATCATCTTCTATGATGTTATAGCGAAGGGGTTGGCAAGGGATCATCATGAAATGTTTTTAGTTTCCTAATCTTAAGATAAGCAGTGTGCCATAATATCATGGATGAGAAAGTTAAGGTCCCTGATCTTATGATTCCTTTTGTATTGTATGGTCATACGTTGGTCTGAATAGTTTCCAATTTGGGTGTGCAATGCTATGACATTGAAGGTGACTGGGACATCAAGGATTGAGAAAGAAGGTGCTATGATGTTACGAAGCTATGGGCATCGTAAGGATGTGAAGACAATGTTTTAATGTTATGATGCTACAGGGTACTTATGATCATAAGATCATAAACATAAAAGACGGAATCAACGATGCTATGATAGAGAAAGATAACAATTTCTCATAGTATCGCAGGAGTTTGAAAGGTAAATTGAGATGTTACAAAGTGATAGATGACCATGATCGTAAGATCATAAGGTAAGGTAGGTTGAGGTAAGATGCTACACCATTTCAATATGA
The DNA here is from genome assembly GCA_028749045.1 of Cupressus sempervirens. Lineage (NCBI taxonomy): Eukaryota > Viridiplantae > Streptophyta > Pinopsida > Cupressales > Cupressaceae > Cupressus > Cupressus sempervirens. Next base: position 649,302,386 of record CM053787.1, read on the forward strand.
ACCACCTACCAAAAGATTGTAAAGGATTCAATAGTCAGCTTTGATGCCACGATAACTAATGTGTTGTAAGGTTGTAAGGGGTTTTCCCATTGGTTTATGATTGTTCGATAAGGGTTTTTTCCAAGGTTCCAACATTAGGGAATTCTTTCTTCATCTATAAGATAATATGAAGAGTATTTTCTTTAGTAATGATCATAAGATCATAGACCCTATTTTGACATAAAACGTGCAGTCACTTTTTTGAGCTGGAAATGATAATGAGCTTCTCAACCAATGAGATTTGAGTATGGTACAAAAAAGTTCATTATTGGATAGTAATGGTGACACTCCCCTGAGGTGAAAAAATAAGTTGATCTTATGTTTCAAGCATGCTGAAAATCAATGCAAAGATGAATGTTGATAGTATACATATTGAATTATAAAGGCTCTTCTATTTATCAATTATAGTTTATTATTTATAGAAAAGAGATTTTGAGTAGTTGCATAACTTTTAGTGTATATAGATAATTGTTTTTAGAGCCCGAGAGTAGAGTCCATAACCTATTTGCTAGCATATTATCAAATCTTTGATAAAGAGGTAGAAGAAATTCAAGCATCAGATATGGGAGTTGTAGAGACTTCAAATTCTAAAGGAGGGAAAATGAGACAAAGAAAACCTAATAGGTTTGTCGAAGAATGGATTAAGTTTTTCCCTAGTTCCTCAAATGCCAATGCTACAAATGACCATGCTTTTGTCAACCCATATGCTCTTTGTAGAGATTCTATATGCCTAGTCTCATTGGTTCTAAACTTTTAAAATATTTCTACTATAACAGAGAAACGAAGATCCCAGTATGTAATCCATGGAAGAAGAACCTGACTAAATTGACATTTCTAGAAGTTTTTTGTGGATGTGGACTTGATGAAGGCCCTATTTTATTGCTAAAATTTAGCCAAAAAATCCTTCCATAGGAGAGATGGAACTATCCTTTGTACACTTGACTGTGTTTCATTTATTGAAGCTTGTGGATTGGATGGAGCCATGGGCCATCCTATAGATTTGAAGGGTTTGAAGAAAACACCAAAGCCTACATTGGGAAGTCCATGCTATAACATATTCCCATAGATTTAAAGAATGTGGGTGATTACCCTAAGAAGGTAGAAAAATGATGTCTTTGGACAAATTTATAAATTACTTTGTAAAAATTGTAAGGAAACTCAGGTGTGGAAACAACTTCCTACACTAATCTCATAAGGAAAGTATGGTGCAAATCCTTTCAAAATCTTCTACACTTGCAGATTCAATATCATGTAAACAACAATATAGCAGCCAACCATGCATATAGAAAATAGATAGAGAAAGAAACACATAACACAAAGATTTTTCGGTGGTGAAAAACCTTTCGGTAAAACAACCCCACCCCTCCAGAACCTGCACAATGTATTATCTTCAACACAAGATTACAATACACTTGCAATGCAAGTTCAATAGTTACAATAGAAAACTCCAGTAGCACCTCAGTACCTACATACTCTCCTCTTTTTACTCTATTGCATTACAACATGCAATACTCATTTTATGAACATCTTAAGACCCAACAAAATGCCCACAAAGAATTTGGGTGTTTTTCATGGCTCAACCACCAAGAACCATGCACAATTCCACATGTACATGCAATACCAAGAAAAGGGCATCCATCCCTTGAATAGGCAATGACAACTTGTCATAGAATCTGTCAAAAATAGCGGTCACAAGAGAAGTGTAAGGGAATCCGTCATACCAACCTATTTTTGGCATATTCTCTTACACACACCAACCACTCATTCTTGGGCACCCAAATAGGCCTCATGTCATAAGATGCTCTTACACCTATCATAGTTCATTCCTTAAATAGCTCTTATGCGTCATAGGAATCTATCATAACTATTTCAGCCATTATCTCCTTCACACACTTCAAGATGCTGACACATGTAAGTGATCAACATGCCAACTAGACATGTACACTCACATTTACATATAATTTGCAAAAATACATTTTAGAAAACAAATAATAATAAGAATAAGAATTATACAAGGTTGAGACAACTTACTCCTAACATTCTCCCACTTGTTGAACACCTTGTAAGAGCAACAAGAACTAACCTTTAGCAATGTAGTGCTCAGGCTGTGACAAATGAATCTCTTCCTCCAAATCACCATGAAGGAAAGTTGTCTTCACATCCATCTATTCTATCTCTAAATCATATGATGTAGCAAGAGATAATAGAAATCTAATGGATGTCAACTTTGCAACATGAGAGAATATTTCACCATAATCTATTCCTTCTACCTGTGAATACCCCTTTGCAACCAATCTAGCTTTGTACCTTTCAACACTGCCATCTACACAAAATTTCTTCTTGAACACCCATTTATAGCCAACAAATTTTCTCCCTTTAGGCAAAGGTACAAGGTCCCATGTTTTTTTTTTCTCTAATGAAGCCATCTCATCATCCATAGCCTCAATCCAAGAACCTACATCTTCCATGCCCAAAGCCTCTTTCACAGATCTAGGCTCATCAGTGTTAGTAATCAAAGAAAAAGCACAACTAGAATCTAACATAGAATAATCAAACCTTTCTGGTTGCTTTCTTTCTCTTGTGGATCTCCTCAAGGGCTAAGGTTGAGGTTGTTATTCATCTTCTTCTAAACTTTCAAAGCTACTAGAGCTCTCCTCATCATCAAACCCAACATGGTCTCTTTGTTCAGTCTTCTCAGGGGTAGGAGGCAACTGAACAATATCTTTTTCTTTTTCTTTTTCATCTGGTTTTAGCACAATAGGAGAAGATGTTAGCTCTCTAAAAATAACATTTCTACTATACAACACCTTACTAGTCACAGGATCCCAAAGCTCGTATCCTTTCACACCAGTACTGTATCCGATGAATATACATTTAACAGCTTTGTTTTCCAACTTAGATCTTTTCTCCTTTGGAACATATGAATAAGCTTCAGAACCAAAAACACAAAGATGTCTAATTGAAGGCTTCTTAACAGACCACACCTCCATGGGTTTCTTACCAACAAGAGCTAATGTAGGAGATCTGTTAACCAAATAGCAAGTAGTGGCCACAGCTTTGGCCCAAAACCTTTGTTTTAAACTAGCTCCATTAAGCATACTCCTAGCCTTCTCCATCAGTGTCCTGTTCATTCTCTCTACAACTCCATTTCACTCTGGGGTATAAGGAGTTGTCTTATGCCTCTTGATACCTTGTTCTTTACAGAACTATTCAAACTCTACTGAGCAAAACTCACCACCATTTTTAGTTCTCACACACTTAATCTTCTTACTAGTTTGATTCTCTACAAGGGCTTTAAATTCCTTGAATTGACTAAAGACTTGTGTCTTACTTTTAAGGAAATAAATCCATGTCCTTCTACTGTAATCATCTATGAAAGATACAAAAAATACAGACTTGGAGATCGAAGGAACTTTTATAGGACCAAATACATCAGAATGAATAAGATCCAAAACATCAAAAGATTTGTGAGAACTAGAGTAAAATTAAACATGATTTTGTTTACCATATACACAGTGTTCACAGAAGTCAAACTTGAGATTGCAATCATTTAACTGCTCAATGAGATTTTTCTTTTTCAGAGTTCTGAGACCCTTCTCACCAATGTGGGCAAATCTCATATGCCACAACATTGTCTTTTCTATAGGAAGCTTTCCTTCCAAAGTGTTGCATTGCCATCGAAACCAATAACCATAGAATTCTTCACTACTTGTTCAGATGGTGAGGATGAAGAACTATTACATAGAGGAATACATGCATCTACCTGAAAAAAAGTACCTCTCCTAGTACCCTTAGTAAGCACCATCGATCCTCTAATCATCTTACATCCTTATTTCAAAAAAACAACTTGCACACTTACATCGTTCAACATACTTACAGATAATAGGTTTCATGCCAAACTTGGAATGTGCATAACTCCATTGATTCCCTTTACTCATCCATCAAGAAATTTGATAGTGACCCTTCCGCGTCCAACTATCTTTAGGTGAGAATCATCACCCAAGTACACCTTTCCACCATCAAACTCTTCATATCTTGAGAACTAGTTTCGATGAGAGGTCATGTGAAAAGATGCACCTAAGTCAACCAACCACACATCATCAGATGCATGGGCTACCAAAGGTACAATGAATGCATCGACATCTTCTTGAGATTTTTTAGAACTAGAATATGAGGCTTTCTTCTTCTTCTTAGGCTCTGTACAGTCTTTATGGAAGTGCCCAGTCTTATTACAGTTCCAACATTTTTCCTTGGACTTATTGGAAGTTTTTGACTTCCCATGGGATTTGGATCTACCCTTATTGTCAAACTTATTGTCATTTTTCTTTCCTCTTTCCATGGATCTCCCACGAACAACAAGGGCTTCTTTTTCCGAAATGGAAGCCTTTCTTCACATCTCCTCTAATGGCAATGAAGACACCACATCATCCATTTTGAAGGTGACTAATGTGCTTCTGAGAGCCATCACAAGATGGTCCCATGAATCCGGTAAAGAACACAAAAGTGTGTAGCAACGATCCTCCTCCTCTAACTTGACACAAGTAGATGTCAACTATGCAGCCAACAGATTAAATGCATTTAAATGATCCCTTAAGGATCCACCTTCCTCCATTCATAGAGAATACAACTTCTTCCTCAGGAACAACTTGTTCACTAAAGATTTGCCCTGATACATGGCCCCAAGTCTTTCCCACAAACTATATGTGGTTTTCTTATCTAGAACATTCAGAAGGACGGCATCGGTTAAAAAGAGTCTTATGAGACCCTTAGCTTTATGGAATTTGATATCCCAATCTGCTTGAGTTATAGTTGCTGGTCTTGTAGCAGTTGTAGTCTCTTCCCATAGGTCATGATCTTCCAACATGTCTTCCATCTTGAGTTTCCACAACTCAAAATTAGTGCCATTAAATTTCTCCACCTCCATTCTTCCATATGATGAACTTGCCATATAAATCTACAAATAATATTTAGGATGCTCTACACAAGACTCCCACTCAACTTGATATTAGTTCCAAAAACCCTACCCAACAACTAGGATCAAAAGTTGATCAAGATCTAATACCACTTGTAAGGAAACTTAGGTGCGGAAACAGCTTCCTACACTAATCTCATAAGGAAAGCATGGTGCAAATCCTTTTAAAATCTTCTACACTTGCAGATTCAATATCATGTAAACAACAATATAGCAGCCAACCACGCATATAGAAAATAGATAGAGAAAGAAACACATAACACAAAGATTTTCTAGTGGGGAAAAACCTTTCGGTAAAACAACCCCACCCCTCCAGAACCTGCACAATGTATTATCTTCAACACAAGATTACAATACACTTGCAATGCAAGTTCAATAGGAACAATAGAAGACTCCAGCAACACTTTAGTACCTGCATGCTCTCCTCTTTTTACTCTATTGCATTACAACATGCAATACTCATTTTATGAACATCTTAAGACCCAACAAAATGCCCACAAAGAATTTGGGTGTTTTTCATGGATCAACCACAAAGAACCATGCACAATGCCACATGTACATGCAATACCAAGAAAAGGGCATCCATCCCTTGAATAGGCAATGACAACTTGTCATAGAATCTGCCAAAAATAGCGGTCACAAGAGAAGTGTAAGGGAATCCGTCATACCAACCTATTTTTGGCATATTCTCTTACACACACGAACCACTCATTCTTGGGTAGATGCTCTTACACCTATCATAGCTCATTCCTTAAATAGCTCTTACGCGTCATAGGAATCCATCATAACCATTTCAACCATGATCTCCTTCACACACTTCAAGATGCTGACACATGTAAGTGATCAACATGTACACTCACATTTACATATTATTTGCGAAAATACATTTTACAAAACAAATAATAATAAGAATAGGAATTATACAAGGTTGAGACATCTTATTCCTAACAAAAATAGTATATGGTGCCCATAAGGTGATTGACAAAGATGGAATTGACATAGTATATGGTGTTGAGTTCATTATTTCTAGAGATGTGCAAGAATCCTACCATGGGGGTGTGTATGACTATGTTGAATACATTTTGGAGGTGATGAAAGAAAAAATTGCCTAGGCTCAGAGTGGAGAATTAAAATATTTCAAGTTCTATCACTATTCATTGCTGATGCACCTACTTCTCTACACGAATGTGGGGTATGTGATTTTTGATTTTATTGATCATACTTTTGATGCAAATGGAGATCTATCAATTTAGTTGTGGACATGGGTATGAGACAATAACTATCACTTTTTTATTATATTTCATTCTTTAATAGTTTTAGTGTTGTAATAATGAGAATGTTATATCTAGATTAGTGTAGGGCACCTAAGATTTTAAAAATCCTTTTGAGACCAACCCTACTTCTTGAGGGTAAAATATTAGACCATAATTGGGGGAACATCTTATTTTCAAATTTTTCTTTGACTAGAGTCTATGGTTGTCCCCAACCACCCCACATATTACCAAAGTTTATTCCTCCTAGGTTGGGTATAATGGAATTCATATGGAAGTTTTAATTGTTAATAGGGAGTACCTAGGGCCCAAAATACATAAAGGCACTTTCTTATGTAGATTTTTTAGCATGGGGGATTTTGCACTTGGAAAAAAAGCCCTCGATCAGATCCATTCTCTCCTCCACCACTATAATTTGTCAACTGGTCCTTATAGAGTGTATGATCCTGACAATCAGATGAGGATCACCCTTAAAGAGATAAGGAATTATGTACTACCTAGCACCAAGGAATTAACACATGAAGATGTTATTCCAAACATAATTGCAGAGGGTGAGGCAGCTAATAGGTTAGCAAAGTTAGATGATGTCTTGAGGGTGGAAAGAGAAATGAAGAGAACAGATCCCCCATTTATGGGATTCTATATGGATGTACCCTATCCTTAGAGGATTAGGAAGATGGTCATTGACCATGCTAATATTATGGCCAAGATTCCAAAGGGACCTATTGGAGAAGAAGAAAGGGTGTTCCTAGACAACCCTAAACTTGATGTGACCCTAGAAATTGAGGAAGAGGATGCTCTTGAAGCATCATGGGTCATTAAGGGGAAAAAGAGATAGAAAGTTGTCCATATTCCTACAGAGATGAAACTAAGGACCTTACAAATTCTACCTGTATATAGTCAGTATTTTGTTGTCTTAAGGCAGAACTACCTCTAGGATAGGATTAATGTAGCTGAGAGCACTCTCATTGACATAGAACTAACAGCAACAAGTCTAGATGATAGGATCATCCAAGCCCAACAATTCATAGAATGAATTCATAAAATCAATTAAGTTCAAGAGTTTTCTATACAAGATAAAATAGAGTGAGCTAGTGCTAAAGATGAAGCAAGGAGAATCAGATGAGCATAAGCTAGAACTAGTGGAGAAGGTATATCCTAAGAGTGGAAACATGACTCTAGAGGAGGCAAGGGATCTTGTGCAGAGGAGTGGCATGTTGTTAGTATGTAGATGGGATTTGGAGTAGGATTTCATGCTTGACCAAATAAGGAGACAAGATAATGCCATCTCATATGAGGCATTTGGTGCTAGTGGACTGCAAAAAGGAACAAGATTCAATATAGACACTAAATCTTTGGCAGTTTGGAGCATGGCTCCATCATCAAATAAACCAAAGCTGATGGATGTGTAGAGCACAGAGTAGGGTAACATGATTGTGCGGACTCTGCAGGGAACCTCTGGTATAGTAATCTCAAAGGCCATGAAGCATTTCTCATTTATGAATGAGGCTAAGGTAGAGGAGATTGAGACCAGACTTGCTAAATCCATACATGATTACATTGATGTAAGAAATCTCTATGAAGATGAGCTAAGAAAAAGCCATGTATATATGGGCAAAGCTTGAGGCTAAGGTCCAAACACTTGAGGATGAGGTTGCACCTTTTAGAGAGAAACTTGTACATGTAGAGTAGGTAGTTGTTGTAGAATAGGGACAAGAATAGGAAGGTCAGCAACAACCATCTTTGGAAACAACTAAGGCACCAACATAATTTGATGATTTGGTGGGAGATGATACAACAAAAGAAAAGAGAATGAGCATTGATGCTCCATCTACTCTGAAGGGAGATGAGATAAGGATAGCTATCCTTAAGAGCTTGATGAGCAATAGAGTTGAAACTCTAAAGAATATATCACAATAGGCTCACAATATTTATGTTTCTTTACAAAGTGCTGAGCAATTTTTCCATGAGGCACTTTCATGGCTATCATCCACATTCAATATTTGGGGGTGATACACACAGTTCTTAGAGAGTCTCATTATATTGATGGCTAAAAAGATATATTTTCCTTATAAGATAATCATAGTAAAGGAAGGATTAGCGGTAGTCAAGGAATTAATTGGCTTCTTTATTGGTAAATTGTAATTTATACAAGGAAAATTAAAATTTTTATCTCAGGGAATATAACCCTACATACCATCAATTTTGGATGCCACTAGTATAGTGAGAGATTAGTAAGAGTGCCTAACTCCTTTGGTTCCATTTTGACATAGGAGGCCACTAGGGAAATTTTTGAAGACACCTCTGATGTCCCTAATAATAAATTAATTGATTCCCTATTCAAAGAAGAAATAGACTTAAATAGTTTTTCTATTGAGTCTAAAACCATTATGGATGCCAGGTGGACTAAGGCCACTTAGGACCTAGAGGGGGTTAGAACTACAGAATGCCCCACTAAGAAGGAGATTTACATTTGGAAAGTGGTGGGAGAGATCAAGGCATTGTTGGCAAGAAGTAGCTGAGATATTACTTGTCGAGGATAGTAAAAGAAAAATGGGAGTAAAGTAAAAAAGAACGATATAAATTTTCACTTGCTAACTTTCTCAACTACTTCCCCTTTTTTTGATCGAACATTTGAAGAATGTTTTGTATATCTTTTGTTCCTATCTTGCTACTTTATCCATTCTTGTTTTGACACATGTCCTCCTCCCATTTGTAGCTTGTTGCAATCATATAAATGGATTTCCAAGATGTGCAGTTGAGGTCAGATATCTATAGATTTTTCTTACTCTTATGTCTTTTTATAGTTTTGTCCATTATTTTCTATAATTTTGTGAATGTAATCAGTTCTTGGAAACTTGAATACATGCAGTGAACATGTAGTATCAATGGTTTGTTTCTGAGTATTCACTAAGTCTCTGTTAGTTTTGTAAGCAATTTCAAAGAAAATCAATATAAGAAGGAATTTCCCTATATATATCCTTGTCTTTGAGGTTTGTCTCCTTTCTTATATATCTATAATCTTGAGGTTGAAATGAACAAGTTTTATTCAGTTTAATGCAATTCACACAAATTGTATATCTCTTACTGATTGCTAGTGATTCAAATTTAGAGCTCACTATTGACAAATTTAATTACAAGTTGATTAAGTAGGTCCAAGTTTGTTGATTTTGACTTTATATATCCATGGATAATACATTGGTCAATTTAAAGTTCAAGAACAAGTCGATGATTCACATAATTGCAGGAAACACATAAAAAACAAAAAAAAATCTATTTACTATTTTATGTATTAAAGAACTAAAAGTGTTAGTCATTTCTTATTTGTATTTAATTATTTTTGTTGTAGTTACCTACTGTGATAAGGAAATAGAAAAAAAAAAATTATAACATCGACCGTTTCTATTATAGGGGATAGTTGTGCAGATAAGAATATGAAATTAGTAAGATGAATCCCTAAGGTTTTCTTGCCTTGGCCTTGTAGAGCCTAAAGTGAAGTGAGTCTTGATTAATGTTGGCCTAGAACTAAGATTTAGCCCTACTGAATATAGGATTTAGATGATCTTTAGGCTTTTCCCTATCTTATGCTTCCTAGTATTAGGTTTAAACACACCTAATATGTTCCTTACCTAGAAAAAACTCAAATAGAACCCACTGCCCAAACATACAATTTCAACTACAAGAAGAGCTCACTGCTCAAACATACAATTTATTGTTATTTTCTTCTTTCCTTTGTTTTTTCAACCAAACCAATAACTTTCAAACCTTATAGACTAGGTCATGAACCTCAAGTCAAATTATCAAACCTTGAATCACTCAACAAAACCTCGGCAATGAAGTTTCCTTCACTTCCACTCTACTCTACTCAACTTCGCATTCCGCTCTCTCTACTACTTACAATTACTTCTTCATGTCATACTTCCATATCATATGATAAAGGAAAATTTCCTTCCTTTATACCAAGTCCTTAAAATAATTCCCTGAGTCAGTTGTTAGACCTTCTCAATTAATCATTATAGGACCACATTAAGAACACGTTACACTTAGCGATAATATTAATCTTCCACCTTGCAACTTGAATATCTTTTCATACACATAATATTATGACAAGTGAAATTAGCCACATCATCACCAATATGTCTTCTTCATATCCTCAACCTCGATTCTGAGAATAACAACTCTACTAAGAGATATAACAAGTTTATCACATCATGCCTCTATAAACTCTATCTCAGAACAAACATCATCAAAACTTACATAACTTCTTCCAAACTTATCATTTCTTCATCTGATGTTAACTACATATACTAGATACTCAAAAGTATATCTCATAACCTCAAATAGTGAGAATACCCAACTAACCATTTGTACCAACTTGATCTTTATGTTGTTCTTTTGTCAGATACCATAGAAGATTGTTATGTTGACATCAATGAAAAAATCAGTCATGAATGTAACATATCATCATAGTGACATATCTACGATATTCCCCCATAGGAATGTTATCAACATTCATGCTTCCAATAGTTTTGACCTAGGATAGTAACCTACAAAGTTTAAGTATTATATGATCTAATGCATGTATATATATTAAGGTTTTATGGATATGGGTCTAATAAGCATTTAAAAGTTTTATTTGTACATCTGGACCTTGGATAACTCATTCACCAACCCCCCACTCCCCAATTATTCTAAAGAATTCATACAATTATCTTCTCATTCAAGTCAACATATCTATCATTTACCTTCTCCACAATTTTAACTACCTAAACAATAATAGGAGATTTATCATCAAGGTTTATCACAGCTAAGGCTTCTAAGAAAATATCCTTGATCTCATGCAACATTAGCCTATGTTGTTGCTCCCTTCTCAACTCTTCTTCTCTTTTTTTCCTTGCCAACAGGTCTTGCAAGGTTTTCATCTTATCATAAGTCAAGTTATTAGTGTCCCAATTTGGAATCACAATAATCTCATCCAATGTCACTGACTTATTAGGTGTTTGACTCTTCTTCTTCTTGATCCTCTGTTTTCTAGAATCTAGAATGCTAGAGCTCAACAATAAAAATTGTACACTTTGAGTTTGTAACTCTACACTCAGTCTTTGAAAGTATCTTGTGTTCCCTCAACACCTTTTGGTTCCTCAACATGTCTCTATTTTGTGGTCCTTACAAGTTTACCAGTGGAACTTGGTTGTACTATCTCTGTATGTCCCTCATTTAGAGGTCTTGAGATGATTGGCTTTTCATTTCCTATAGTAGATTGTTCTACTTATGCATTCTGAATCTTTGACTCTTTGTTCTCTTCTTGTGCTAGCATGCTCTACTACTCAGCATTTCAAACCTATACCTCATTTGACACTTGCACATTTTCTTCAACTATAATGTTAGATGTATCAATTAAGCTAGCAATGACCTATTGAGATGGTTTTTGATCACCAATCTTTGGATATTCCTTTATTTGCATGATTATTGGATTAGTATTCATTAATGTGTGTTTGATATATTTAGTAGCTTTCTCTTCTTTCTCTGGCTTAGTAGACACTATCTTCTCTAATTGTTTTTCAACTATAGTCACATTGAATAATGTAGTATTAAGGGTTTCATCCTCAGTAGTGTTTGTCTCTACTTTCTTTACACTCTATTGTGCTATCTTCTAAATTATTTCCACTAATTATTTGACACCATTATATATATCTTTTGTATTGTCCAATTCAACTCTTTCATCTTCCTTTTCTTCTTCATCCACTATTGTAGGCATCTATTAAAAAAATTTCTTCTAAAATAGTTTACTTTCCTATACAACATCCTCAATTGTATTCCTTAAAATTTTGTATGCCCTTGCCTTTGACACCAATTCATTAATATAATCTTTCATTTCTATGGCCATATGATGCTTTCCTAAGTTTGGCATAACTTGGGCTAATGTAGCCTCTCTCATATTCTTTTTAGTGGTTAATTCCCATTTCTATTTTGCATCAATTTTATTATTTAATTCTTTGGGTAAACCTTTACCTAACTCTAATAGTGTATATTTAAAATTTATCATCATATCTATACTAGCCTGTTACACTTTCTCTTTATCACCTTTCTCTAAGGTTTCATACCTAATATTCTTAAAACTAGTTAGTCCTTTTGAACTTCTTATATTTTAACATACCTTGTCAATGTCTTGAGGAACTCTCCTTGGTACAACTTGAAATTGAATCAAGTCATCTGACTCAGTCCTCTCAGCATCATCATCTTCAACATATGGTTTGACAACTAGATTTCTCCTAGGCTTCTTCTTTTTTTTATCCTTTCTTGGCCCCTTTAGCTTCTAGTGTCCTCTTCTTTCCCTTGTCTATCCTTTTAATTTTCACTAGTCCTTTCAGTATAGGATTGGTAGCTATGGGACTTGTTGCCTTAATAGATTTTTTCCTAGTGACTGTTCTTACTGTGGATGTGGGTTGGGTTGCCACTTTCTTTAAGATTGTCATCACCATGGCTCAACTACTACAACCTTTTTTCCTTTAGTTTCCTTGTGCTTAGAAAAAAAAAGTTCTTTACCTTTTCCTTCATCTTCATTGCTAAGGTCTTCTCCTTAGTCCTTTGTGTCATGCCCAAACTAAGAGGGCAAAAACACACACAATTTTTTTTTTTTTTTTTTTGAATTAAAAATAACTAATAATTAAACATGCTCTAAGTTTGATATGATTGAGGTAGAAGTTTTAGTACAGGTTCTCTACATTACGTCATAAGATTAAAACATGAGAACGATCACATCGTTCAGATTGTTAAAACTTTGTTACAAGATTGATATCGATCTTGAGTTATGCTATTTAAGAATTAAACATATCAAAAGATACTAACAATGTAAGTTACACTTAACTTTGACTAAAAGATAAAGGAACAATCCAACATTTTCTATTGGTTTTAACATTTACATTAATTTGCAATGATAGGCAATCAAATGTACTTACATAACAATGTACATGAATTCGGATCTAAAATTTCTTGCAATAACAAAACAATCAAAAACTACCTTAAAATTTATTTAAATAGCCAATTTATCGATAATTTAATCTACTTAATGGTCAAACAACTAGAGTACATTTAAATTAAAACTAGCTAATTAGTATTTAAACATAACTAAGTAACAAAAGAAATATTAACAATTACAAACAACGTTCTTAAACAACCATAAGATAACCTTAAACTTTATTAATTCAACTAATTATTCTTTAACAATTAAAATTTCATTTTAAACTAACTAGATATATATATATATATATATAATTAATAATGTTAATAAAGAATCTAAGATCAAATAATTAAATAATTAACTAATCTAAGACTAAACTTAAAGTTTAAAACTAACCTAACACTATCTCCTAATCTAACTACAACTAAACTAAACTCTTAACACTCTAACATATTTAATAACATTTAAATAAAACACAACTTAGTTACATTTTAAACTAACTCCCTAACTTAAGTTAAAACTAAATTAATAATTAGTAAAGCAAAAAAAAACTACACATAAACTAAACTCTAAAAAAAACAACTGACACTAACTACTAACTACTTCCTACCCCATCCTATACTAACCCTATGCCCCCACTTGGGCAAGCGCTTCCCAAGCGCTGTCCTTGGGACAATGCTCTGCCCAAGGGAGGCGTGATAGACTCCCTCACCCTCCCTCACTCAAGCGCTTGGTTGGGTAGAAAGTGGACGGATGCAGGAGGAATTTCTTGCAAAGGTTTTATATATATATATATTTTTTAAACTCCAAACTTTAATGCCTTCCCTCAAATCTGAGTGCCCAATTTGGAGGAAGGTAGTGATGTGACAAGGATGACATCATCACCTGTGATGACAGTTTGACTTGCATAAAGCATTCATTGGATAAAGTTTTATAGGTAGCAAAAAAACAATTAGATATTAGGTTATTAGTGTAATGCTTATTTAGTTGATCATAATCCCCCTTTTTTTTTTTTATAAATTTTGAAAATTTAATATGAAACAAGGGATCCAAAGGGGAATATTCTCCGTTCAAACAAAAGAGTAAATTACTTCCCCATAAAATTTCCAGCATCCTGTAAGTGGATATTTGATAATTTGTCTTCTCTTTCTCTCTTGAAACTCATTGTATATTTCTTTGCAACTATATTACAGCAATAGGTGTATACATTCTCTTATAAATTTCAACTCTATTATTTCCATGAATCTCAAATGGCCATGCATTTTCAATGGAACCACATTTCCTGAAATAACCATCTACATATTCATTTAACTATCTAATAAAACTGATGGATCAACATTGGAACAATAAGATGACTAAACTAGTCTTAAGGCAATTGAGAGAATAAGAGATCAAAATGATAATGCTCCATTCCTTTTGAAGTGAGTATCAAAATACACAAAGTTATTTCTCTATCATGTTTCAATTTTAGCTTGGATCTCTTGACATAATTCTTCCTACATGTTCTTGCAAATTTATTTTCAACACAATCAACCATGAACTAAATCATTTCAAACTTGATAAAGACACCATACATTTTCATGGATTAGCAACATCTCTCTCTACAGTCCATATGAATAGAGGCATCACCACACATCACAAATTGAATCATGTATAATTGAACATCATTGCTGCATCTTATCTTGATACACATTCATATGACAACATAGAATACGAAAATTTTAAGAGAATTAAATTTACTCAATCACTTATTTTATTATCAACCTGATTCAAGGCTTAGCCGGGAAAGAATCAGGAAGAAAACCCAACTTCGTTGCCATATATAATAAGGTTTAAACAATACAATTTACAATAGGATCTCAATCCCAATTTTCAATAATTTTATCAAATTTTCTTCATGATCAAAATCAAGGAGTTTGTAATGTCTTCTAAATCTCATTTCAAGAACCATGGAGGAAACCAATAACTGATCGGGTGACAACCAAGCAGAACCAAAAGAACATCAAGCATGCATAATCATACATGGTTTACACAATAAGATTCACAGTGAATCAAGACTAGGGAGAGGTGGATTCTTCCAATTGGAGAAGTCAAGCACAACACCAATTCAGATGCCCAATCGAGGCCAATAACCAAGAACTTTCGTTCTTCCATTTAAACTTGCCATACTCATACCAGGTTTGTGCTGACGGGTAGGGGCCCATAACACCCTACCCTTTATGCCTCTTCTCATCTTGAGAGGAGACTCTACACAGGTTGGAGTCTAACTAAACAGACCTCTCCCAAAATTGGTCACTTCTGCCCTCTCCTAGGGTGAGTAATACCAAAACACCCATGCAAGGAAACTCAAAATTGCAAACATAAACAAGAAAGGAAAACAACTCAAAATAACAAGGTTTACAAATCTTCCCAACATACCCACAACCATACAACAGTAAAACAACAACAAGGTAACAAGAACATGAAACAAAACATACAACTGAATAAGGGAGATGGAAGTTTCATACCTTCTCAAAGAGGTAATGGCAATGAACAAATTTGAGTAGAGTATCCCTCCTTCCTTCAAGCTTCAAGAAATCTTCTCTAAATGTAGAGATTGGGTAACCCCCACCACTAGACCAAGGAAAGCCTCTAAATAAGCCTCCAACTCAACCACCCAAAAGGAGCAATAACTATTTCCACCCACTAGCCACACTAGAAACTCCTAACTCAACCTACACCATGGTTAAACCCAAAAAGGAGGTGGGGTAAGACAACTCATGACAACCACTTGCAATTTTCGCACAAAGGCAAAAAGGGACTTTTTGAGTGCCCTCAAAAGTCAAAGCTAGGGGCTTAGGGGTTGGAAAAGACCCCTAACCCATACCCATACCCTTAGGTTAGAATAAAAACATGTTAAAAGCCTTAGGAAAGAGGTTAAGAGGCAAAATAAAATCTAGGAATAAAATAGGTCCATCTAACAACTCTAACTAGCAAATTAAGCACGTAAACATTTTACGAGTGTCAAGAGACACTGAAAGAGCATAATTACGAACAATAGGGTTTCCAAGTTTTAGCACATGGAGATCAATTTTGTTCCTTCGTAGGGTTTCTCGGCTAAATATCTGCACACTCATTGCACACATCAGTAGTCCCAAAAATCACATGTACATATATACGTATCAGAAATTTACATAATTTGAAACATACATAAATCAGGGTTTTCTTGCATCCTACTTATATCCTTAATCATAAAGATTCCAACTCAATGTGTTAATCCCACATTTTACTGATTTCATCAACATACATATACATGAGCATTAAATGACAATCATCAAATATATCTGGAAATAACATCACACAACATGAAATAATAAAATATGTTCTAAGCATCAGATAATGTCTCGACATCTCGAGTCGCAGATAACAAAATAAGAGTAATGTATCACTATGCTACGATGGGTCGGGGGCAAGGCCCTCACACTTTGCCTTTTGTTATCTGCAATGGTCTCTCTCCAATATTACCTTCCAAGTCTTGGATCATTTTCTTCATCTTTTTCTTCTTCTTAGGGACTTTTGTTTGAATCATCATCTTTATCATAGTAGTCTCATATGTACCAAATGACTCAACATTCTTGTTAATCTCTTTTGCCAGTAATGTTGTAATAGTAGCTGGCACTTCATCTACATTCACTTCATAGTAAAAAGGCCTTAGCCATGCCACTCTAGATATTATTTCATGTACATATGTGTAATCTATATAAACTAGAAAATATATGTCATCATAATATTGATCAACTACTGACTTAGGTATCCTTGACTTATTCTTCATCTTCCACTTTAAATCTTCAAAATAACAATCCATAATAGTTTCAAAATTTTCACATATTTTCTTAATGTATTCATTTGTGTGCTTGACAAGCCTTTTCTTATCCCAAACTACGTCTCCAATTCTAAGAAATAATTCTATACATAAAAGAATATACAAATGATAAGAGAACCAAACTTATAGGATGTGTTCTTAGCCTTCCTTATTACTCCAAGGTTCTTTGTAATTTGTGTTAATTGTATCTCAGCAAAGTCGTAGTTGTGTTCCTTCTTGACAAGTTTGTAACCCATAGCAACAGCTACACATGAAACACTATTCAGTCAGCTTGATAGATAGAACTTGTGTGCAATTACACTAATTGTAAACTCAATAACTGGATCCTCAATTGAGTTGATTGACATACTTAGACCATTCAAATTTTCTTTTGTGAGGTCTTCAATCACATCCTATGCCTAACAATAAAGGGTCTTTACTCAATCTAGAATATGGTGAGCAATCATGTGATTTTAATTGGCCCACTCTTTAACCATAACCTCATATCATATATCATGCTCAACAAATATTGATCCATTCAACCTTAAATACTTTGGAGAATGCTAGGGCATGAGTTAACCCTTTCTCGACCACAACCTTGTTCTCTCCTTCAATACCCCATTTTTGCACAACTTATCATAGGAATTTCTCAACTCAAAATCCCCTATCTCATCAATTTTGCACATATAGAAAATTATTACATTACGAACCATGACTACATGAGGTGGAATTCTAGATAACACTTCTGATGAGTCTCCTATCAACACAATATTTGGATATGCCTTAAATTTTTGAGCGAGGTGTGTATCATTGCAAACAATTTGCATATTACTACCTTTCAATGCTTCCCTCTTCTTACTTGTAGATGCAAAGGACACCATTTTTCAAAACTAGGGTTTCAAACTTTAAACAATCTCACAAATTCACAACTCAATTCAAAAAACTTGCACAACTTACACTTTTGGCCAATGACATGCACTAGAATCTTTTTGAAACTTGCACAAAACACTCCTTGAAATTGTCTTATTCTTCACTTTGAGAATTCTATAGACTGGTGAGTTAAAATGAAATAAATTTTTTACTATATTCCTTTAAAAAGTTTAGATGATATTCCATTTAATGCTCCATACCCTTAGTAGGTGAACCCAATGTGCATGACAGTTGTCTTGACTTACTCTGTAAAACTCAACACACACCTACAACTTCATTGGGTTAGTACCATAACTCAGCTTATAGTGACATAAAAAATTGACACTTGATCATAACCAAAATTTCAACTTGGCACTTCAATTCAAACATTAACATCTATCCTTAGGCATCTTTACTTATGTTGATATGGACTTTCATACCTCTTATGCTAGCAATTGGTGTAGGATTTGGTTACTTGAAACACAATTCCATGCATACCCTATATGCTTAATTTTTTCTATTATGATCACCTAATCCATTGGATTGGGTGACATTTGTTAGAAAGTAAAGTCCATCAAGATAACTAAGAGGGGGTGGGGGTGAATCAACTATCCAACTATTAAAATAGTTAATAACATTATTAATCCTTAACCATGTGAATAATATAACCAACAACTATAAGAATATATACATACAAAAAACACTAGATAAGTTAAGTGGGGAAACCATTGATCAGATGGAAAACCCGATGGGGATGGTACCTACAAAATGATGTACTAATATAAAAAATCCTTGTAAGAGGATGGACTCTATTAGGATAAAGTGAAATATATTCAATACATATTAGTCCCTATTAGGATATTTTGAATCCCTTTTAGGAGATTCCAACCCTTTTAGTAGTTGTGCCAAACCTGTTAGGAGTTGTAGAAGCCAGAAGGACCCACTGTCCAAACAACTTAAAGGGTAAGACCACAAAACTCACTGTCCAATTAGTATCTATATCATTCCTTGTAGAATAATAATAATGAATAAGCTCAACTCCTTCTCATCTGTCTTGACTAGACCAAACCTATTTTGATCTCAATACTAGATCACCAACTTTGCATCCAAATAATACCTTGGATCGCTTACTGACATTTACCAACTTCACATATCACTTGTACAATACACACTTGCACTCTTTCTCTAATCAACCACACACAGCAAAAGGAAAATAACCTTCCTTTATACCATATCCTAAAAATTATTCCTTGACTAGGCCTTGAGGCTTTCCCAATTAATTATAATAGGACTTCATTAAGATATTATAAAATATTATATCTTTTGATAATTACAAATTGTTGTTAGCTCATAGCCTTTATGACTTCTCATATGTGCAACCTTTGTCCTTGCATGCTTGCTAATGTCATCACAAGGCTATCTTCTTTCACAATCTAAATGCACTCATCATGATTCTATCCTAGTTAAAAGATACAAATCAATCATTAGAAACTACTTATTAGGTACTCTATCTACTTAGTATCTTCTATAATTCATGAATATCTTCTACATGTCTTTGACATTCTGTATGTGAATTTATCCATGTCATCTAGATACAGTGTAAAATACATCCTTAACTACACTTGACCTGATCTTCAATACATATTCCATATGATCTCATTCTTTGTTTGCTACTCTACCACTCTTCATAGAAATAATACTATGTTGACATCAATGACAAACAAATTCATGAATGCAACATGTGACTCATATAAATAGTCTCTCCAATGCTTAGGCGGCTCCCCAAAAGGAATACCATAAACATTCCCCCTTTGGCATCAATGGAAAGATAGATGAAAAATATGTAAGTTCCAAGAATATTAAATCAAACTATGTTGATGTTATTGTTCTCTTCTTTTTAAATTCTCTCCATCAATCAACTCTGAAAATCATAGGAACATTGCTTTTCCTTCTTCCTCATTCATAGGTTTGACATTAGTTTTTCACACTTCTCCCCCATTGATATCTCAATGTTTCTCCCATTGATATTAATAAATACATGAACAATTCTCCCCCATTGCTACATATCTTTCTCATACATACATTACCATATATTACCAGAATTATTTTTTTCATGTGATCATCTCTGACATTTATATCAATGAAAAAGGCTTCATTATGTCAATCATTTGTTCCAAGTATTCAACTAGCTCAAGTGTCCAAAGAAATTGTTCAATACTAACTACTAAGAGTCCTTGATGACTCTACTCATCTCAGATACTCCTCTGTATAGGAAGCATCAACATTTAGTCCAAATAGATAATAGTGCTTTGTGCCATTGGATAGATGCACTTTCTACATCATCTACTCAAAAGTAGGAAGGGTCATAACCCCAATCTTACTTTTGCAAATTTATTAAATGTATCTTTAGGTAAGGGCTTTGTAAAGATATCTGCAATCTTCTCTTTTGTACTTGCATAATCTAATTTTATTTCTTTCTCTACAATTTTCTATTTTAAAAGATTATACTTAATGAATATATGCTTAGTCTTAGAATGCAACATAGGATTCTTAGACGTATTTACTATATATGTATTATCACAATGCATGAAAATATGTTTTGAAAAATCTATCCCAATATCTTTTAGCATTTGCTTCATCTACATGATCTTATTTTCTAGTGCTACATAGTTTGCTTTTGCTTTGCTCTATGAAATACAATATTTTTTTGTGCATAGCCAAGAAACCAATCTTCCTCTAAGGAAAAATGCTCCACTACTAGTGTTCTTTGTATCATCCATACTGCTTACCCAATCCACATTAGTATATGCACACAAAGTAAAATCACTTGATGTGTCATACCATAGTAAAAAATTAGGCACATCTTTCATATATCTAAATATTTTTTTGACTAGTACATAATGTGATTCTTTAGGATCATCTTGAAGTATTTATACTATCCCAACTACATTTTCTATATCTTGTCTAGTGTGAGTCAAATATTTCAAACCTCAAATCATAGATTTATACTTCTTTGTCTCAACTATAGATGTATCCTCTTTGCTAGATAACTTGTGAACAATTATCATAGGCATACCAATAGGCTTACAAGTTTCCAAGCCAAATATTTTCAACAAGTCTTTCAAATACTAAACCCATGATAAGAAAATACCATCACTATTATGTACAATTTGTAGACCCAAGAAAAATTTCATCTTACCAGTCATACTCATCTCAAATTCATTCTTCATTTCATCAAAACATTTATCACTTGCTTCATCATTACCTCCAAAGATTATGTCATCAACAAATATCATAATGATAAAAAATATATTCTCAATTTCTTTAAAATATAAATTGCTCTATGTCGTACCTTTAGAAAGTCCCATTTTTGCCAAATATTTGTCCAATCTTGCATACTAAGTTCTAGGTGCTTTCTTTAGTCAATATACTAGTTTCTTCAATATGCATACCATGTCCTTTTATTTGTCAAAGGAAATCCTTCAAGATACTCAATGTAAATTTCTTCAAGTTCTCCATTCAGAAATGTTAACTTTATATCTATATGATATACTTTAAACTTCTTAATTACTACATAAGCCAAGAACATTCTTACTACTTCAAGTCTAGAAAAAGTAGCTTGAATGTCTCCTCATAGTCTATGCCTTCTTGCTATGAATATCATTTGCATACTAGTCTTTCTTCATTCCTCACATTCTCACCTTGTTCATTCATATTATTTCCAGAAACCCATTTAGTTCCTATAATATTTTTGTCTTTAGGTCTAGGAACAAATTCCCATGTCTCATTCTTCACAATCTGATCTAGTTCTTCCTTCATTGCTTGAATCCAATGATCATCCTTTCATGTCTCATTTACACTCTATGGTTCAACTTGAGAAATCAATCACAATTCTTCATGTACTCCATTTCTTGTCATAACTCCTTTGTCTTTTCTCATAATAATTTGATTTTGTGGATGATTATTTCTCAAATTCCTACTTGATGTAGGGGTTTCTACTTCAATTATTATCTCTTCTCTCAGTTTAGATCTTTGTTCTTCTCTTTGTTCAACAATTTGGACATCATTTTGCAAATCATTGTTAATATCAAAGAAAACTTCAACATTTTCTCTAACAAGTTTAGAATTATCTTCTTCTTCATTAGAAATATAATCCAACATTCTCTCTTTAACTCCAAACTTTTCAGCCACTGTCACATTTGCACACTCAACAATAGTCTTAGTTCTTTGATTGAAACAACTATAAGGTTTGATTTCCAATTAATAACCAAGGAACATACCTTCATCACTTCTTGCATCAAACTTACCAATATGATGATCTCTCTTTATGTAACACATCTAGAAATTCTGAAATATTTTACTAAAGGTGCATGTCCAAACCATAATTCAGAGGGAGTCTTGTTTGTACCTTTTTTTATTTGTATTATGTTCATGGTGTATACTATTGTGTTGACTACTCCCCAAAATATCTTGGATACATCATTCTTAAACACCATTGCTCTTGTTGCTTCTATTATAGACCAACTTCTTCTTTTAGCTATCACATTTTTCTCAAGAGTTTTAGGTGTTGATAGTTTTCTCTTAATTCGATTTTCTTCACAAAAGATATTAAACTCCCTTGAATTAAACTCTCCACCCCTATCTGACCTCAAAATTTTTATATTTACTCTAGATTCATTCTCAACTGTATTCTTGAACAACTTAACCTTTTGAATGCCTTAGAATTTTCTTTAAGAAATGATAACCACATCATTCTAGTGAAATCATCAACAAAAATCATAAAGTACCTTTCACCATAGAATCCTCTTATTTCAGTAGGACCACTTAGATTTGTATGAACAATCTCCAATTTTGCAGTGGTAGGGAACTTTTAACTAGGAAAACAAACTTTCTTCTTCTTTGCAATGACACATTCTTTGCAAACAATAATAGTAGGTTGCAAAATTTTAGGTAGATCTCTGACAACCAACATACTACCTTTGCAACCAAACAAGTCATCCTTTTTGGACTCAATTGAAAAATGTTACCTCTAGATCTTGTACCAATGTCAATTAGCTTACCTTCTTTATCCTTGATGATGCATTTTGCCTCTGTGAATTGCAATTGATAACTTTTATCAACCAACTATCAAACACTCAATAGGTTATTCTTTAATCCATCAACAAAATAAACATCATTAGCATTAGTCTTTCCATCAAGAGTAATAGATCCTATTCCCTTGATATGACAAGCTACATTGATACCAACTTTGACAATTCCTCCATCATGATTAATAAGCTTAACCAAATTATTAATATCTCCAGTCATATGATGTGAACATATAATGCCTATAATCCAATCAGATTTCTTTTCAACTTGTAAAACTATGGCTTTCTCTTCTCTTAATTCTTTTTCAAAATTCTCTTGTTTTATAGCTACAAATCCTAATTCATCATCATTTTCACTCTAAATTCTTTCTCTAGACTCATCATCTTCATTTGCATACAAACAATCTCTAGGTCTTCTAGACTTGAATTTTTTCTTATACTTTTTCTTTCTTTTTGGACACTTAGAAGCATAATGACCAAATTCATTGCAAGTCAAACATTTAAAAATTCTCTTACCATCTGTTTCTCTTCTTACAAGCAGGAAAATTCCTTCTTCAATTATTCTATCCTCCTCAAATCTAGATCTGCTATTGCTAGCATAGTCTCCACTAGTGCTTACATTTCTTGATAAAAAAAAGATGAACATTTAATGCACTAAAAGCTATTTCCACTCTGAAAAATTCTCTAGATAACTTTAGACTTACTTCTACTACTCCCAATATTCCAAATAAAGTCTTTCTAGTAAACTTTAGTGCAAGGTATCACTTGTTTAATCATCTACACTATCTGTCTGAATGGTGGTGTCAGAGTTTTCAAAATCTTCTATGTAATCTCATATCCATCTTTAGATCCCTAACAAGACTTAATTCCTGCAATAATCTCTAATATTCTACCAATATTGCTTCTCATGGATTCATCTTCCATCATTTTAGCATCTTGAAACAACCATGTCCAATTCTGTAATCTGATTCTTTTAGTATGCTTATCACCCTCAAATGTAGATTCTAAGGCTTTTCAAGTTTCATGAGATGTTTCTAAGGATTTTACCTAATTGTATTCATTCTCAAGATGAGATGATAATAATGCTTCTCTGGCAAGCATATTACATGAGATCAAATCTCTTTCAACTTCATTGCATTCCTCAAGTTTTCTTTCTTCCACAATCTTCTTTTTAGTCATTCTCATTAGCCAATATCCTAGACCTATACATAGAAAATGAGCCTTCATCTTTTCTTTCTACCTATCATAGTTGACTTCATCAAATTTAGGACTTTCTTTTTTGAAGTGACCTACCATTGATCTTCTTAAGCTATTAAGTTTTTTCTTCAAGGACCCGATGCTTTGATCATACAAAGTCCACCAAGATAACTAAGAGAGAGGGGGGGGAGGGATTTCAATCAATTATCCAACTATCAAAACACTTATTAACCTTATTAATCCTTAACCATGTGAACAATATAACCAACAACCATAAAAAGATATACATACACAATAACACTAGATAAGTTAACTATGGAAACCCTTGATCAAAGGGAAAACCCTAGTGGGGATGGTATCTAAAAAATAATGTACTAATATAAAAGTTCCGATACATATTAGACCTTGTTAGGAGTTGTGCCAATTCTTTTAGAATTTTTAGAAGGTAGAAGGACCCACTGTCCAAAAAAATTTAGGGGTAAGACCACCAAAACCATTATCAAACTAGTTTCTATATTATTCCTTACAGATTAATACAAATGAATAACCTCAAATCCTTCTCTATCATCTTGAGTAGACCAAGCCTCTTCTGATCTCAACACTAGATCACCAACTTCACATCCAAATAATCCCTTGGTTCGCTTACTTGCATTTAATAACTTTGTATTGCACTTGCGTAATACACACTTGCACTCTTTATTAATCAATCACACACTTCATCAAAAGGAAAAGAAAATTCCTTTATACCATATCTTTAAAATAATTCCTTGAGTCAGCCTTGAGGCTTTCCCAATTAAGTATAATAGAACCTCATTAAGATATTACAAAACATTACATCTTTTCATAATTAAAAATCACTATTCGATCATAGTCTTTACAACTCATAAGTGTGATCTCTATCCTTGTGCACTCATTGACATCATCACTAGGTTGTCTTGTTTTATAGTCTAACTACACTCATCATGATTCTATCCCAATTAAGAGATACAAATAAATCATTAGAAACCACCTATTAGGTACTATGTCTGTTTACTATATTTTTTAATTCATGATATCTTTTGCATGCCTTTGAATCTTTGTATGCACAATTAACCACATCATTTAGATATAGTGTAAATTACATCCTTAACTACGCTTGACCTGATCATCAATACATAGTTTGTAGGACCTCGATCTCTATCTACTACTCTGCCAGTCTTTACAGAAACAATACTATGTTGACATCAATAGAAAAATAGTGATGAATGCAACATTTCAATCATGTAAATAGTCTCTCCAATTCTTAGGATACTCCTCCAAAGGAATACCATCAGCATTCATGCTAACAAGCTTAGCATCATTTTTTGCACTATTGGTTCCTTCTTCATTCTTTCTCTAGGTTTGATTCATCTAGTTTTTTAGTCGTTTAATTAAACCTACTATTTTGCCTCCATTCTACTCAATGTTGAACTCTGGTATTTGGTTCCTATAGCTTCTAGCAAAATGACAAATCATATGACATCGATAACAAACTACACTACCATTCATCCAACTTTTGGATTTGCTTTTGAATTGTGTTCTAACACAATTAGCTACAATATTTCCATATTGACCTCACAGTTAATAGTTGTACCATGTATTGTAATCCTAGTTGATTGTATTACCTTATTTAGGTTGTTTTCCTTGTCCTTTGGGTGTCCAATTGTTGTCTGTCTTAGATCTACAATATTGTGACTTATGACCATACTTCTGACATGTATAATAGTAACCTTCAAATTTAGAAGTGGTTGGTTTTTTATTGATCTTTGATCTATATTCATGTTATTGATGACCTTGTTTGTTGCACTTAAAGTAATAATCATTGAATTTAGGTTTAGGGTTTGACTGTCCAATCTTGCTCCTACATGTGTTTGGTGTATGAATTAGTTTTCCACAATGATAACATACAAGATTCTTGTTCTTTGACTTGGCATTCATGTTCCTTTATTCTCCTTGCTTTGATGATTCTCCTTGCTCGACATAGCCTAGTCCAAAAGTGTAATTAGGTCTCCTAGGTGTATTCATTAGTTCATTGAGAAATTTCATAGCCTCCCTAGGTTTGTTTATTCTTTCCATGAAATACTTTTCATCTTTCAGTTCATTCTTCAATCTCTCATTTTAGATTTCAAATTTACAATCTCAAGATCCTTTCTAGCCAATTCATGATTAACACTTAGTAACTAATTTACCATGTCAATCTAATTGTGTGTTATGGTTTTTACTTTAGTGATATTTTCATCTAGTCTTGTAGTCAATTGTGTGATGTTTTTTTCTTCCATAAAATCTTCATGTTAGCCTCTCCCTTTTTCTCCAAGGCTTTACATAGTCTTACTAATATCACTTAATGTCCTCTCTTCAGTTCTTTTACTTCTTCATTCAAATTGTTATTTTTCTCCAATAAATCTACTATTGCTACATCAGTATCACTGGATCTACCTTCATTGTATATATCCTCAATGATTTCTTTCTTATATTGTGTGTCATTCTTCTTGAGTGTCATCTCCTTCTTTTGATACAAGAACTTCCTTAGTTCCTATTTAGCAACCGTGACTTGTTCCAATTAGAATCTACAAATCAACTTTTTTTTCTCAATAATCTTTCCTAGCTTATAGGCTTCTATCTCCAAGATATGTTAGAATATGTAGTCCATTGATATAACTGAGAGGGGGGGTGAATCAGTTATCCAACTATTATTATGATTATCAACCTTAAAAAAAATTAACCATATGAGTAATATAAACTAAAACCACAACAAGATACTCATACACAATAACACCAGATATGTTAACTAGGGAAACCCTTGATTAGAGGGAAAACCCCAGTGGGGATGGAAACCACAAGATGATGAACTAATATAAATATTAGTCTATGAATACATTTAGTATATATGAATCCTTGTTAGGAGATTCCAACCTTGTTAGGAATTTTAGAATACAACTGGACCCACTGCCCAGAGAACTTCAAGGGCAAGATCAATGAACCCACTGTCCAACTCATCTCTATATTATTCTTTGTAGAATAATAGAATTTTACTATACTATTCCTTCCTCTTTCTTTGTCTTGTCAACTAGACCTCTGCTCCTTTTGATCCTATAACCAAATCACAAATCTCACATCCAATAATCCTTTTGATTGCTTACACTTATTCAGTAAGCACTCTGCTCCTTTTCACAATTTTCTTGTCATACAATCATCACAATATTTCTCACATTACAATCAAGGAAAACATCTTTCCTTTATACCATATCTTCATAATAACTCCTTGAGTTAGCCTTGAGGCTTTTTCAATTAATTATAGTAATATAATTAATTAATTACAATTACAATAGCACTATTAGCTCACAATCTATACAAAACTTCACACATATGATAATAGGTCTTGAATAGTCACTAACATTGTTAGTGAACTGTCTCTGTCACTACCTGACTACACATCTCTTCATTACATCTTAGATGTAAGATAGCCAAAAAAATCATGAATTGCTTTCCTAATAATTTGTCTCCGAATTTCTCTCTATAAATTAGGTAGAACTTCCATTCATCTTCTACTCAGACATTGCACACTTGACCACATCATTAGGACACCGTGTTGAACATGTTTGTAACTACACATCACTAGACGATCAAACCATTGTCTGTACAATCAAGATCTATGTCTTCTACTAAGCTAATCTTTATAGAAAATATGCTATGCTGACATCAATGACAAACATGATCATGAATGCAAAATGTCACTACTCTCCAATTCTCATGATACTCCCCCAAAGTAGTATCATCAAAATTCATGCTAACAATCTCCCCCTTTGGTATTGATGGCAACATAGATGAAAAATATCTAAGTTCCAAGAATACCAAATAGTGTTGTGCTACTGTTGACCAGCATCAATTGTCCACATGCTAAAAGGAATCTCAAAGCAATAGATGCACATAGGTGCATACTCCTTTTTCTTAGACATTAATTTTTTAATTCACAGTAAACAATTCTCAATACATCAGGTGCACATTCCTACTTTCTCTCATGAATCTTTCTAAACCTCTCCCCATACTTAGGAGATGTGCTTTTCATGCATACTCTCCCTCATTGACATCAATGTCAAGGACCTCAATCTCAATGTTAAAACATACCAATTGTTAAATACCAATTGCTAAAATGCTTTACCAAGTCATCAAGTAGATTGAGTGTCCAAAGACACTATTCAATACCAAATACCAAGAGTCCTTAGTGACTCAGATAAACATAGATACTCCCCCAAATGGGAAGCATCAACATTTAGTCCAAGCTAACAATAGGATTTTGTACAACTAGACTAATGCACTCTTTGCATCATCTACTCAAAAGTACACAGGGGCATAACCCCAAGAATACCTCTCAAGTACTCAAATGTATCTTTAGGCAAAGGCTTCATAAAGATATCTACAATTTGATCTTTAGTACTCACATACTCCAATCAGATCTCTTTTTCTATTATTTTCTCTCTCATCACATGATACTTAATAGATATATGCTTAGTATTAGAATGCAATACATGATTCTTAGACATGCTAAATGTTCTTGTATTATCATTGTAAATGATAATAGGTTCTTCAAATATAATTCTGATATCCTTCAACATCTTCTTCATCCACATAACTTGATTACAATTATTTGCTATTGCAACATACTCTGCCTCAATAGAACTCTACAAAATACAATCTTAACTTCTTGCTTAACCAAGAAACCAATCTTCCTCCAAGAAAGAATGTTGCACCATTGGTGCTATTTCTATCATCCATACTTCTTTCCCAATCTGCATCAGTATATACACACAGAGTGAAATCACTCAATCCGTCATACCAAATTTCATAATTAGATGTCCCTTTCAAATATATAAATATTCTCTTCACTGCTGCAATATGATATTCCTTGGGATCAGCTTAAAATCTAGCTACAATCACAAGTGCTTTTACTATATCCGATCTGGTGTGAGTTAGATATTGCAAACCTCCAATCATGGATCTATCCTTCTCCTGCTCTATTGCACGTGCCTCATCTTTGTTGGATAACTTGTGACTAGTTATCATAGGTGTACCAACTAGTTTACAACTTTTCAAACCAAATATTTTTCAAAAAATCTTTTAAGTACTTAGCTTGTGAAACGAAAATACCATCACAATTGTGCATAATTTTTCTAGGAAAATTTTCATTTCTCATATCAAGCTCATTTCAAATTCATTCTTCATTTCTTCATCAAACTTATCACTTGCTTCATCATTACCTCTAAAAATGATGTCATCAACAAATATTACAATAATCAGTAAACAATTTTCAACTTCTTTCAAATACAAGTTACTATCTACCGTACCTTTAGCAAATCCAAGATTTGTTGTATAACTATCCAACCTTGCATACCAAGTTCTAGGTGCTTTCTTTAGACTTATAAAGGTTTCTTTAATTTACATACCATGTCTTTATCTTATGATAAAGGAAAACATTCAAGTTGCTCAATATATACCTCTTCCCCAAGTTTTCCATTCAAAAAGGTTGATTTAACATCCATTTGATAAAACTTGAACTTCTTATTCATTGCATAAGCTAGAAACATCCTTACTACTTCCATTTTGGCTATAGGTGCATATTTCTCTTCGTAGTCTATGCCTTCTTGCTATGAATATTCCTTTCATACAAATCTTGCCTTCCTCCTCACAACTTGCCTTGCTTATTCATCTTGTTCCATTTCATTCCTAACACATTCTTGTCTTTAGGTCTAGGAACTAACTCCCACATATTGTTCTTCACTATCTGATCCAATTCTTCCTTCATTTCTTAAATCCAATGATCATCTTTAACTATTTCATCTACACTCTTAGGTTCAACTTGAGATATTAGACATATCTCCTCATTTACTTTGTTCCTTTTCATCACACCTTTGTCTTTTCTTCCAATCATCTACTCAAGATGGTGATTCCTTGTATGATTCCTTTTAAGGGTAGGAGTTGAGATCTCAACTCTCATCTCTTCTCTTAGTTTAGATCTCCGTTCTCCTCTTTGCTCAATAGGTAGCACATCATTCTACAAATCATTATTAGTCTCAATGATAACTTCCACATTTTTATGGTTAGTCTTTGGATCAATAATAGTTACCAAAGCTATCTCTTCTATTACTTCCTCTTTCTTAACCATTTTGGGCTCATTATCTTTAACATCATAATCATTCAATAATTCTTCATTTTCATCAAAAAGTGAACTCTTTCTAGATTTTCTTACTCTCTTAGGACATTTAAACGAAAAATGACCAAACACTTTACATGTCCAACAAATGAAAAATTCCATACCTTTTGGCTCTCTTTTCATAAGAAGATTAATACCTTCCTTGATCTTCTTTTCTTCTTTAGATCTCAATTCGTCTTTACTTGTGCCTCTATTCTTTTGTATGTAACAAAAGGATTCTAGATATAGAAACTTGATGCTCTATTCTTTACATAAATCTGATAACTCACCAAGAATCTCCATTTGCTAGGTGTCAAAATTTCCTCTAACTTAGGACTATCTTTCCTAAAATAACCTACCCCTGACCTTCCAAAGATGTTAAGTTTTCTCTTCAAGGACCTGATGCTCTAATACCAATTGTTACAATATATAGTCCATTGATAAAACTGGGGGGGGGGGGGGGGGGGGGAGGTGAATCAATTATCCAACTATTGTCACAATTATCAACGTTAAACAAACTTAACCATATGAGTAATATAAATTGAAATGACAAAAAGATACTCATACATAATAACACCAGATATGTTAACTAGGGAAACCCTTGGTCAAAGGGAAAACCCATGTGCACATGGTAACCACAAGATGATGTACTAATATAAATATTCCTTGTTAGAGGATGGACCCTGTTAGGAGTCTATGAATACATTTAATACATATGAGTCCATGTTAGGAGACTTTGAATTCCTGCTAGGAGATTCCAACTCTATTAGGAGTTGTGGAAGAGAACTAGACATAGTTCCTAAATAATCTTTGTATTAATCCTTGAAAAATAATAGAATTATACTATGTTCCTTCCTCTTTCTTTGGCCTATCAACTAGACCTCTTCTCCTTCTGATCTTGTAACCAAATCACAAATCTTGCATCCATTAATCCCTTGGATTGCTTACATGCATTCAATACCACTCTGCTCCTTTTCGCACTTTGCACTTCATACAACAATCACAATACTTCTTCTCACATTACAAAAGAAAATATCTTTCCTCTATACCATATCTTCATAATAATTTCTTGAGTCATCCTTGATTATTTCCCAATTAATTATAATAAGATAATTAATTAATTACAATTACAATAGCACTGTTGCCTCACAATCTATACAAAACTTCACATGTAGGATACTAGGGCTTGCACAATCACTGATGTCATCAAATGAATATTCATTGTCACTACTTAACTATCCATTTCTTCATTACATCTCAGATGTAAGATAGCCAACAAATATTAGGAATTTCTTTCGCAATACTCTATCTCTAAACTGCCCTCTATAAATTAGGTACAACTTTTGTATGTCTTCTACTTAGACATCGTGCACTTGACCACGTCATCAAGACATTGTGCCAAACATGTCCATAATTGTACATCACTAGATAATCAAACCATTGTTTGTACCATCAAGATCTATATCAGCTACTCAGCCAATCTTTACAAAAACCATGCAATGTTGACATCAATGCCAAACATAGCCATGAAAGCAACATGTCAATACTCTCCAATTCTCATGATACTCGCCTAATGTAGTATCATTAGCATTCATGCTAACAATTTTCTCCCAAGTGGTGAAACTTTTGATAAGATAACTAATGCTCTGATACAAATTGTTGTAAATACAATAGGTAAAGTAAGATTTCAAGGCAGGGGGCGGGGGGGATGAATCAGGATCTATAAAAGTTTAACACTTCAAACAAGTACCAAAACTGATAGCTTCACTATAAACCCTTATCACATCAATATCACAAATAAAATGAACATTTACTGCAATGCATAATCAAATCTAGAACTCACAATGCCTAATAAAATGAACATTTAGTGCAATGCCTAATATCATGAATAACTCACAAACATGTAAAGTAATTCATAAAAAATATCACAAATATTTGGTTACACAAAAACTCTCTAATATGAAGGTAAAATTACGGTGGGAATGACACCCACAAATCTTCTAATGATCTACACTATGAGGGGTTTGCCTTGTTAAGAGCTCACAAGACTTATTTAGTCTACCTTGATTAGAGTTATGACTTATCAATATCAAAAATAAAATGAACATTTAGTGTAATGCCTAATATCATGAATAACTCACAAACATGTAAAGTAATTCATAACAAATAAACACAAAGATTTGGTTATGCAGAAACTCTCCAATATGAAGGTAAAATTATGATGGGAATGAAACCCACAAATCTTTTGATGATCTACACTATGAGGGGTCTTTCCTATTAAGAGCTTACAAGATTTATTCAGTATACCTTGATTAGAGGATTTAACCTTAAAAATAAGTACTTTGTTTAGAGATTTATAAATTTTTATCAAGACAACTCTATTAAGAGATTTAATCCCTGATTACACCTATTCAAATGTGTCACCACCTAATCCTTTAGTTTGCACCAATATGTGATAACAAATCTCCTCTGTACATTCACTAATTACCTCTTTAATCAAATATGTCTCTATCTTTGCACTTCATTGCTCTACCTAGTCTCTATACTCTGTCTGGTCCACCTTCACCCTTGCATGCATCCAATCCTCTACACTTCACATGCACATGAAAACCTTTACAACAACACTTCAATTAGGTCATAGACCCTCCTTAAATAGATAATTGGGTGAACCTTCTAGATCCAAATAAATGATTTGCAATTAAACCTTTTCCCACTTAGACCTTCCAATGTTATGATTGGTGGAATCCATTTCCTAGGCGATTAATGATCCTCAAATAAATACATTATCACCTCCTTGATTAAATCCTCAATCTCCAAAATATGCTTCCATTCTTGATAAAAATAGTTAACATAGATTTTAGTTCCATTGCAAACAAAAATGTAAAATGGTTTTACTTGACACTAAGAAAATACTGCTGCTTGGTAGACATTGTTTCTTCATGTTGTCCTCAGCCTTCACTAGCTTGACATGAACGATATGAATCATTATGTATAACACTTGACTTCTACTAGACTCTTACTAACTCAAAATCCATTTTGATCTCTAATTTTCTCAAAAATAATGTGAGTACTTGATGACCATTGGCACACTCAATAGTAATTACTACTTAGTACTTGACTTAGCATATTTACAAGTCTTCATTTCTTCACTCAATCTATATATGATGACTCGATCACAGTGATGACCAAATAATCCTACCTTGTGAAAAACTAAGTGTTTGATAGTGATAGACAACATGACTTAGGGATTAACAACACATGGAGGGTTATTCGATCAACTAGATTAATGACTATAGAGTCAAAATAAAGGATTGTTGTAGAATTGACTTGGCTTGGCACAAGAGGTCCTCGAGGCTAAAATTCTTCTTAAGGTCTAGGATAAGGAAACTAAGGATATCCTTAATCCTATTTACAATAAGGATAAGGCAAATAAAATGGTATTCTCAATGCAAATATTTGTAGGGATGAGAGTGGTGATGTCACCCAAAAAGCCAAGAATATTATTGACCTAAAAATTAAGTGGATTATAAAGACCTCTAGGCTTGATTAAATACCCATGAAGCAAAATTTGGACCTTTCTTCTAAGGTAGAGAAAGGAAAGGGGAAGAAAATAAAAATCTTAACATTCAAACCAAATATCTGCTTAAAGCTAAAGATATTGTATCAACATGCAAGACCAACAATATATAGTCCTACCAAGAAATTGAAGGCAAAGAAGGAGAGATAAAGGGAATAGAATAATTCTTCAAAATAAATATCCTAAGAAAAAGATAGGGCACACAATTCTAAGGTACCACCCACATTAAGAGAAAGGAGAGTTCCCTCTTTCATTACCCAAAGGAAGAAGAGTGTTGAGCCTATAACTAGGGAGAACATATACAAAGGAAGTGTGCTTTAATATCTCCTCAACTAGAAAATTTTATCAAAGAATAAGAAGAGGATTATTAAGAGGAACACACCCCACTTGTCTAAAGAACTAGGAAAATTAGAACCACAACAGTAGCTAAAAGTGAAAATCAAGATGAAGGTTATCCATCATAGGCACCATAAGATACTATTGACTTGGATGAGAGAAAAAAGGAAGAAAGGGAGACCAAGAGTGATTTAGGTTATGCTAATTTTCATATTTGAAAGTTTGAATCCATCCCTAGGTTGTATGATTCACTAAGTTAGTGTGTGAATCCTAATTTCTATCCATTGGTCACACAAGCTTGAATGTTATCATATGGGTAGTTAGAAGAGAATACATAAACAAAAGATGCACATATCCATACATCAATACATAAATATGATAAGGATTAAGTGAGTTGAGATGAGGTATCTAGAAAGGAACCAGAGATGTAGGTCTGTATCCATCCATCCTTGGACAGAGATTTAGATATAGTTCAAGAAACAATCAGGGAGGAAAGTGGTGGTAAGGTCAAAGAACAACGTAGAGCTAGAAGAAAGTGAGATAGAAACCAAGAGAGCCATTTAGGTCATATTAGTGGTGATTCAATGCTAGTATTGGAAGAAAAACCCAAGAACAAATTACTCTATTTCCTTCATCTTGATAGTCACATAAAAAGAAGGTGCCAAAGAAGATGACTAACTTGATAATTGGACCAGGGGCTCGGGTATTGGTTAGTTCACCCTTGGAGGAAGGAAATATAATTGGAATAGAAATAGTAAAATCCATAGAACCAAAAGAACAAGATGCAATAGAGAAACAAAAATGTGATGTGCCTTATCCCCCTTACAAAGAGAAGACACTGGAGAAAGAAAAAATACAACCAAAAGTAATTTAAGAACAAGAGGTTTAACATAATATTGAAGATCCAATCATACCCTATGAACCTTTGATTACATCCTCTTAGACTGTTAGGTTGAAAAAAGTTGTCCAACCAAGGAAAATAACATATATAGAGGAGGATGTAGACATGTTAGTATTAGGGTATAATCCTTTAGGGTAAAAGTACAAAGTTGTGTCACCTTTCAAACTGACTGAATTTGAGTATTTCTATCCAAAAATCATTTTTTTTCAAACATATGATCTAGATGAATTTATTCTAGCTAAGTTATATATGGTCTCACACTTTTCCAATTTGAAATCTCTATAAAATGCATGTTTTAAACTAGTTTGCATCCAATTACCAAAGAAATAAAATTATTTCAGAAAACTGACATTGCAATAACTCTTACTATTTTTATGATATCTTTTTAGTAACATATAAACACCATTTTATAGAACTAAGAGTCAAGAATATTCTCATGTAGAATTTATAGTGTTTTTATTAGATATAATATATTGTAATTAAAAAATTCTACAAGCACATATTTTAACACTTGAAAATATGTTCATTTTGAGAAAGAAAAAAATATTAAATCATATCAAATTTTTAAAAAATTATATGATGTTCTAGAGGAGAGAGTCCTCTTTCAGAATGTATAATTTTTCTTTTGGTTAGAATAGATTTGTTTTGAAAAATGTGGTGGGAGATGAAACCTATCGATTTCATGCAAGTTGAAATTTGAATCATTCTAAGAGAGAAAATATAGGTCAAAAGTCATTTTTTATTTTTTTATTTTTCTAGGTATATATGTTATCTATAACATAGTCTAAGTTCAAATGAAAATAAGTTTATTTTCATATAGTTTTGTGGTGGGAACTAAACCCCTAATTTTTAGCATTTTTCAGCAA
Organism: Cupressus sempervirens; assembly: GCA_028749045.1. Lineage (NCBI taxonomy): Eukaryota > Viridiplantae > Streptophyta > Pinopsida > Cupressales > Cupressaceae > Cupressus > Cupressus sempervirens. The sequence continues at coordinate 649,338,548 of CM053787.1, forward strand.
CTAAAAATTTATCTATAAAAAATAGAAAAATATATCAATTCTTATTCCAAATAATTTTTAAAAATTATTATCCTAAACTTCATCTATTTCTACACATTTCATTAGTTTACTTCATTGTTGAATTCTAAATAATAATATTAGTTTTATGTCATTGAAGGTAAACAATTATACTTTTGTTGATCTTTTCCTTTACAAAAGGGTGACACATGTTTGTGCTTTTACCCTTTTAATAAGGACGAATATAGTTAGGTCATATAGAGAATGGCCTATGTGACATAGGATGCTACGAACAAATGTAAAGCATAGATCAAAGTGCTTTCTCCTATTTGAAGCATACATGATATCATACCAAATAAATATGTTATGGAGGGACTAGATTTGAGAGAACCCACATCAGAGTGTAGGAAGGTGTTGCTAGTTTTGGGCCTCAAATTTTTATTTAAATACATCGATCAAGATGAGATCCAACTTTAGGACCTCTAGTTGTAGAGTCAAGTTTTGAAAGATTTTATTACTAAGATAGTTGGTTCCAATTGACCCAAATAACTTAGAGGCTACATTACAAGACACATTCAAGAAATAAGTGACACCATATGTTTCTTTCAATATTTCATCAAGACTTGTACAAAATGGAAGATTAATTTTGAAGAACTCAATGTTGAGAGCTTAGAAATCATATCGAAGTAGTTTAGAAAAGTTTTGAATAATATGAATTAGTTGGACAACTAGGTTGAAATTATTAACAAACTGTATGATTATATGGACATTTATGTGAGGGTCAATCTCAACAAGATTTAGAAAGTAGAAAAGTCCATTTTTTTCTAAACTCTACCAAGGGGAAGAACTATGAGAGTTTGATGAATAGTTGGGTTCCATTTATATACATGTCAAGGAAGGGTCATTTTTGAAGAAACTGAAAGCATGAGGAGGGATGCAACACTTTAGGTGTCTAAGGGTGATAAGTTATTTCATGGACTTGAGATAGAAATATACCAAGATGTTGACAAGACCTAATTGTAGTTAAAGGAGATAATTGAGGCATTAAACACAAAGAAGGATCTACACTAGTCATTTTGATACAAATAAGACACAAAGAAGATCATGTAAGGTGTTGAATATGTTGTTTGTACACATCAAGAAGTTTAAGAAGAAAAATAAAAGTTTGAAATCTATTCCATTACCTAATTATGAAAGAGGTGAAATAGATCATTAATCAATTCCACAAAGAGCACATAGGAATATTACAAGAGGAATGAGTCTAAAGTTTCAAAGATTAGAAGAAATTTTGGGGCCCTAGAAAATTTTACTCATAGATTTTTAGGAATTTAAGACTCCAAAAAGCCAAAAAAATTCAATAGCTATAAAATTCCTTGATATCAATTGGTGGACTTAGTCATTTTTTTAGCTTCCATTTCTTGGATCAGGATTGGGTCCAAAATTTCTAGGTTATCACACATTTTCATAATTTTAGATGTACATTTATTTTTGGTCAGATTGCATTCAACTTTGGGGTCTTTTTGCATGTTTTGGGGATATAAATCAATTTCATACATGAAGGAGAAATCAAGAGAAAATTCTAATACATCTAGTTGAAGAACGATGAAACTATAGCTCAATTTCTTCCATCTTTGGGCAGATGTATACTTGTATTTGCATGTGAGCATGATGTAAATGGATGTAAATATCTACATAATAGTTAGCAATCAATTTAGGAGTAGTTTTGCATTGTAAACCAATATATTTAATTCTATTTCACGTGTAAATGAAATCCTAGTTATGAGATTCTTATTTTGTAAATGAAACACTATATAAACACAATTGAATGATTAATTAGGGTCAATATTCTCTAGAATAAAGCTATATGAAATTGGTGCTTCATTCATGGTGTGCATTCCCTTATTTTTGCACAAAATTTGTGAATTTGGGAATGCTTGTTCATGAATTTTAGAGAGTGTGTTTATATCTATGAATAACTAGTTAGGGTGTTAATCATTATTGCAATTTTCTTGTTGCAATGAATGATTAGGGTGATTTTTATTTATGTTCTAAGATAATATTTTCTCATGTGTGAGCATGATTTTAATGGCTTCGTGATTTGATGAGTTTTGACATATCATACACCATAACTTTCACGGGTTATTATATCTACAAGGTATGAATTGTGAGTAATTTTGATTTATTCTTTGTGGATTTTCTTCATTTTCTTGACATTTTAATTCAAAAGATGATATAGCTATGGTTTGTATCCATTAGGTTTTAATTTCAACAATCTGCTTTAATCCTCAGAATTTTTTGGAGAATTGGTTAAAATATAAATTCATATTAGGAAAAAAATAGATTGTATTGGTAAAATTGAAGCTGATTAAAAAATTTAAAAAAATGGTCAACAACTAAGACATTTTTGTAGCTTATAGTTTAAAAACTAACAAAGGCCTCCTTGTTAACATTCACATTAGTCTTTAATCGAGTTACATATGCCATTGATAAATAAACTTATGTAACCTCAAGAGTGATTTTATCATTCTTTCAAGCATCTCAAATTGCAAACCTTTGCTTTGTGTAAATAAACATTAAAGACTTGATGATCCCTTGCAATAGCTTGATATCATGCAAAATGTAAAAATTTTATCTCTCCTATTGAAACTTTTTATTTCATTCAATTTACTAAAAATACTATATTTTAAAATATTAGAGTCTTCCTATGTAAAATTACTTAATGATTAATTCCTAATATAATGAATTAATCCATTAATCTCTCAGGGTGCATCTCAAAGTTGGCTTCAAGCACATAGAGCCCTTTGAGTTACTTTTGTCATATTTTTAGTCCCTACCTCTAAGAAGTTGGGACAAATGTTTTTGGGTGACTTAGGCCTATTAATCTATCGGTTGAAAACTACATAAAATTTTTTTAAAAAATTATTATGATCTATATGCATTTTTATATTAGAATAGAATTTTAAACTTTTTATTTCCAATTTTTTTATTAGCTATTTCTATTTTTCTTGTAGTCTTTTCTTTTGTTGTGCAATAAAGTTGAGTAGAAAATAGGGTTGAGCATTGTAAAAGGTCAATCATGCAATATTTTGGCAATATGAAATTCCACATATCTACATGGGCTTCTAATTGAGCATAAGCTTTGAAGGTGCATACCATAAACATGGAATACTAAATTTTAAGTATAGAATCCCTATTTTCAATATTTTCATATGTTTCGATAGACTTTTCAGGTTGCTTGTCAAGGATTTTGTTGGCTTTTATTGTTCCCAAATTAATAACATGTATTTTTTCTCTTGGTTTTCAATAAGGTTTGGTTCTTTCAGGAAGAATGAATTTTTTTTTCATGAGATCTCTTTAGCTTTTCTCATTTTCTTCAATATTTTCTATCTCATTGGTTTAAGAATGTCATAATTTCCAATTAAATTCTAAACATTTTACTATTCTAGGCAAGGATTAGTTTTTAATCTAATCTTTTGTCTTCCAATTTTTAGCAATTTTCAATTTTCTATCTCACCTTTTTCTTTGACGCTTCCAATTTCAAAATACCAACCATGTGGTGCATACCAAGAAAATTCAAACATTGCCCTTGTTGAAATCTATTGGTTGCTCCTTGACCCTACCACCCACCTACCCATTAGGAGCATTAAACTTGGTAGGTGAGTTTGAATTTCAAAAAGAGGGGGAAATTTTTTTAGATAAGTCAAAAGGAAAATATGCTTATTATTTTGATAAGAAACAAAAAAGAGAGTGGAAGAAGGAAGGATAGAAAATATTAGAGTAGAGAATAGCACATTTAGAGAACAAAAAGAATAGGAAGATGATTAGAGTTGCAACAACACATGATCAGATCTTTTGTACTTTGTAAGTTTATATTGTTTGTCTTGTTGAAGTGGTGATTTATTCAGGCATTATTGTATGCAACTCTTTAGTGCTTCAAGTTAATATCATAGAAAGAAATTTTTTAAGTTAATGCATTTTGGTTCTAGTTGAAGCCCTATGCTTCTAGAATTGTAGTAGTTGAATCAATTTTTGAATAGAAAGAAAACAAGAAGGCATATTAGTAAATCTCCAGGTATTTGGCTTGTTGTGGTCCTCATTTCTATCTATTCCATATTAGGTTTAGTATCTATGCAACTCTCTATTATTATCCTTTTGTTTTAATGGTTGAAAAGAATAGACAACAATTTTGTTGCTAACTCACTCAATTCCCTTGTTAACCAAGATCTCCTTGTGCTAACTTGGTTAGTATATGTTTGTGTTGTTCCTATGAAGTCACAATAGAGTCCACCAAATCCTTTCCCTGTGTGTATCGAGCTCACTCAGTATAGTGTTATTTGCACCCATTTTTTCCAAGCTCTTTCCTTTGGAGACTGAGTCACTCAAGTCCTATTGTTGTTGAGCAACTTGACATTTCCTATCACTCGGCTACTTAAGGTGTCGAGCAACTCAACACTCATTGTGGTTCTTGTTTGCTAAGTAAAATTTGTTGTGAAGTTTTTCACATGGTATCAAAGCTTTGAGGCCCCACATCCTTGTGAGTTTGGGAATTTTTTTTTGGGTATTTGACATGATAGGAGATGTAGGAAAGACATGGCAGAAACCACCATTCTTTAACAGACAAAATTATGACACTTGGGTAAAGAAAATGAGAACTATAATGGTCACTAATGATTTGTGGGAGTTTTTGATGAATGGGTTTAATGATATAACTAACCAAGAACAATATGCTACCCTCACCAACCCTCAGAAGACTTAGTTGAAGGAGTCAAAAAGAAAGGATGCAAAAGCTTTAAGTCTGATTGAGGCAACCATGACAGAGACGATCTTCCTTGAGATAGCAACAACTAATTATTCAAAGGAAGCATGGTTCAAAGGGACTAATAAAGTCAGAGTATTAAAGCTACAGATGATTAGAAGGGAGTTTGAGAACCTTCAAATGAAGGAAAATGAACCTATTGCAGAATTTAGCTCAAGAATCTCTAGTTTGATAAACTAGCTCAAATCAAATGGAGAAGAGTATGAAGAGAAAAGTATTGTGGAGAAGATATTGAGGAGTTTACCTCAAAAATATGACAATATTGTGATGAGAATTAAGGAAGCAAAGGACCTCACCACATTGACCATGGATAAGTTGATGGGAACTCTTCAAACCCATGAGCACTAGATTAATAGGTCAACTATAACTTCCCAAGAGCAATCTTTGAAGGCTCAAGAAAATTCAAGTGGTAGGGGGAGAGGAAGAAATAGTTCTAGTAGAGGCTTGAGAAGTAGAAGTCACAGAAGAAATGGTCAAAGAAATGTTGGTACAAAGAGCTCAAGATGAGAAAACAATCAAAAAGGAGCAAGAAGCTCTCAAAATAGCTCTAGAGGAGGTAACAAGAATTACAACTCCAATAAGAGCAATGTAGAATGCTACTACTATCACAAGTTTGGGAATCATGCAAGTGAATGCTGGAAGAAAAAAGGTGATTAGTTAAGATGTAATTCAAATGTGGTTGATGTGAACATTGAAAGTGCAAACAATCCCACAACCTTCATCATGCGTAACATTATTGAAGAAGGCAACCTTGAGGTATGGTACTTGGACAATAGTTGCAACAAACACATGAGTGCTAATGAAAGTTTATTTTCTTTATTTGATAGAAATTTCTAGTCTGAAACTAAGATGCGAAAGAATGGAACCATTCCCATAGTGGGCAAAGGATATATCATGGTTTTCATGAAGCAAGGTGAGAAGAAGGAGATACAAAATGTCTAATTTTGCCCTGGGTATGAAGAAAAATTTGATTAGTATTTGACAACTCATTCAAAATGGTTACAATGTGTTGATGGAAAATGAGAAGTGTGTCATTCATAAAAAGGATGAGAGTAAGAGGATACTTACACCAATCTAAATAACAAAGAACTAGATGTTCCCATGAAGATATAGACATGTTTCTCTTCTCAAGTCAGTGTTGCACCTCCCAAGAATGTATGTACATTAGTACATCAGCAATCAACTCTTAGGAGCATGATTGAAGACCCTTCCAAATTGTGGCATCTTAGGTATGGACATCTTGGCTTTACTGGTTTAAATTTTATTGTCCAAGAAAAGAATGGTAAATGATTTTCCAAGCATTGTAGATTCATGTGACAAGTGTCAGGCTTGTATTTTGGGTAAGCAACATAGGCTTCCCTTTAATTTTGGTAATTATGGAAGGGCTAGGGCACCATTAGAGTTGGTGCATTATGATTTAGTTGGCCCTATGCAAACCACTTCTACTAGGGGGAGTACTTATTTCATGACATTCATAGATGATTTCAGTCATAGGACATGGGTGTATTTTTTGAAAAGAAAATTTGAAGCATTTGATAAATTTTTTGAATTTAAATTCCTGGTTGAAAAAGAATGTGGACATTATGTAAAGGTCCTTAGGTTGGATAGAGGAGGGGAGCATACCTCCAATTTTTTTGTATTTTTTTGCAGGAAGAATGACATCAAGAAAGAGCTTACAACTAGTTATACTCTGCAGAAAAATAAAGTGACTGAGAGGAAGAATAAGACCATTGTTAAAATGGAAAGGAGCATGATGAAGGCAAAGATACTCCTAACTGAATAGTGGGGAGAAGATATAGCAAAAATAATATATTTGATAAACAGGTGTCCTACAAAGGCAATTCATCACAACATTTCTGTTGAGGCATGGTCAAGAAATAGATGGATAGTTGAGCACTTAGAGTGTTTGGATGTGTATCATATGCACATGTGTGAAATTAACAAATGAAAAAGCTGGATGAAAAAGGTCTAAAGTGCATCTTCATAGGTTATATCTTAGAATTAAAGGCCTATAGGTTGTATGATCCAATCACTAAGAAGATCATCATTTCAATAGATGTGGAGTTTCTTGAAAATCATTCATGGGATGGCTCATTAGATGAATATTCAAGAACTTCAAGTAAAGTGTGAACCATTGATGAAGAAGAAGAAATTTGTGATTAGCAAGATGATGGAGCAACAAACATGGATAGTTGTAGACAAAGGAAAAAAGGCAAGAAACCTCAAACATGCAGAATTTCAACCCCTAGCAGATCAAGACAACTTTGAGTTGGTATGCACAATAGTAGTAGTAGAGATACTTAAAATTCAAATCCCACTCTTGCCTCCCTATTTCCAAGAAAGACTAAGAGTCTAAGGGAGATATACCAAGAAGAAAGTTATGATGAAGACTATGATGAGAGTGTAAATTTTGCATTATTTTCTCATAGTGATCCGATCTATTTTAAAGAAACTATGAAAGAAGAGAAATGGTGTAATGTCATGGATGAGGAATTAATGTTATTCAAAGAATTGAAACATGGGAGTTAACTACTTTGTCTCTCAAGAAACAAGTAATTGGAGTTAAATGGATTTACAAGACCAAGTGCAATGCTGAAGAAAAAATAGATAGACATAAGGCACAATTAATGTTCAAGGGCTACAAGTAGTAGTATGGTAGAGGTTATGATTAGATATATGCCTTGATTGCAAGAATGGAAACTATGTGTGCTTTCATAGAAATTTTATGCTAGCACAAATGGAAGGTATACCAAATGGATGTGAATTGAAAGAAGAGGTATATGCAGAGCAACCACCTAGTTATAAAGTTGCAGGTGAGGAATATAAGGTATATAGATTGAAGAGAGCTCTATATGGGCTCAAGCAAGCTCCAAGGGCATGGTATAGCCAGATTGACTCATACTTGATGAGCAATGGTTTTAACAAAAGTGATGGTGATCCCACACTCTACATCAAGGCAACAAATAGTAAAGTTTTGATCATTTTCTTGTATGTAGATGACTTAATGTTCATTGGAAATGACAATTTCCTAATTGGTGAGTTCAAAGAGGCCATGAAGAATGAATTTGAAATGATAGACCTAGGTCTCTTGAAGCTTTTTCTAGGCATATAAGTAAAACATATGCATAATGGCATCTTCATCTCTCAAGAAAAATATGCAAATCAGATCTTGGAGAGATTCAAAATGTAGAATAGTAAGGAAACCCCAACACCAATAGCAGTAGGTCTAAAGTTCAGCAAGGAAGATTAAAATAGAAGTGTAAATCCAATATTATACAAGAGTATAGGTGGAAGCTTGATGTATTTGACAACAACTCAACCTGACATGATGCATGCAGTGAGTTTGATTTCTAGATTTATGGAAACACCAAAGGATTCCTATTGAAAAGAGGGAAAGAGGATCCTAAGATATGTAAATGGTACCAAAGGATTTGGCATTTTGTACACTATTGATAATGATTTTAAGTTAGTTGGGTACACTGATAGTGATTGGGCTAGAAGCCTAGATGATAGGAAGAGCACTTCTAGATATGTGTTTCATATGAGCTTGGGTGCAATTTCATGGGCATCCAAGAAGAAACCTATTGTTGCTCAATCTACAACAAAGGCCGAATACATAGCAATGAATGCAACAACATGTCAAGCTATTTGGTTAAGAAGAATTTTGATAGATTTGAATGAAAAGAAAAAGGATGAAACTACAATCTTTTGTGACAATATTTCCTCAATTGCATTGTCGAAGAATTCAATCTTCGATGGGAGAAGAAAACACATTGAGATTAAATATCACTTCATTAGAGAGCTAGAGTAGAATGGAGAAATCAAGATGGAATTTGGCAAGTCTAAGCAGCAACTAGTAGACATATTCACTAAGCTATTGGACATATCAACTTACGTGAGCCTAAGAAGTAGTCTTGGCTTAGTTGATGTAATGCCTTGCCAAAGGATCCAAGAGAAATAACCTAAAATTCTACTAAGTTTGCCAATATTTTTTTTTGAATAAGAAGAATAACATACACATCAAACATAAAGTAGTGGAAGCAATAACATACAATCATCTCTAAGCATACATGACAGGTTACTTTTCTTAAGGATCCCATTATGTTGAATCACATATAAATTTAAATTAATACTAAGTCTAACAAACACCACATCCATATGAAAGAATAATTAAAAATCCCAATGTCCATTTAAATAATTTACATTTGTTCCAAATTCTTCTTAGCAATAAAACTCAAAATGCTCAATCATCCATTGTACATGTCACAGGGTATGAAAAGCTAAAAGAATATACATATATGTACAAATAGAAATACATCATCCTCCTCGAATTCATGATACAAAGTATGATAAAATAAATGAAACCATCCATCATAAAAGATATAAACATCCATCATGAAATAGAACCATCCATCATAATGATACATACATAGAATGAAAGGAAATGTAGACAAGGAATTCTCTAGCCATGGTGACTATGGATAGATCTCAATGGTAAGAGTAAAAAAACACTACCACCCGACCGCATGGAACCTAAATGGCCCACTCTCACCGCACTGAGGAGATAGTCTCAAGTCCCAAATAGGATATCAATCCAAACATCAAAAGTACTCTCTAAGTATAGGAAATCCTAAAAGTAATCTAACTCAAAGGTTCTAAATTAAGTTGACATCTAATTCTTAGAGGTGCACAAGACATGTAGGAAACCTACTATGTAAGTGGGCAAGTGTCATCACACGAATCACACTGGAGTTACCTTTGCGATTTCTTAGGAATCTGGGTCCCTAGTGATCCCTATGTGGTCACTAGTATCCTCTTGTATTGACGAGGCATAGTACAAAATACAATGTTGACCGAGTATCACTATTGTTCAAGTATTTGAAAGTATGTCGAACAAAACAATTAGTATTACTGAGTAATTTAGTGGTGATCGAGTGAACTAGAAGACAGTGATGATCGAGTATCAAAATTTGGCATTTTGTGAGGAAATCTTGATTTCAAGCCAACATAATTGAATTCTTGGAATATGTAAAAATTTACGTGTTGAAGATAAAGATGGATGACCTGGAGCATTTAATACATGATAAATCACTTTTGTGCACTCCAAGACATGGATTCAAAGAGAAGTTTTCAAAAATATGTAGAAGGGGAGAAGAAGAACATAATGGTGGAAGGATTTGATGAACCTAACCAAACCCTAAGATCTATAGTGATTTTTAAGCGGCAAAAGATCAAAGCTATCTATTTAAGAAGGCATAAAGGTAACCTAAAAGGTTACAAGCATTTGTTGATGCTATTGATTGAAAAACTTAATTAGGACACTGAGAAGAGTTGTGAAGAGGTGAAGTCTGATTGCTTGAAGGATTTCCAAGCATATCAAAGACAAAGATGATAATGGAGGTCAATCAATAGAACAACATATGAGTTAAATTGTGATCTATATTTGCAAAGTGAGTTGTATTTATTAGATCAACCTATTGTTAGTTTCTAACCATTGTATCAGTTAAAATCCTTTAATCAAGGTTGATGTAATAATCATTTTTAAATCCTTTAACCAAGATAACATTCTAATGGAATTTTTAAAATCCCTCTAACTATACCACTGCTAACAGGGTGATTAAATTCTTTAATAGGGTCACATCTAACAATGTGTATTGTAACCTTTCAAAAGGTTGGCTCCTCATAGAGCTCACTTCAGAAGAGTGAAAAATTGGTAACATGTTAAACTAGTGGTTTTTCTCAAATTGGGTTTCCATGTTAAATCCTAGTGTCATACTTATGTGGATGTTATTTGAGATATATTACTATTAATGTTTTACATTCCACAAGTTTTTTACTATTAGGAAAATGGACTCCAAGTTTTACATTATTGATTATTTTCTATAGAGATCAAGCTACTTAATGATTTGATTTGAAGTATTTGAAATGATTAGAAGTTGAATTGGTACATTTGGACTTGAGGATAATTGATTCACCCCCTCTAAGTTATTCTAAATCATTCTAACAATTGGTATGAAAGCTATTGGTGCTTGTAAGGAAAAGTTTGAAGGTAATTGAAGCTTAAATCAAGATGTACAAAAAGGATGTGTCGAGGTTGAACAAGGAGAAATTCCCTGCATGGAAAAGTATGATGAAGCTGCATATGATTTTTGTTATGTTGGTTGAGTTTGGGAGATGGTTTTATATTAGGCATTTTCCTTAGATTAGGAATGATTATTCCTTGGTTTAGGAATAGTTTATGAGTTTGATATTCTTGTGAGAGGCTTACATCCATGATTAGTTATATGGCATGGTTTGGGTCTTGTTTTGGCTTCTTGGTTGGGGTTTTATGGAGGAGATCATACTTAATACAATTTACATCTAGAGGTGTGTGTAGAAGGACATGATACAAGTTATTATTTGCATGGTTTCTATTTGATCTTGGTTATCTTCTTGGATGTTCGATTTCACTTACATTGGATTTGAGATTGGTTGGAGATTATGATCACTAGTTTTTGTTCATGTATATCATGTGAGAGATGACATGGTTATTCCTTTATCTCTTTCTTTTGTTGGTTGTGGAGAACTTGGGAGAGTGTTGGAGACTTGTTATGAGAGTTTTTCTTTCATGTTATGTGTTTATATATTGCGGATGTCCTTGATACTACATGGATTTACTTCATTGAGATTTTGTGAGTGGATTGGTTATAGATTTGACATTATCTTTTGATGTGGGAGCTTCTTAGTATATATGTGGTAAGTATTGTTTTTGAGGCTTGTGATTGTAGGTTACAGATTGGATATGTTGTTGATGTAAGATTTCTTTGGTATACCTTTGGAGGTATGGATAGTTGGATGGGTTGGCATTTGTTGTGGGTGCTATTTCATCTTTGGATATTTTGACAACTGCAAATACATGTGATTACCTTTGGATTAGGTTTTTGGGTGCTTGACATTTCAGTAGATACAAAATTTTAGGATTCTTATGTGATAGGTTGGGTGTCTTTCTCTTTGGATGACTTCTATGTATGCTTGGTGGAAGTGGTATAATAGGATGTGAGACCATTCATGTTTGAGATGTTGTATACTTTGATTTTGTTGTGGGTACTAGGATGGAGCACTCAGTGTACTTTGATCCATGATGGTGGATGTGCTAAGAGGGATTGTTCCCTTGTTCATTTATGTGGCTATGGATTGACCCTAAACAATGTATACAACAAGAGGGAGATTGTTAAGATAATGGGTATTGCACACATTGCATAATATTGTTATATTGTATTATTTTATTTTATTATGTAATGTTGCACCTCAGAGCACCTAGATGGAAAAGCAACATGTAAAGATTTCTATGGGATATACTTGATGAGGTGTATTGTAACATATTATATTTGATGTAATTATTTAATATTGGGGAAAAAGAATTAAACGGCTAATATTAAATATAGGGTGAATGAGTTAGATAGCACATGGTTTTAGGACATGGTTTATGTAATATCACTTGGTAGTTTTGTGGGACTTGCTACTATATAAGTAGACACAAGGTTAGTTGTAGAGACAAGACAAAAGGGGAAAAAAAAAGGGGAAAAGAGAAAAATGATAGTCGAGCAAGAGAAGGCTTGACAGGTTAGCTAAACGGAGTATTTGTGTCGAAGGTTGGAAACATGGCATGCAATGTGTGGATTCATGCTTGATCACATGGATTGCTTGGTGTTGGCTATGGCTTTAAAGGCTTCCATGGTTGTATTGCAATGGTACTTTTGCTCAATAATACATGGTGATGGATGCTTTTGGAGGCTAGGTTTTTCCCTCAATGAGAGCTTCCTAGGCTTTATCTTGTGTCACATTTTGTGGGTATGTTGTCTATCCTCTTGCATGTAGATTTTTATTGCATATTTATTTCAGATCTATTATGGGTTATGTGGAAACCATTATATTTTTTTTGTAAGTTTCCTTACAACCATCCACACCAAAATTAGCAAGTTCATCTTCCTTACCATCACATTTTCTATAGATATGGTTATTTTCTATATTCTCAAAGTTTTTTATTAATTCTTAGGGTTTATCCAACAAAAAATTCAACATCCAATTTTGAGTACTTCTAGTCCTTAAAGCATTAACTCTAATTTCTCAATGTCCTTCTATCTCTGTTCTTTTTAATCCCACCTCTACATGTGAACCAAATCCTCTATTAAAACTTAAAATTCTTCTATATCCTTGAATGGATTATTGTTTGTATCAATGGTAAATGGCACTCCAACAATGTACACATCTATTTGTGTAACAATGCTTATAAATTGTTATGTGTTCTCATCCTCTCCTATAGGTCCTTTAGTTTTTTTTTTTCTTCTACTTCAATCTTCAAGACATCAGACCCACTTAACACTTTTTGTACTTCTTTAGTCGTCTCTTCCCATATTTCCTCATATTGTCCTGGCATGATTTGAATTGGTATCATTTTCCTCCTCAAATGTTGCTCCATTTTCTTCATGATAGTCTTCAATTGTTCCTCATTCTCAATTTCACATAAGTTTTTCATTGTAATGTCTCTCAATTTCTTGTCCTTCTCTACTACTCTAGGCCTTTTAGCTTCCAATTTATTGTAAAGATCCTCTAGTATACTTCAATGCATAGTAATAAGATATTGCTTGAATTTCAACATATACTTGATTAATGCAATTTCAAGTTGTCTCTATTGATTTGCATCTTACATGTCATAATATTTTCTCAACTGATCAAGTTTTCCATCATGCATAATCATATTATTTAACCTTCCTAACTCAGGTTTCCATCCCATTCTCTTCTTTCCAAAGCTTGACTCAGGTTGCTCTTATGGTTTTGCAATTTCCCTCTCATTTTTGACATTTCTTTTCCTTCCTCTTGATTCTTCTTGCTTTTCCTTACAATCTGAGCAGTCTTAGGTTTCTATTGTCCAAGGTCTTGTTCCATTTCCTTAACTCTCTTTGGTTTTTTTGGCGACTCCTCTAACTTTTCTTTCTTAATCTCTATTGCCATACTCACTATTGGCTTTCTTTTTGTCATGGATGGTCAAGTTCTAGTTCATCTCCTTGTAGTCATTGACTATGGTGTAGCCTAAATATATGGAATCTTTAATTTTTCCCTATAGATATGTGTTTTTTTTCTAATAATTTTGCTACTGGTGCACTTGATGATGCTTCAATAGAAAGTGGCTTAACCATAAGTATATTTAATTATCCACTAACATGCATTTCTACTACTATATACTTAGCTTCATTTCATTCTTGCTTTGTCATTTGAAAATCTTTAATCATTTGATCAACCAATTTACTTACCTTTATTTTTCTTGCTCTATTGTATAGTTTCTCATCTATTTCACTTCATTTTTCTTCATAGGTACCCCATCTAGGGCACTCTCCATCCCTCTTTGAATTTAGAATTGTGCTTGCATATCCTTCCAACATCTCTTATGTTACCTCATAACCCATAGGTTCAATGTAACGTTCTCTATGTTCCATGCTTCCACACAAGTCTAATCTATTTCTACTATAAAACAAATACCATCCTTGTATTTCACCATAATTAACTTAAGAATTTTGAACCTCTTCTTCATCTCAGTCTAAAATATTTTATCATTCTAGTAATATCCTTTGTAATTCTATTTGTAGGTTGCTTCCTATAGTTACGTGTGCATCTTCCACTATTCCACTCATAACTAGGAATACTTGTAAAACCATTCATAACTTTTTTTTAATTTGAAAGCTTCTTGCTAAAAGAATTGTATGCCACCATTAAGATGATTTTATGAAAAAAAAATTGAGAGATTTTCTTACTCTGAATTTGTATGATAGTTTTTGGAGAGATTTTAGTTCTATAAAGAAGAATTTGTGAATATTGAACATATCATTCTCCTATATATATATATATAAAACTAGAATTACAAGAAATTAAGTTCATCTACATTTAAACTACTATTTAAATATTATATATTTGATCAAATTCCAAAATTTATGTTTTCTTTTTGCAATTCAACTTTTTTTTAAATCGCAACCCAAGTTGAAATCCCTAAAGACTTTGAAATCCTAAATTCCTCTCCAAAGCCTCCTTGATTGAACTCTTGACCTTCCTCCTCTTCCTCAAGGATGTGATGATTCCTTCTTCTTGAAATACATTTAAGAGTAGATTTAAAATTTAAATATATTTATGAATATTTTTCTATACATTTGATATCACTTTCCTTTGTTTGAAATACAATTGTATTTCAGCCTCATTAATCTGTTATGGCTTGTAGTGAACACTAATATTAATTTAGAATTATGTTTATGATTTCTAGAACACGATCTGTCGTTTGATATGTTCTTTCATATACTTCCTTAACTATAGTTTGGTAGATTTTAGGAGACTTGAACACTCATGTTTCGGTGAAGTACCATTAAATATTCATGTTCAATTTTTTATTATTATTTAAATATAGAATTAACTATATTTTTGGTGGTTTCTTATTATTTAAATATAGAAGATGAAAATAATGGATATATTGTAGGAAATGGAAATAAGAATCAGGATCATCTTACCCTCTAACTCATTTAATCAATTTAATTCTAGTTTTGCTAGTAGCCATTGGGTTCTAACCTAGGATTGGATTTGTTAGTCTTCACATGAGTAATAATTTCTTTTGATGATGCCACAAGTATAAAAATTAGTATAAAAGAAGGTAGGCTATGTGTTTCATAGTTTCTTGCTAGTTCAATTTGCCAATAGTTTTTTATAATATAAATTTAGAACCTTTTTTATTTAAAATTATGAGTCTATTATTCTTTTTATTAGAAAATATGTAATTTTATTTATTTATTTTTAAAAACTAGTATCTTATTTAATAAAATTATTAAATAAAAATAGTACAACAATTAAATATCTATATACTGAATTTAATTGAATCTCTCTTCTAAGAAGATAAGCTCAAAGAATGGTCAAGAATAAAGAGTATTGATTTGTTATAAAGGAACAAACTTTCTACTAGAGTTATAAAACATTTTTCACTTGTGAATATAAAATTTGTTGAAGTCTTGGATATTTTTGATAAGATACATTTATTTTTGATAAAAATTATCTTCAAGATCTAATAAAATATCTCAATCTAAAAGACTAACAATAACCCGTGCTAATGTTGTCCCAAAAATATTTTAAACTTTGTCAATATCTAGCTTGTCACATACCTTTGCAATTATTTAAAATTCTTTACTAATTTGACAAATCTTTACTAATCTGACATTATTTAGCAAGAACTTCTGTGCACAAAACCCTTTTTTTTTTAATTTAGTGGTATTCTTGAAAAAATATTATATATGTCAAAATTTATCATTCTCTTATTTTTTAAATTTTAGAGAGTCACTTCATAAGAAAATAATAATTTATTTAATAATATTCTTAAAATATGACTATATATCAAAATGCATCAATCTCCAATTCATACTTTCTACAAATCTAGTAAATTTAAATTGTTGGCATTTATATAACTAAATATATAGAAAAAAAATTAAAATACTTCATCAATCAATTAAAGTTGAAGAGAATCAAGAATGTGCATTTGAAATATATTAAAATGGTAATTGTTATTATTAAAATTTGAAATTGGATATTCTATTTGACCTAAGTAATTCACTAACCCAATCAATATTGAAAAGTAATAAGATTGTAACTTGAAATATTTTAAAATATAAATTATATAGATGGACTCTAATTAAATTGGATTTAGTTCAATCTTGAACAAACAAAAGGTAGATTTTTTTTTTGATGTCTTTTTTTAAGCTATTTGATACATGTAAATTCATAATTTATGTAATGGCCTCATTTAAAATTTAAAATTAAAGTGGTCCCCATGCGGTTGCTAAGAAGATGTCATTTTTTTCAATAAGCAACACCTGTTTATTCTACTTATTCAGCCCCTCCCTAATTGGAAAATGACATGGGAACACTACTCCAAGTTTATCAATGATATTTGAAAAAAAAACTATATCTATTAAAATTCATTTAATACATTTCATTAATCTAAAATTATAAAATTATTTGCATTTGACTTTTGAAATTTTAGTCAAATTATAAATAATTAAGTTGATAGGTATTTATTGTGGCACGCAATAGCAAAACTAAAAACATTGTGAATTAGTGGAGGTGTCGCTTAATAGGAGTTTCTAGCTCCATTGAATGCACCAATCTGAGAAAATTTGGCCACAATAGAAGAGAGAAAAAGGAGGACCATTCAATATTCAAACACCATGGGAGCCCATTAATGATTGTGAAGAGTTTTTTGATCTAGTTTGAGCATATATGGTGGATGTTTTGATAAGGAGGAGTAGTTTATAGGAGTTGGGTACTAGATAGATTGAGCTTAAAACCCTTGAAAGCAACTGGGTTTTATTAGGAGCATATGAAAATATAAGAGTTAAGGTTTTGTTGTTGAGTTGTTTTTTGTGTTGACATTATAGTCATGTTTGTTATTAGTGACACACACTTGTTTAGATTATAAGTATCTACTCAGCATATTGAACAATTAATAGAGTTAACCAAGCATTTCAGACTCTTCCAAGTTCCACAGTTGCTACTGAGTCCAAGGTACAATATTCAATTTGCATCAAGTAGTTTCTACCATGATGGTGATTGCCAATGTAAACCGAGCTTCATAAGGTTTACTGAGTTCCTCAGTGCAAACCAAATTGTGTAGTGCTTATCGGGTTCATAGTTATAATGATGTAAATCCAATGTTGACTAAGCCACTCAGCGTTATCCAAGTGATTTAGTTTATACCAAGCTCATAATGATAGCATTTATCAAGCTATGCAGTATGAATCAAGTGACTCAATTTATATGCTAAATTTCATAGTATTCATTGAGTCACTAGTGCAAACCGAGTTTAGACTACTTGGAAGTGATGAATATGAACTGAGCTTCTATGTTTACTAAGTGCATGATGATGTTGAGCATTGAAAGTGGATGTTGAGTATCAAAACCTCACTGAGCTAGTCTTTAGAACCCAAGTTCTAGTAGTTTGGTTGACTTTGTGTATTTTGTGTAAACTTGTATTGTAGCTGACTTTGATAATTTGTAAATTGGATTGGTATATGTGTAATGTATTGTATCACATCCAAAATATAGAATAGAAGGAATATAACAAGAAGAAAAGAGAAAAAGTGAAAAATACAAGGCTACAACAATATAAGGAGCAGCAAAGATTTATCTATCATAGCAGGGTGATCATTAGACTTAAAGGAATCTCATTCAACAAACCAAATTGCAGATCAAAGATCAACCACTATTTCATCCTAACAAGTAGATTAGTTAAATCCTTTCACAAGGTAGACTTAGCAATCTTTTGTAAATCTCTTTACCAAGTGCATACTTCATTGTATGTTTGTAAATTCTTTTGCAAGGTGGACCTAGCAGTCCTGTTTGCTCCTAACAGAGTAGATCATCAAAAGTGATCATTGTAAGCCTTAACAGGCCAAATTTATACTACAGTACTAAAGCTTGTGGGTATCATCCCCACCCCTATTTTACTTTCTATTTGGAAGGTTTCTAGGTCACCATATTGTGTGTCAAAGTGTTAAATGTTTTAATGCTTTCAGAGTTATTCATGCATGCAAATAGATTAGAATACAAATGAAGGATTAATTGGTAAATAAGGATTAAGTTCTATTAGTTACTGATTCACCCCTCCCCTCTTAGTAACTTAGCCCATCATATATATTTCCAACAATTGGTATCAGAGCTTTGTGGTTCTTAGAGAAAAGTTTAAAAGCTTGAGCAAAGATCAGAGGCTATGGAGGTATTTAGACTTGACAAGGCTATAGATACCAATGTAGACTGAGTTTAGACTACTTGAAAATGATCAGTATGGACCAAGCTTCTACATTTATTGAGTGCATGATGATGCTAAGCATTGAAAGTGGATGCCAAGTATCAAAACCTCACTGAGCTAATATTTAGAACCCAAGTTCTAGTAGTTTGGTTGACTTTGTGTATTTTGTGTAAACTTATATTGTAGCCAACTTTGTTGATTTGTAAATTGGATTAGTATATATGTAATGTATTGTATCACATCTAAAATATAGAATAGAAAGAATATAAAAAGAAAAAATGAGCAGAAGTGAGAAATACAGGGCTACAACAGTATAAGAAGCAACAAAGATTTATCTATCACAATAGGGTGATCATTACACTTAAATCAATCTTGTTCAGAAAACCAAGTTGTAGATTAGAGATCAACCACTTTTTCATCCTAACAAGTGGATTAGTTAAATCCTTTCACAAGGTCGACTTTACATTCTTTTTGTGAGGCCTCACCCCAACCCATCGTAGCATAGTGATACATTACCCTTATTTTGTTATTCACGACTCGAGATGTCGAGACATTATCTAATGCTTAGAACATATTTTGTTATTTCATGTTGTGTGATGTTATTTTCAGATATATTTGATTATTGTCATATAATGTTTCATGTATATGTATGTTGATGAAATCAGTAAAGGTAGGATCGAGGCTTTGATTTAAGATATTTTAAATGGTTAAGAATTAAGTAGGATAAAGAAACCCTTATTGATGTATGTTTTAATTTATGTGAATTTTTGAATATGTATACATTTATGTACATATGATTTTTTGAGACTACTGATGTGTGCAATGAGTGTGCAGATATTTAGCCAAGAAACCGTACAGAGGAACATAACTGATCTCCATGTGCTAAATTTGAAAACCTTGTTGTTCGTAATTCACATTTTTTTTTTTGTGAGATGTATGTATGCATTTTCCTTGCTCATTGAATGTTAAATGTTCATAACTATGTTCTTTCCATGTCGCTTGACACTCGTAAAATGATTATGTGCTTCAGTGGCTGTTTAGGGTTAATTGTTTAACCTTTGGACCAAGTTGGTTTAAGTTAGAATAGTAAGTTGGACCTATTTTATTCCTAGATTTTTATTTTACTCTAAACCTCTTCTTAAGGCTTTGAAGCTTGTTTTTTTTCTAACCATAGGGTATGGGTATGGGTTAGGGGTCTTTTTCAACCCCTAAGCCCCTTGCTTTGACTTTCGAGGTCACTCAAAAAGTCCCTTTTTGCCTTTGTGCGAAAATTGATCGTGGGTACCTTGAGTACCCCACCTCATCTCCACTTGGGGTTTAACCATGGTGTAGGTTGAGTTAGGAGCTTCTAGGGTGGCTAGTGGGTGAAATAGTTATTGCTCCTTTTGGGTGGTGGGAATTGGAGGCTTATTTAGAGGCCTTCCTTGGACTAGTTGGGGGGGACCCAATCTCTACTTTTAGAGGAGATTTTCTTGAAGCTTCTAGGAAGGAGGGATACTCTACTCAAACTGGTTCATTTCCATTACCTCTTTGTGAAGGTAGGAAACTCCCATCTCCCTTATTCAATTTTTATGTTTTGTTTCATGTTCTTGTTACCTTGTTGTTGTTTCACTGTTGTATGGTTGTGGGTATGTTGGGAAGTTTTGTAAACCATGTCATTTTGGTTGTTTTCCTTTCTTGTTTATGTTTGAAATTTTGAGTTTTCCTTGCATGGGTGTTTTGGTATTACTCACCCTAGGAGAGGGCAGAAGTGACCAATTTTGGGAGAGGTCTGTTTAGTTGGACTCCAACCTGTGTAGAGTCTCTTCTCAGGATGAGAAGAGGGATAAAGGGTAGGGTGTTATGGGCCCCTACCCGTCAACACAAACCTGGTAGTAGTATGGCAAGTTTAAACGAAAGAATGAAAGTTCTTGGTTATTGGCCCCAATTGGGCATCTGAATTGGTGTTGTGCTTGACTTCTCCAGTTGGAAGAATCCACCTTTCCCTAGTCTTGATTCATTGTGAATCCTATTCTGCAAACCATGTATGATTATGCATGCTTGATGTTCTTTTGGTTCTTCTTGGTTGTCACTCGATCAGTTATTGGTTTCCTCCATGGTTCTTGAAATGAGATTCAGAAAACATTACAAATCCCTTGATTATGATCATGTAGAAAATATGATAAAGTTATTGAAAAATTGGGATTGAGATCCTATTGTAAATTGTATTTTTAAACCTTATTGTATACGGCAACGAAGCCGGGTTTTCTTCCTGACTCTTTCTTGGCTGAGCCTTTGAATCAAGTTAGCCAATAAAGTAATGGTTGAGTGTATTTAGTTCTCATAATATTTGATCATAGTGTTCAGTTGTATGAGTGCTCATCAAAATAGAATAAATAAATTTGCATATATATATATAGATGGGAAAATAGAATCATAGATAATGTCTTGATTTATGAATGTTCAAGTTTTAATTACGATAATGAAGAGTTGAATCGATATAGTGAGTTCAATTATGATGTATAAGTATTATGATGAGATCAATCAAGAGCAAACCCTATATTACGAAATCAAAAAATATTTCTTTTCTTGATAAATTTCATGGTGGTTATAATCAAATTTGAATGAGAATAATCCACCACCTTTTAAAAAAAAAAGATTATGTGTACAATATCATTCACCTCCTAAGTTCTTCAAATATGATCAATTGGACTGAGAGGATTGCATTCTTGAAACCAATAAGAATAATAATCAGAATTTAGAACTCATACTATGTCCTTGGAGAATCAATTTAAAACATACATGTTTAAATAAGAGATTGAGAGACTATACCTAATGTACTCCTTTGTATTGGAGTACTTGTATTAAGGAAGAATGTTAATAATAGATTTATTCTAATCCTTAGTAACATAAATGAAATGCATAACATGTCATGACCATGCCTTGTTAAAATTTTGTTTCAAAAAAATATGCACTCCCAGGAGTAAAAAAACTCTTTGGAAAATACATGAGGAAAAAAAATTTCTTTCCTTCCAAGACCACAGAGCATATTCTTGCTCAGATTCCCTTTTTAATGAAATAAGAAACATATAAATATTATGTTAATCTCTTGGGTGCAAATTTTGAATTCATAAATAGGTATATTTTAAAAAAAGGGGTTATCATCATAATAGCTTTCCTTTCACCCATAAAACTTTATGTATTCATTGCCTCCTTGGTCTTGGGCGTCAGTTAGCCTTGTTTTAAAAAGATTTTAGTGTCTGCCCCAAGTCAATGTGGATGGGATGGGAGGGTGACATCATCCTGCCACCTTGTCCCATCCCCATTTTCCTCCATTCCTAGCGGCCAGTTGGGGAAGATGGCATTTATGTGAGAAAGGAGATTAAGGTGGTCACTTTCATTCCTTATAACTCCCTTGCTCACCTTTGTTCACATGCCCACCTCTTGGGCTGCATTTTCCTTACCTTGGGCTGCGTGGCAAGTGGGGTGGAGAAAGCTATGACATGACATGACTTTGTATTTGGACGTTGGCTTAACTTGGGATGGTATTGTTGTTGGAAGTTATTGCTTGTTTTAAACTTTAGTCTTTGTCCCCCCCCTACGTACCTTCTCCTTGATGTGCAGGTTTGGGATTGCGTGGGGCCTTGGGAGAGGAGTAGAGAGGGGTCACATCCACTTGACTTGTAGCCAAGTGGGTGTTACGGGCTAGGGTGTAGGTAAGATCTTAGGGCAGGAAGGTTAGTGGTTAGATGCTAGTAGATAGGTAGGCTTAGTTAGTAGTGTTTGATTTATTTGTTTTTCAGTTTAATTGTAGTTAGAAATTTAGAGTAGGATTAGTATTAATTTAGATAGTTTAGTAATTATTAGTTGGTTGTTTAGTAGTATAGTTTACCTTTGTTTTTTTTTTTTTTTTTTTTTTTTTGTTATTTAAATTTTGTTTTAACTTATTAGTTTAGTCTAGTTTCTTTTCTATATCCTATTATTTTAAATAGTTAGTTTCAATTAAACTTTAAATTGTTAAAGTATAATTAGTTATTTAATAAAGTTTTATGGTTATTCTATGTTTGATTAAAGACTCCTTGTGTCTATCGTTAATAATTTTTAGTTACTTAGTTATGGGTTAATTTTATAAGTACTAATTTAGTTAGTTTTAATTTTAAATGTACTCTTACTATTTTAACCATTAAATAGTTTAAATTTATCGATTAACTAGCTATTTAAATAAGTCTTAATGTAGGTTTGATTCATTTGTTATTGCAAGTAATTTGAGATTCGAATTCATGTACATTGTTATCTAAGAAATTTTGGTTGCATATCATTGTAAGTAGATATAATATCATAATTTTATCGAGATTAATCTAATAACGAAAGTTTTAAAATTTTAATGATGTTATCATCCTCATGTCTAAAACCTTAGGATTGTAATGTAAGGAACCTGTACTAAGGCTTCTATCTAAATCATATCAAACTTAGAGCATGTTGAATTTTAAATCAAAAAAATTTTTGTTGTGTTCTTGCCCTCATAACTTGGGCATGACACTTTTGTAAATTTCTTTACCGAGTGCATACTTCATTGTATGTTTGTAAATCCTTTTGCAAGGTGGACCTAGTAGTCCTTATTGCTCCTAATAGGGTAGATCATTAGAAGTTGTCATTGTAAGCCTTAACAGGCCAAATTTATACTACAGTACTAAAGCTTATGGGTATCATCCCCACCCTAGTTTTACTTTCTATTTGGAAGGTTTTTGGGTCACCATATTGTGTGTCAAAGTGTTATGGATATTTTAATGCTTTCAGTTATTAATGCATGCAAATAGATCATAATTCACATGAATGATTATTTGGTAAATAAGGATTAAGTTTTATTTGTTATTGATTCACCCCTCCCCTCTCAGCAACTTAGCCTATCATATATATTTCCAACAATTGGTATCAAAGCTTTGTTGTTCTCAAAGAAAGGTTTAAAAACTTGAGCAAAGATCAGAGGCTATGGAGGTATTCAAGCTTGACAAGGCTATAGACACCAGTGCAGATTGAGTTTAGACTACTTGGAAGTGATCGATATGGACCGAGCTTCTATGTCTACCAAGTGCATGATGATGTTGAGCATTGAAAGTGGATGCCGAGTATTAGAACCTCACCGAGCTAGTCTTCAGAACTTGAGTTGCAGTAGTTTGGCTAACTTTGTATATTTTGTGTAAACTTGTATTGTAGCCAAATTTGTTGATTTGTAAATTGAATTGGTATATATGTAATGTATTGTATCACATCCAAAATATAGAACAGAAGGAATATAACAAGAAAAAAAGAGTAGAATTGTGAAATACAAGGCTACACTAGTATAAGGAGCAGCAAAAACTTATCTATCACAGTAGGGTGATCATTACACTCAAAGGAATCTCATTTAGAAAACCAAGTTGTAGATTAGAGACTAGCCATTGTTTCATCCTAACAGGTGGATCAATTAAGTCCTTTCACAAGGTACACTTTACAGTCTTTTGTAAATCTCTTTACCAAGTGCATACTTCATTGTATGTTTGTAAATCATTTTGCAAGGTGGACCTAGTAGTCCTTATTGCTCCTAACAAGGCAGATCATTAGAAGTGATCATTGTAAGCCTTAATAGGCCAAATTTATATTACAGTACCAAAGCTTGTGGGTATCATCCCCACCCTAGTTTTACTTTCTATTTGGAAGGTTTTTGAGTCACAACATTGTGTGTCAAAGTGTTATAAATGTTTTAATGCTTTCAGTTATTCATGCATGCAAATAGATCAAAATACACATGAAGGATTAAATGGTACATAAGGATTAAGTTTTACTAGTTACTGATTCACTCCTCCCAACTCAGTAACTTAGCCTATCATATATATTTCCAACAATTGGTATTATAGCTTTGTGGTTCTTAGAGAAAAGTTTAAAAGCTTGAGCAAAGATCAAAGGCTATGGAGGTATTCAGACTTGACAAGGCTATAGACACTAGTACAAACTGAGTTCAAACTACTTGGAAGTGATCAGTATGGACCGATCTTCTATGTCTACCAAATGCATGACAATGCCAAGCATTGAAAGTGGATGTTGAGTATCAGAACCTTATCGAGCTAGTCTTCATAACTCGAGTTCCAGTAGTTTGGCTGACTTTGTGTATTTTGTGTAAACTTGTATTGTCATCAACTTTGTTGATTTGTAAATTGGATTGGTATATATGTAATGTATTGCATCACATCCAAAATAGAGAGTAGAAGGAATATAACAAGAAGAAAAGAGTAGAAGTGTGAAATACAAGGCTACAATAGTATAAGGAGCAAAAAAGATTTATCTATTACAACAGGGTGATCATTACACTCAAAGGAATCTCATTAAGCAAATCAAGTTGCAGATCAAAGGTCAATCCTAATAGGTGGATCAGTTAAATCCTTTCACAAGGTAGACTTAATAGTCTTTTGTAAATCTCTTTATTGAGTGCATACTTCATTGTATGTTTGTAAATCCTTTTGCAAGGTAGACCTAGTAGTCTTTATTGCTGCTAACAAGGAAGATCATCAGAAGTGATCATTGCAAGCCTTAACAGGCCCAATTTATACTACAGTACTAAAGCTTGTGGGTATCATCCCCATCCTAGTTTTACTTTCTATTTGGAAGGTTTTTGGGTCACCATATTGTGTGTCAAAGTGTTATGAATTTTTTAATACTTTCAATTATTCATGCATGCAAATAGATCAGAATACACATGAAGGATTAATTGGTAAATAAGGATTAAGTTTTATTGGTTATTGATCCACCCCTCCCCTTTGAGTAACTTAGTCTATCATATATATTTCCAAAAATTGGTATCAAAGTTTTGTGGTTCTCAGAGAAAAGGTTAAAAGCTTGAGCAAAGATCAGAGCTATGTGTAATATCCTCCCCTGATTTGAACTTTGACTTGTAGAAATTTAACTTAAGGAATATTGTCAAACACTTTGTATGCAAACTCATAAAGCTGATTTCCTCAATAAATTACTTTCCAATGAGTAGATTTACAAACAACTATGAAGTGACATTAAAATGCATAATACACATCATAACATTTTCACAAACACTTGGCACACATTCAACAGTATATGAAAAATCTGGAAACTCTTTCAATTTGCTGATAAAGGGTGATTTTTAAATGTAAATGTGCACTTACAGCTACCTTAAAGGCTACAACAACTATTCAGACTTGTATTCAACAATTATTATGCAAAGTATCAAAATTTGACAAAAGAAACCTAGAATTAGTTGCCGTAGTATTTTGCAGATGTAGTCGGCAGCCTTCCAAACTTCTAATCAGCTGAAAAAATAAGTAAACCTGATACCAACACTGTTCAAACCATACTGTAGCAAAATACTGTTCATGCGGCACTATAGCAATAACTAACTTTAGATCTTCACCTCAAACCCTTATAAATTTCTTTATGCGAACACCCCAAATGAAACCCAGTGTGTTTCCTGAAGTGAAAACACCCTTGATCCTCCTGACTGTGTCTTCCAATAGTGAAGAGAATGCTATCAAAGAGGGATTCTGTCCTCCAAGCCCGATAATCAAATATCCAGCAACATAACATTAATCTTCATCCAAGCATACAAAAAAAAAGCTCTTCCATTTCTTTTATAGTGTTCTCACAAGAGCTCAATCCTTTGTTTTCTCAATGTGGGATAAAACATAACTCCCTTTATGTACCTTATGTCTCCAATGTGTTATAAAAATAAAGGGAACTCTTTTAATTTAAATATTTCCCACAAACTATAGTCTATGCATTAATAAAGTTAAATATTTAAATTTGACTTTATAAAATGGCTTTATCAATGCATAACAAATCTTATCAATGATAAATAAGTTTTTCTGTTGATTTTAAACAATTACCATCAACATACCATTGTGACTGAATGTCTGGCCATGTCCAAGATGACTTACTATAAATAGTAAGTATTCCCAAAGTTGCCTCAGAACCCCTCAGAAAGACTTGCAACTGAAACTCTCTAGGCCAAATGGCCTCTAAGCCCATTTAATGTCCTAGTTAGCCTACGAGACTGTGGGGAAATAGGCTAACAACAACATCATGCTATGAATGCTAGAAAGGGGACATTACAGTCTGCCGTTCCCAAAATTGCTTGTCCTCAAGCAATTTTAGCTCTCAATGCTGCAATATCTGCTCATTTTCCCAAGTAGCATCCTCAACAGGTAGGTTCCTCCACTTCACTAGATACTCCTTGATAGTCCTCCTACAAAGCACCCTCTCCCTAGAGTCAAGTATGGCCTTGGGAACCAAGATAAGCTTTCCCTCATCATCAAGAGGTTGCAATACTACTGAAGGCACCACATTGTGACCCAATGCCTTCTTAAGGCGTGACACATGGAACACATTATGCACTTTACTGTCTGCAGGCAACTCCAACTCATAAGCTACTTCACCCACTCTCCTGATTACTTTGAATGGTCCATAGTAGCGTGGTTTCAATTTCTCTGCTCCACTCTTCTTGAGAGAGGATTGTCTATATGGCTGTAACATGAGGTACACCATATCTCCCACCTCAAAAGACCTCTCAACCTTGTGCTGATCAACATATTGGTTCTGCTGATTTTGTGCTTTTTGCAAATTTTCCTTCAAGGATCGTGTAATGTCCTGACACTCCTGCAAAGTATCCTTGGCCTTAGGCACCCTGCTGTCCCCAAATAACAAATCCAAAAAATTAGGAGCATCATACCCGTACAGTGCCATAAAAGGGGACATTTGAATAGACATATGGAAAGAGGTATTATAGCAGTACTCCCCTAGATGTAGCCACTTCACCCAAGCCTTCTGCTCTCCTGCAATGTAGTTTTGAAGGTACCCCTCAACCCATTTGTTTACTATCTCTGTCTGCCCATCAGTTTGGGGGTGGTAGCTGGTACTCGGAGTGAGCTCTGTTCCACATAACCTGAATAACTCCTGCCAAAAGTGGCTCATAAATTTGCTGTCTGTGTCACTAACTATGCTCCGTGGTATCCCATGTAGTTTGAGTACCTCTCAAAAAAATAGTTCTTCTATTTGTGCTGCTGAATATGTAGATGAAATTGCAAAGAAATGTGCAAATTTCATCAATTTTTCTACCACAACAAAGATACAATCTCAACCTTGTGCCTTGGGGAGGCCTGTGATAAAATCCATGGAAATGCTATCCCACTTCTTCTCTGGTATGGGTAGGGGCTATAGTAAACCACCCAAAAAAGAATGTTCATGTTTGTTCTACTGACACACAGGGAATTCCCTCACAAACTGAA
This sequence comes from Cupressus sempervirens, assembly GCA_028749045.1. Classification (NCBI taxonomy): domain Eukaryota; kingdom Viridiplantae; phylum Streptophyta; class Pinopsida; order Cupressales; family Cupressaceae; genus Cupressus; species Cupressus sempervirens. The sequence continues at coordinate 649,366,434 of CM053787.1, forward strand.
GCACCTCTGATTTGAGTCCTTTCCAAGTGAAGCGCTCTCTCACCTGTCAATATGTCTTAAAGAATCTGGGATGTCCTGCCATTGGTGAATCATGAAATGCACTCAAAATCTTCTACTTCATAGCAGACCTGGGTACTAAATAAATCCTTTCCTTGTAGATGATCATATCATTTACGACAGTGTATCGACTATCTTGAATAGCTCCCTCAATAATGCTAGATGCCCAACTATCCTTAGCATATTCTGCCAAGATCATCTCTCTCCAATCATCCATGACTATCCCAACAACAAGCAAATGAGGCCTTCTAGATAAAGCATCTGCAACAATATTTTTCTTCCCTTTGACATAGGCTATGTCAAAATCATAGGCCTGTCATTAAGGTCCTTCTGTCCAAGGAAATGTTTCAAGCTATTGTGATCTATTTTTACTGTGAACCGGCTTCCCACTAAGTACTGCCTGAACTTAGCTAGCGCGTGCATGATTGCTAGCATCTCTTTGTCATAGATGTTGTAGGTTCTCTCCACACCTCGTAATTTTCTACTCTCATATGCGATGGTATGTTTATCTTGCATGAGAACAACTCCTATGCCCTCTCCTAAGGCATCACACTGCAGCTCAAAGGGCTTGGTGAAATTTGGAATGGCTAAAACAGGACATGTACTCATCAGCTCCTTAAACCTGTCAAAACAATCTTGAGCCCTCTCTGACCACTTGAAACTATCTTTCCATGTCAAATCTATAAGTGGTGCTGCTATCTGTGAAAATCCATTCACAAATCTATGGTAGAACCCACAAAGCTCGAGAAATCCCTTGAGTTGTGAAGTGTTTCTCGGTGGTGGCCAATCCAGAATGGCCCTGATCTTGTCTGGGTCAACCCGAACACTTCCTACACTAATAATATGCCCTAGATAGAGCAACTCTGTCATCCCAAACTCACATTTACTCATCTTGGCATATAATGACTCCCTCTCTAGAATACTGAGCACTATATCAATATGCTTCAAATGTTCCTCCAAAGTACGACTGTATATCAGTATATCATCAAAAAATATCAACACAAACTTCCTCAACTGATCTTTGAACACTCTATTCATACAAGACTAGAAAGTGGGAGGGGCATTTGTCAACCCAAAGGGCATGACTAAGAACTCAAAATGTCCATAGTGGCATCTAAAAGCTATCTTCTCCACATCCACCTCTCTAACCCGTATCTGATGGTAGCCGGATCTCAAATCAATCTTGGAGAAGTAGCATGCACCATGCAATTCATCAATAAGCTCATCAATGTGTGGGATAGGGTATCAGTTCTTGATTGTCTTCTTGTTTAGCTCCCTATAATCAATGCACATCCTCATTGTACCATCCTTCTTCTTCACCAATACTACTGAAGAAGCGAAAGGACTTTTGCTTGGCCGTATGTGCCCCATGTCAATCAACTCCTTAATTGCCTTTTCTGTTTCATCCTTACATCTCTTCGGATGGCGGTAAGGTGTGATGATAACTAGCTTAGCCCCTTCCTCTAATTTAATAACATGCTCAATTCCCCTATCCGGGGGTCTCCCTGGAGGTATCTCACAAAACACCTTAGTATGTTTGGTTATTATTTTTTGTACATCAGGTGGATACTCTTGTTTATGCTGCTCTGTCATCTCAGGCATTACTCTAAAATCTGCTGCCCACTACACCTAATCATGTCTAAAGAAACTCTGCATCCGCTTGAGTGACACCACTTGAAGTCTCCCATCTGACAAACCTCTGAGCACTATCTTCTTACCATTTGCCTCAAATCTCATTTCCATTTTCTCAAGGTTAAATGCAAACTCTACTAGAGACTTCATCTAGTTCATCCCAAGCACCATATCCTAATCACCAATGTTGACCATAAAGAAATATCTTGTCATGTCATAATCTCCCAAACAAAGCTGCAAGTTGGAGATTTTCTTGGTACATTCAATTTTGAAGCCATCGGCAACCATCACCTTAAATCCCCTATGCTCCTCTATATGTAGCCCTCTGCATGTCACAAACTTCTCATCAATGAAGTTATGTGTCGCCCTTGTATCAATGAGTGCCACAACTATCTATCCATCCAAGGTTCCCCTAAGTCTGAAAGTGACAGCCTCCTATATACTTGACAACTGAGCTATCGTGCTATCACCGCGTGCTTCCTCCTGTGAAGAACTATCATCATCTCCATCTGATTCGGATGACTGCTCTAAATCTCCATCTACTAACTCTTCGGCTGAAAAGTACTCCATCTTCTTAGCTTTTGCTTTCAATGGACACTTATGTGACAAATCCCAAGGCTCCCTACAATGAAAACAAAGCTTCTTCTTCCTAAGATCATTAAGTGTCTCATTTTTCAACCTCTTACTTTCCTCCTTAGCTAGCTGAACCTCTTTATGAAAAGGTTTCCTGTCCTTATCTTTCCTTGAAGGGAAACTCTTTGCCTGGAATTTATTTTTTGAGGATGAAGAGGAATCCATGTCACGAGCTTTCTTAATGGCTTCCTACAAAGTGGGAGGGTTGAGAGCTTTAATCCACCCTCTCAACGGATTAGCTAACCCATCCATAAATAGAACTAGTATCCTCCGTTCAGATACATCTGTTACTAACACTGCAAGTTTTTGAAACTCTAAAATGTATGTTTCCAATGATCCCCACTGTTTAAGTTGAGCTAACTCCTTGAAATGGAGTTCTGGATCCTTCCTATCAAAATCTTCAATCAGCCTCTCTGTAAACTCCACATATGAGGTAATGTGTGAATGTCCCATAGTGATCATACCATGATGCCACCACTCATGTGCTAACCCATCCAGCTGAATTGCTGCGTACTTAATAGCTTCTTCCTCGAGCATAGGGTTCAATTGAAAGTATGTGTCAAGCTTTTGAACCCAAGCTCTTGCTGTAGACTTTCCTAAGCCATCATAATATGGTAACTCAAGTCTCCCTACTTTCTTTCGTAGCTCATAGATCTGGTTCCTATCATGTCCACGTGGCATATGTTTCATCCACACATCCATATACTCCCTAAAGGTAATTGCAGCAGTAAAATCTGGCCCTCTAACTTCCCAATCTCTCCTCAACTGGTCTTGTATATCAGTAATCTGGGGCTTTGGTACGAGTTGTTCTAGAGCTCTAGGAGGAAATGTAGGAATGATGGGCCTTGAACTCACTGTCCTAGCTCGCTGGGGTGCATGACCAAAATTGTTCCCAACTTGTTCATCTCCATTTTGATTGTTACCATTTTGATTATTTCCTCCATCCATGTTAGCATTCAACCCCATTTGACCAGCCATCATCTGCATCATAAGATCCAATCTCTGATTCTGTTCTTGTGCCCTTTGTTCTGCTACTCGCTAACCCTATACCAAGGTCTCTAATAACTATAAGAATCTTTCCTCTCCAGGCTCTAGACTGGCATTCTCGCCTCCACCTAATCTTGTATTCCTGTCATCTCGGTCACCCATATTGCTGTCTTGATCAAAGAATACCTCCGCTGTGTCTGTATGACTAGATTCTATACCCCCCTATACGGATGAATTAGATTGTTTGCTTTGCAGGTCTAAACTCCTACTTTGTCTTGGTCTGGTATTATGGAAATTATAAGGCCCCTGTCGCATGCTCAAACATAAATGCTCTGATTTTAGTGTTTTGAAATTTCATCAAACACTTTCTCCTCTATCCGCTAGTTCCAAATTTCTTATAAGACCTCCACAGGATGGTAGGACTTATAGCTCTGATACCACTGTAATATCCTCCCCTGATTTGAACTTTGACTTGTAGAAATTTAACTTAAGGAATATTGTCAAACACTTTTTATGCAAACTCATAAAGCTGATTTCCTCAATAATTTTCTTTCCAATGAGTACATTTACGAACAACTATGAAGTGACATTAAAATGCATAATACACATCATAACATTTTCACAAACACTTGGCACACATTCAACAGTATATGAAAAATCTGGAAACTCTTTCAATCTGCTGATAAAGGGTGATTTTTAAATGTAAATGTGCACTTACAGCTGCCATAAAGGCTGCAACAACTATTCAAACTTGTATTCAACAATTATTATGCAAAGTATCAAAATTTGATAGAAGAAACCTGGAATTAGTTGCCATAGTATTTTGTAGATGTAGTCGGCAGCCTTCCAAACTTCTAATCAGCCAGAAAAATAAGTAAACTTGATACCAACACTGTTCACACCGTACTGTAGCAAAATACTATTCATGCGGCACTATAGCAATAACTAACTTCAGATCTGCACCTCAAACCCTTGTAAATTTCTTTATGTGAACACCCCAAATGAAACCCAATGTGTTTCCTAGAGTGAAAACACCCCTAATCCTCCTGACTGTGTCTTCCAACAGTGAAGAGAATGCTAGCAAAGAGGGATTCCGTCCTCCAAGCCCGATAATCAGATATCCAGCAACATAACATTAATCTTCATCCAAGCATACAAAAAAAAAGCTCTTCCATTTCTTTTATAGTGTTCTCACAAGAGCTCAATCCTTCGTTTTCTCAATGTGGGATAAAACATAACTCCCTTTATGTACCGTATGTCTCCAATGTGTTATAAAAATAAAGGGAACTCTTTTAATTTAAATATTTCCCACAAACTATAGTCTATGCATTAATAAAGTTAAATATTTAAATTTAACTTTATAAAATGGCTCTATCAATGCATAACAAATCTTATCAATGATAAATAAGTTTTCTTGTCGATTTTAAACAATTACCATCGACATACCACTGTGACTGAATGTCCGGCCATGTCCAAGATGACTTACTATAAATAGTAAGTATGCCCAAAGTTGCTTCAGAACCCCCAAGAAAGACCTGCAACTAAAACTGTCTAGGCCAAATGGCCTCTAAGCCCCTTTAATGTACTAGTTAGCCTACGGGACTGTGGGGAAATAGGCTAATGACAACATCATGCTATGAATGCTAGAAAGGGGACATTACACTATGGAGGTATTCAAACTTGACAAGGCTATAGACAATGAGAAGCTAGATTTGGAATTGGCTACTGGACAACTAAAGAAAGCAAAGGAGCAACTCTCTCAATCCTTGAAAAGAAGAAAAGATCTTTGAGTACAAATAAATGACCAACTCTACATTGAAAAAATAATTGAAGACATCCATTCAAGTAGTTCAGATGAAGCTAATGAGGTAGTCAAAGAACTATTGGAAAAGAATGGTACACTTCAAGAAGAAGTAAGAAAACTAAGAAGAGAGCAAGAAATCTAGTCAGTAAGATTGTGTAAAATCATGGAAAAGAAAAATAGGATAAAAGAAGAGATAAAAGGAAAGAAAAATGAAATTCAACATCTATCCCTTTAGCAAGAAAACTTCAATAATCAGTTCACCAATACAAATGAAGAAATCATGAATCTAAGATCTAAGAATGAAAGATTGCAGAATGATCTAAATACTAAAAAGAAAACCAATGAGAGGATGATGAAATCTCAAGCAGACATGAATCAATTGAATGAGAAAAGTCATTACAGACAAAAAGGAAAAGAAGGAATTAGATATACAGAAGAAGGTGAATCATCCAAGAAAGGAGCTCAAAAGAATTAAAGACCTACTTGCAATCACTGTGGTAAGATAGGGCATACATCAAACAAATGTTGGTGCAATGGGAAAGCTAAATTCAATGGAAAATGCTACAATTGCAATTAGCATGGACATAGAGCTAATGAATACAAAGAGAAACCTAAGTTTGAAGGAAAATGCCACAAATGCAAGAAGCATGGGCACAAATCCTCAAAATGCAAAACTAAGATATTGAACCCGACAGAATAGATTATAAAAGATATATTTAGTTAGGACTATAACACTTGGTGCAGATGTCATTACTGTTGAGAATTTAGACACATTGGAATGAATTGTGTAAAACATCACATGAGGACAAGAGACACCACCATAAGATGTTTTATCTGTATAGAACTTGGTCATCTTGCTAAGAACTATATGAATACTAGAAGAATTGAAGATGAAAAGAGAGGCAAGGCTAATAACATTAGAAAGAAAATGAGATAGCAATGAAGTCCAAAATATTTTGAGAATGCAAGTCCAAGCAATAATGAATATGTCACTCAAGAATTGGGTGACTCCAACAATTCCAATTGATCTCTTGCAAGGAGAACTAGAACTAGGATTCTAAAGAATACATCTCACATTAGTTCCAATTAGTAGAATGAAAGATCCATATCAGCATTCAAGATGCAAAGGGATCACTGAGCAATCAAGAAGGTGTTAGTCATTACCTAGTAAGGTTAGGTTATAGTCCTTATTGAGCGAGGTTGGATCACAAGAATCTATCGAGCAAGGTCATGAGTAACTAAGTTTTGTATGGTTACCGAGTCATGGATGACTCTATGAGCATTCAATGCAAGCAAGGTGGATGCTAGTCTATCATTTGAGCGAACAATTGTACCAAAAATTTATGGTGATTAAAAGGTGAAATTTGATAAAAGGATGAAATCGAATTCATTTCTCATTGTAAATTTTTGAGAGCTATCTATGTAGATAAATTTTTAGGGCACTCAAGCAATTTGAGTGAATTAATATTGAAGATTTCCATGTTCTCTCAAACCCTACCAAGAAATATGGTATCCACCAACAACAAATCAAAAAAAGGATCTGATATGTTGGTTCAAGGCATGGAATGGAAGGCACTAGACTTTAAGCTAAGTCCTGCTATCGCAGAAACCCTAGATCTGAGTGGAGCTCAATCGCAAACACCATCAAAGGTACTATTGATTAATGACATTCATTCACATTTTTTTTTTGTGCTATTCAAGATATTGGAACATTGGAAATAGATGAAACCCTAGAGAAGTTGTCTGTGAATGGTGTGTTAAAACTGGAGCATCAACATCTTGAAGCAAAGGGTTTGACTCACATTTCGAATACGTCGCAATATTTTAAGATCAAATAGATAAGATTCATTCTTAGTAATGTCCATAATGGTCAGTTATGGTTAGAAAAACCTATTTTGATAACCAAGAAGATGATCCATAGGATTACTGGTCTTCTTATGTTGGCAAAAGCTAAAACAACCAAAACCCTAAGTTAGGTCGAGCTTGAAAGGAAAACCCTTGCTGAGTGGGATGGAAGGGGAATGGAAATCAGCTATGTTATAGATATGGAACTAAATTTTGGGATACATATCATCATCCACAAAATATATAGCTTGAGCAGACTCAACAGTGTGTCATGCGAAGCAGTGGATCTCACATACAAAGTGGTCAAGAATAACATGTCACTTGACCTTGCCAAGTTGATGTTGAACCACTTCAACAAGAATATGGAGAGTATAAGAACTTCAAAGAACAATCCTTGTAAGTTTAGTTCACTCTTAACTTGTCTATTTTTCTATGTGCAAAAGTTCTTCCCATCTAAAGGTACAGTCGTATGGAGAAAGGATGTACTTGTTCTTTATTAGATTAATGAATATATAGCTGAAATGGGAGAAAACTATGTGAGTATTATGGAAAATTGCTTTGATGCATTCAAAGATAACATGAATAATAGATTTAGGATCCCAAATAAACTTGTTGATGATTACAAAGATGATATTTGTTTCATGGTTGATAGTGATAAAGTGTATATACAAGAATTGTATGGGTCAAACCTCTAGGTTATGAGGTAAACATAGATGAAACCAAGGACATTATTGAAGCACTGATTAATGAGACCATTGAACCAAAAGCTACATTCTTTAGCACCTATGATGAAGCAAAGGCTATAATTGAACTTGAAATTAAACTCCCTTTGGCAGTCAACAAAGGGAAGAAGAGAATTGCAAAATTGAAAACCAACACCACTCTTCTATTGAATGAAGGAAAAGGTGATGATATTGATGAAGATGAAGCAACAAATGAAAAGAAATCAGGGGAAGAAGAGCCATTAAAGAAGAAAGGTAAGGTTATTATAACCAAGCATGCCAAACCATCTACTATTGTGTTCACGAGGAGGGCATCTAGGAAGAAATTTGACAAAGAAGGAGGAGATGTGATCTTTAAAAGGACTCCACCCACCTTTCAAGAAAGCTTAAAAGAAATAGAGTTAGGAGTAGGCATAACAAACTTCAAATCACTAAGGTATGAGACTAGGACTATAGAAGAGCAGAAGTAAATAGAAGACATGATAATGTCTAAAATTGATAAGTGGAAGTATTCCCCAGACCAACTTGCTTAGCAAATTTTGAGTGATCTCATGGAGAAAATCAAACCAAAATGGGAGAATGCTATGAAAAATGCTAAAGACATATATGAGTAGACCTTGAGGCAACTCATGTCGAGCTTGAGTGATAAGGAAGTAAAAGAATCTCTAAAGAAGAATGAAGAAAGCCTTACCTTGAGATTCAAAACTTGTCTTATATTGATGAATGACATTGAACATGTGGTAAGGAATGCCACCAACACATGGAAGAGCATTTATGCCCTTCACAAGAAAAGTGATTTTTTTGTCAATGTTAGTGACAAGGATGATGATGAACATGAAAAAGATGAGGAAATTAATGATGAAGAAGTAACATATTATGAAAATGTAGATGATGAGGAAGAGGAACAAGGATAGGAAGCTATCAAGGAAGATTTACCTGATATTTAGAACACTAAGGAGACTAACCTAGAGAAAATTGTAGCAGAGATCATAGCCTCACTTCCTCATTCTCTGAGTGAAGCACTAAAAACATCAAGCCCAGAGAAAGCTACTACAGGATTGATTGTGTCAAACGTTGAAATTACAAGCTCTCAATCAATTTTTAGACCTATTTAGCTCAGTACTTCATTGATAGAAGTGACAAGCACTTCATCTACCAAGCAAGCAACACTTCCCTCTACATCAATTTTGGTTACACTAGGTATTTCAACAATAAGTGCAGTATCTACTTTTTTAGCTATTCCTACTATTTCTACCATTATTTCCATTCCTAGCATGCAAATAATAAGTGCAAGGACAGTTGAGACCAAGCCTCAACCGAGTAAAAACTTTTTGAATAAAGGCAATGAGAAAGAAGAAGACATAGATCTTGATGAGGAGATTGTTATTGCAAATTGAGACATCTCCAATATTAATCCTGATCAAATGCATATATTTGGAGAACTTCTTTAAAAGAAAGATAAGTAACAGAGGCTTAGAGATGAAAGAAATAAAGAATTTTAATAAACTGAAGATGCAAAGAATATCCTAGTAGAGGCAATAAACATAGAGGTTGACATTTCTCAACTAATTTTGGTTCAGTTAGCAGAGGTAGTCCAAAAATTAAACAAATATTTGAATGGATAGGAGAAATTATTGTAGAGAGCTGAGAAGAAATTTGAGAATAAAGTATTGGAGCTAATTGCTAAAAAGATTGCAATTCATCAAGTAGATTTATCTACTATCCTAAGCTCACTGTAGACCTCTTGCAACAATGTGTCTTTATTATTTGGTAAACTCTATGATATTTCAATTTTTACCAAAGAAATTAAAGAAAAACTATCAAAGATTGATGAAGATCTGTAGGCAAGTACACAACAATTGCAACTTGACCCAAGTTATAGCTCTATCCACTACACAAAGATCAGATTCTTAACTGATATGTAGGTAAAATTGCTAAGAGAAGAAGCTAGAATGAGAGCTACATTAATAAACATACAAGACATGATTCTCCCAAACATGGATGCATTGTAGAAACATATTGCACATGCCAAAATGCTCATCCATGATAACAACTTCTCAATTGAAGATCACATAATAGAACTTTCAACAGAAGTTCAAATTACATTGCACATACGCAAGGTGTTGCAAGAAAATTGGGACAAGACAATGGAACTAATTTTAAAGGTATATTCAAAGTTCTTATCTCATTTTGGCATTACTATATAATATATAGCATACATTTTTGGCATTAATGTCAAAAAGGGGGAGAAGATTGTATATTGTAAAGAGGAAGCATACATAAAGGGGGAGAAAATGTATATATCAGATGTGAAAAAATTTAAAGTATATTGTATAGATGTATGGGGGAGCATTATATATGTATAGATACTTAGAGATACATCTCTTACTAAAACAATTTTTGAAAAATTTCAAAAACATAGTACTTTACCGAGTTGGAGACACAAGGTGATGAATAAAAGGTGTTCTTGAAATTTAGTTTTGACTAATAAGTGTTTTTATAACTAATGCCAAAGGGGGAGATTGTTGACATTACAGTCATGTTTGTTATTAGTGACACACATTTATTCAAATTATAAGTATCTATTGAGCGTATTGAACAGTTAATAGAGTTAACCAAGCATTTCAAACTCTACCGAGTTCTACAATTGCTACCAAGTCCAATGAACAATATTCAGTTTGTGCTAAGCATTTTCTACCATGATGGTGATCGATAGTGTAAATTGAGCTTCATAAGGTTTACTGAGTTTCTCAGTGCAAACTGAGGGTTGCAGTGCTTACCAAGTTCCCAGTTACAACGATGTGAATCCAATGTTGACTGAGCCACTCAGTGTTAACCAAGTGATTCAGTTTATACCGAGCTCATAATGATACCATTTATCGAGCTATGCAGTATGAATCAAGTGACTCAATTTATATGTTGAGTTTTGTAGTATTCACCGAGTCACTAGTGTAGACCAATTTTATACTACTTGGAAGTGATAATTATGGACCAAGCTTCTACGTCTATCGAGTGCATTACAATGCCAAGCATTGATAGTGGATGTCAAGTATCAGAACCTCACCGATCTAGTCTTCAAAACCCAAGTTCTAGTAGTTTGGCCCACTTTGTGTATTTTGTGTAAAATTGTATTGTAGCTGACTTTGTTGATTTTAAATTGGATTGGTATACATGTAATGTATTGTATCACATCCAAAATATAGAATAGAAGGAATATAACAAGAAGAAAAGAGAAGAAGTGTGAAATAAAAGGCTTCAATAGTATAAGGAGCAACAAAGATTTATCTATCACAACAAGGTGATCATTACAATCAAAGGAATCTCTTTCAGCAAACCAAGTTTTATATCAGAGATCAACCACTGTTTCATCCTAACATGTGGATAAGTTAAATACTTTCACAAGGTAGACTTAATAGTCTTTTGTAAATCTCTTTATCGAGTGCATACTTCACTGTATGTTTGTAAATCCTTTTACAAGGTGGACCTAGCAGTCGTTAAATCTCCTAACAGGGCAGATCATCAGAAGTGATCATTATAAGCCTTAACAGGCCAACTTTATGCTACAGTACTAAAGCTTGTGGGTATCATCCCCACCCTAGTTTTACTTTCTATTTGGAAGGTTTTTGGGTCAACATATTGTGTGTCAAAGTGTTATGAATCTTTTAATGCTTTCAATTATTCATGCATGCAAATAGATCAGAATACACATGAAGGATTAATTGGTAAATAAGGATTAAGTTTTATTGGTTATTGATTCACCCCTCCCCTCTTAGTAACTTAGCCTATCATATATATTTCCAACAATTTGGACTATTTTTTTTTTGTCATTTCATCAAATTGACTAGGTTGTAGAATGGCTAACATGGAGGTAGCAACTCTTGATGTCTATAAGTTCTTCTTTGTCAAGCCTTGTTAAGGACGACCTAGTTATGTCCACATGGAACAAGCAGCTTAGGGCTTTGAAGAAGAATTATAATCGAATATTGCAAATTGAAGATAGCTGAAATCAAGGTAAAAATGTCAACAAAGAGTAGGAGGATGTGCTCAAGTCTAAGGTTAGTGTTGCTATATTGATTGAGTAGTATGAAATACTTAGGAAACAACTTTGTGTTGTTGTCAAGGAAGAGCTTGGTGAGAGGGAGAAGGAGCTACACTCAGCAGAGGATAATGAGAATGAGAAAGGCTCTAAGACAAAGATAAGCATGCAGATGAGAGATGAACCTCAACCTTAGATAGCTAGGAGAGCAGGGAGGTTGAAGTTGGGGAAGCAAAGGAATCAAGCTGTAATGATGTAAGAGATAGTGCATAAGAGGATTCCATTGCTTAAGTGTTGAAAATATTGTACTTTGGGCACTTGTTCAATGTGGTTGAACAGATTGATTCGTCATCGATTATTTGGTCAAAAATGCATGAGCATAGCTCCTATCTCTCATATGATTTTTTCACAGATGACACCAATAAGCCTCTACGAGAAGAAGATCTGGACCAACTTTCCTTTTTGGGGTCTTTACAAATGTATCACAGTTGGGGAAAGCTTAGAAATTTGTCTGTAGAAGGTTTCTTAGTAAAAAAAACAAATCATATTCATAATTTACTATTGTATTATAAACTCTTATATTTTTATTGTTTTTCTAAATTTGATTGTCTTAGATTATTTTTATCAACATTTCAAATCACACCCATCATCAGAATTATAAAGATCTTAGAAAATAGAAAAAAATGAACTATAGATATTTTTCATGATTCTTTATTAGTTCACTTAAATTTTTTTAGAATTGAGGTATCTATAAGTGTAAGGAAGCCAAAAATTATGGACAATAAATAGGTTTTTTTCATTTGATGATGTGTGTAAAGTTTTTCAATTTTGAATTTATTTTAGCTAAAAGAGAAGCTAAGTACAACAATACATGCATCCACTTTAGCTTCCAATAAAATCCGTGGTGGATCCATTTACCACTCAAATTTTCTATTCAGTCATGCATTAGCTTTTTCCTTGGGTTCAATTTTTTCATTCTCTTGAATATTAAGAAATTATATATTTAAATCTTTACATCGATACATGTGTTAGTTTTAATATCTAAAAAGATTTAGTTCAATTTTTGTATTCACACTATTTTTTTCATAAGAAAGATTTTGGTATTAATTTTTATAAAGATTTGAATTATTTTTTCTATAATATATTAATATTATAAAAATATATGAAAATTATATAATAGACTAGTTTCACTGAATCTATGTTAGCAGATTTAAATGACTGAAGTGTTTGACAGTCTTAAATGTGATTACCTACTACCAGTTGTATCTGAAGCATGTATGTTGATAGTAGTGTTGATTATATGGAAATATATCAAGAATAAAATCAACACAACTTTCAGTTACAACAAAAAAAAGTATTTCCAACAAAAAAGAAGTCTTTCCCTTCTTGTCACATTTAAGAAACTATACATGATATACTACTATCGGTGTACATAGTGCTAGTTATTAGTTTTGCTTTCAATCAATTTAAACTTGAATAGAAACAAGATGTTAATTAGAAATCAAAAGGACACATTTGAATGTAAATTGAATATTTATTTGAATTATGACTATATTTCTAAAATCAGACACTCAAAAATTAAAATAAGAGAGAATAGAGACAACCTTCAATATCTAGAAACCCAATCAAGATGGTACACAAATAAGATTATAAACTAGAAATATTTAAAATGCAAACTAATATTAGTTGAATTACAAATCATTTGTTTTGTTAATTATAATTGTAAATTTTGATAAACTAAATAAAATTTTAAATATTTTAAAATATAAATCTATATTTGTTAATTTTTTTTTATTGGAATAAGAATCTAAGAATTATAAAGCATTTAAAACATTAACATTATAGCATAAAACAACATCATTACAACATAATCACCAGAATATGCTCATGACATGATCAGACTTAACCATCGCTACATCAATGCTGGATAAACATGAGTCAATCAACAATGTAGAATGATATGGTGCTATGTTCATCACATCAGACTCAACCATCACTACAACAATGCTGGATAAACATGAGTTGGACAACAATTTAGTATGATATGGTGCTCTCCAAATCACAATCATCCAATGGGCTATAACTCCCAACTTGTTGTGTCATCTCTACACATGCTGCAAAGTCGAGTCTAGAATGGATGGGGAGGCTGTCTTGATTCTATTTTGTAGTAGCTCATGGAGTTTTTTAGCATGTATAGTAGCTGCAATGTTCTAAATAGAGGAGACAAGCCAAGTTGTTAAAGTTAGCAAATTAGAGCATATAATTTGCATTTCTATTTCCAATGGGAGAACAGAGTGGGAAAAGGTAGCTTGACATCAAATTTTCGAAATATTTTTAAAATTAATCTGCCTACAAGAGTTAACAATCATGTTATGAGTGGGTGAGGATCCAAGAAGAGCATATTTCCATGACCAAGTGAAATTAAAAAACACATGTATGGAGGTTTTAAGGGCAGCCCACAACAACCTAACATGAGAGTAGAGCCAAAAATAGTGGATTAATGATTCATCTTTACCACAAAAGGGATAGTGTGGCAGTTGAATGAGGAATTTAAGACGAGAGCCCACTAGAAGCTTGGCATGGAGGAGTTTCCAGGCAATAAATTATGATTGAGCATCAACTTTAGTTTTCCAAATTTGAAGACAAAGCTTGTTCCATTAAGACTGACTTTGTTTACATTTCCAAATAGTGTTGAGACGATGAGAAATGGCCAGGTTAGGTAGAAGCTTCCTGTACAAAACTTTGAGAGGGAAAGCATGAATACTACTACCATTAGGCCACCTCCAGTCCTTTAGGAAACTAGAGTGACTACTAGAAGAAAGAAGGATATAGAGATTAGAATGAACTAGCGTTTGGAGTTCTATTAAAATCACCTTGTTAGTATTGCTTAGATTAAAATGCTATTTGAGTTGAGGCCATGATTTCCAAGTGATGTTTGTAGAGTCCCAAAGGTCTCTAAATACTTGAATGCCTTTCTTAAAGAAGTGTTTAGCTTTGAACCTGGGTATCCTCGCCAAAGGGCTACCATTGTGTTGGATTAATCTATTCCACCAAATTGAATATGTGGAAAAACTAGATCCATGGTTGAAAGATTGATCATACCAAGATAACTTACTTATTGCCAAGCATTCCAAATACAATTAAGAGCAGTTGAGCCATGAAGTTTGAAGAATGGGGCAAGGAGAAGCTCATCGTTCCAATGAATTGTGCTCTAAGACTTACCAAAAGTGGTTGTTTCAATTCTATATCTGATTAGACTCTTCCAAGGAGCAATCCCATCCAAGGCTTTGCTGATCCATTTCACTGATAAGCAAATCCCTTGAGTGTAAGGGTTTATGATATCCAACCCTCCCTTACCCTTTGGAAGGATACAATGAGACCATGATGTAGTAGGCATACCTTTTTGATTACCCCATTCGGACAAAATAAAATTATGAATGAGCAAAGTCATTTGATTATAACAAGCCTTAGATAGTAGCCAACATGAAGATATATAAACATGGCTAGCTAAGAGAATTTTATTAGCCACCTGGATACAACCAACCATGGATAAATAATAGTTTGACCAAGTCAACAGTTTGGATTTGAACTTACATAAGAACCATCTTGATGTAGAGACTTAGGTGGACTTTTTAGTTATTTATAATGAGAGGGACTTCCTTTAGTGTTCTCACAACACAAACAAGCTTCTTCATAGGATCATTCTCCTTGATCCAATCAACTTCAAACCTTCTCAGAGTGCACATACCATTCTCTTGTGCCACCATAAGCTCTACATCTTAGAAAAAATCCCCAATGTTCCTCAATCCTTCAAATGGATTCATTTAAGCAATCTTGTCAACACACTATCAAATGCCCTCAATCAGCATTTCCTCTTCATTCAGAGATCTTTTTCACCATTATCTTGAAATCCCTACATGAAAACATTTAATGGAACATATAAAGTATGAATTAGGTCTCTCCCACAAGACATAGTCACCACAGAAAGTGGGAGAGCCTAGGGCATCATGAAAACTCCAAACCAATTTGCTGATTGCACATAGTATTGTATAGGGACAGTCAGCAAATGACTTAGATTCTTGCTTTTATACCTCACAAAACAACAAAATATTGCATGGAATTAAAAGTAATCCAATCCTCCATAAATTTAATGCATTCTTGATCACGTTTTCATTGGAAAAAAAGAGTTTTAACAACCCGAAAAGAGGATTGTCCCCTCAGGGCAGCAACCTGGCAGTTTTCAGAGAATTAAAATTTTATTGCATGAAACTTTGTTACATGTCTTCATTTCGACTCAAAATTACCACCAACTCCCCTCTCTTTTAAAATGATTTATTACAATGTTTTTATAAACTCCTTTTCCCCTTTCCAAAGTGTCCAACTCCCAAGAACCGACTACAACTCCCTAATTGTCTATGATAGTTTTGAATAACCTTTAATTAATTTTTTTAAGCCACTATTTATTGCTTATTTCAGACTTCTACGACTCAAACATTCATGAAAATTTTGAAACTAATGTAAATGGATGTTCCTATGCTCAAAAGACTTATAAACCCTTACTTAACCCTTGACTCCATCATAGTGCCCTAAGTGGCCTATTACTAACATTTTGACAATTTGACATATTTTTCCAATTACATTGTAATTATTTGCATTTGATATGCACTTTATGACTCTTTGATCCCATTTATCAACCTAGTACATTCTAGGACTCTATCCCCATGACACTTCATTACATCACATTAATGACCCTTAGGTACCTTCCTTGTCCTTTCATCATGCCATTAATGACTTACAATTTTGAACTTTAACAAAATGAGTACAAAACATATTAAAACGGAACTTTACAAGGTCTTATTAGATTTAATGACCCAATATGGTCATGTTGCCATCTTGTGACCTGAATGTCTTCTCATGCCTTCAACCTTGGCCTTGATGCTTTTGATACCAATCTGATGAGGAGCAATCACAAACTTGATGATAAAACATACCATACTGAACCAAAAGCATAGGGAACCTAACAAGAATCAATAAGAAGACTGATTCACCATTAAAAACAACACATATTTTCACTACATATAACTATCTGCAGATTGCAAAATGGATGGCTCTCTAGCGGCAGCCAGAGAGCCACTTACATTTCCTTCTATTCACTCATTCTCTATCAAAATATTATCTTTTTTCCCTTATCAATTCTCCTCTCTATCCCTTTAATATCTTCCTCTTATAACATTTGAGGTAGTTATGAAGTCTTATAGGATGGTTCAGATTCTTGACAGTTACAAATCAAACTCATCAACTTCCCTATGGTAATTTATCGATAACATTGGTGGCCAAAATCCTTCTATTTTGGATACATTACATTGCAATTTTAAACAATAAAATTTTTTCATTGTATAAGGAAATTTTGAAGGCCTTAAATATTTATAAAACTTTGAACAAAAGATTCAAATGATGATCTGCCTCTGCACCATACTTCTGCACTTCAAAAATTTCCATGTCCCATGGAAATGTATTGGTGAGATTCTCCAACATCTTGGTCTCTTCATCTACACCGATGCCTTTGCTATTCTGCTTTCCTTATCTCTTTCAGCTTTAACTCCTATTCATGGAGTTTGCAATGGTTGCCATCCATGGTGCTTTACCAAACATCTCAAGTCCACCCTCTAAAGTTGCTTCCTTGTGCCTCACCCAGGAGTCCTTTCTTGCCTCTCACCCTAGGTCTTTTGGCAAACCTCCAACCACCCATCTCACCCAATAGTGGATTTTGGAAGATGCCTCACCTTCTTTGTGCCTTGCACCTTCTACCCAGCCTCATCCCTATTGGAGAATGGTCATGACAGACCTCTCACGTCTGCCCACACAAAAACTAACAAAAACCTGCAACTTGATGGACAAGCACCTGCAACCATGAAGCTTACCAACAAGAATCAACATACCCAACATTGCCTGGTGTAGATTTTCTTCCATCTACATGCTCAGAATCTTCTAAGCTCTCATTCCAATTTGATGAGGAGCAATCACAAACTTGATGATAAAACATACTGTACCGAACCAAAAGCATAGGGAACCTAACAAGAATCGATAAGAGGACTGATTCACCATTAAAAACAACACATATTTTCACTACATATAACTATCTGCAGATTGCAAAATGGATGGCTCTCTAGCGGCAGCCAGAGAGCCACTTACATTTCCTTCTATTCACTCACTCTCTATCAAAATATTATCTTTTTGCCCTTATCGATTCTCCTCTCTATCCCTTCAATCTCTTCCTCTTATAAGATTTGAGGTAGTTATTAAGTCTTATAGGATGGTTTGGATTCTTGACAGTTACAAAACAAACTCATCAACTTCCCTATGGTAATTTATCGATAACATTGGTGGCCGAAATCCATCTATTTTGGATACATTACATTGCAATTTTAAACAATAAAAATTTCTCATTGTATAAGGGAATTTTGAAGGCCTTAAATATTTATAAAACTTTGAACAAAAGATTCAAATGACAAGGTGCACCTGCACCATACTTCTGCACTTCAAAAATTTCCATGTCCCATGGAAATGTATTGGTGAGATTCTGCAACATCTTCGTCTCTTCATCTACACCGATGCCTCTTCTATTCTGCTTTCCTTACCTCTTTCAGCTTTAACTCCTATTCATGGAGTTTGCAATGGTTTCCATCCATGGTGCTTTACCAAACATCTCAAGTCCACCCTCCAATGTCACTTCCTTGTGCCTCACCCAAGAGTCCTTTCTTGCCTCTCACCCTAGGTCTTTTGGCAAACCTCGGATCACCCATCTCACCCAATAGTGGATTCTGGAAGATGCCTCACCTTTTTTGTGCCTTGCACCTTCTACCCAGCCTCATCCCTATTGGAGAATGGTCATGACAGACCTCTCATGTCTGCCCACACAAAAACTAACACCAACTTGTAGCTTGATGGACAAGCACCTGCAACCATGAAGCTTACCAACAAGAATCAACATACCCAACATTACCTGGTGTAGATTTTCTTCCATCTACATGCTCAGAATCTTCTGAGCTCTGATACCAATCTAATGAGGAGCAATCACAAACTTGATGATAAAACATACCGTACTGAACCAAAAGCATAGGGAACCTAACAAGAATCGATAAGAAGACTAATTCACCATTAAAAACAACACATATTTTCACTACATATAACTATCTGCAAATTGCAAAATGGATGGCTCTCTAGCGGCAGCCAAAGAGCCACTTACATTTCCTTCTATTCACTCACTCTCTATCAAAATATTATCTTTTTTCCCTTATCGATTCTCCTCTCTATCCCTTCAATCTCTTCCTCTTATAACATTTGAGGTAGTTATGAAGTCTTATAGGATGGTTCGGATTCTTGACAGTTACAAAACAAACTCATCAACTTCCCTATGGTAATTTATCGATAACATTGGTCTCTGAAATCCTTCTATTTTGGATACATTACATTGCAATTTCAAACAATAAAAATTTGTCATTATATAAGGGAATTTTGAAGGCCTTAAATATTTATAAAACTTTGAACAAAAGATTCAAATGACGAGGTGCCTCTACACCACATCTCCACATATCTTTCAATGAAACTCCAATTCCAAAGGGGATACCAAGATATCTGGTAATGACTCCATGTTTTATCTCTTTCCAATCATTAGGAATCCATGGGTGCTGAGAGTTGGGATGAGTCTTGCAAAATTTTGTTTTGTGAGTAGCAATTTTGGAACCTGAAATTGTGCAATAGAAATTGATGACATCCAACAGATTATTGACATCCTCAATTGAGTTTTGGAGAAAAATCATCCTGTCATCGACAAAATGGGAGTTGAGGGCTGTAATGTGGCCAGGAAGGGGGATGGCATGAATAAGGTGAGTCTCTTGAGCATGTTGAAGGACATAACTAAGGGCATCAGTAGAGAGGACATAAATAAATTTTGTTAAAACTTAAATAAGATATTTACTTGAAACTTCAACAAAAAAATATGAACTCATGGGGTGATCTTGTATCCCAGTCCCTTTTTTAATAAATAAGTATTATTTTTAAAATTTAAACTCTCAAAAATTGCAAAACATAGTTAAAAATTATAACATTAAAAAAATATACTATTAACTAAAAATTAAATAAATTTTTATCTTACATTTTCTACTAGATCAAGAAAGTGGAGATCTAGCCTTTCAAAATTACAAATCTACAAATTATTGAACTATTTCTTAAAAGCCAATTAATATTTATGGACTCTTAAATTAAATATTTAATGAAACAATATCGCCATTTCTAAATATAGACGTGCAAAACTTTAAAAAAACAACACGACAATTTAATGTAAGAGTTTCCAAGAGTAATCCAGAAGCCACTGTTTAAATTTTGGAAAAAGAGCGCCAAATTACAAGAGTTTATAAAAGCAACCAACCATGAGGCCCTTTAAACCCAACATTTCAAGGGAAAAAACAATCTGCAATTATCAAATTATCTCTCCAAATCAAGAAAGCACAGATATCATTAGAAATTGGGTGTGCAAAAAGCTCGCCATGAAGAATTCGGTGCTCTCTCATGGGAAGGAAAAAGTATTGAAGAAGAAAATACAACATTCAGCAACAAGGGTTATGAAGAAAGGTGGGGATTTTGGTATGGAGCCCATCAAACTGAAAATATCAAAAGTTTCTCAGAAGCCGGCATTGTTACAGTTGGAGGAGGAGGGTTGTGATGGGCAGGAAACCCATTAATATCCAAATAAAAAGATCAGAAGCTCTTCAGAAGCGGCCATTGTCACAAGTGTAGGAGGAGGGTTTTGAGAAATCAAAACAGCTGAATAAAGATCATGAGATGGGCATAAAGGTTTTCAAAATCAGTATGAATAGACTAGAAGTTTCTCTCAAGCAGCCATTGCCACAATTGCATGTGGGTTGTGAGAAAACACAACACCCAGTAACTGGTGTAGGAAAAGATCATGAGGTGGGCAGCATAAAGCCCATTAAGGTCAAGATTAAAAGATCAGAGGCTCCTCATAAGTCCTCATTATCACAGTTACAGGTGGATTCTATTTATGCTAAAAGAATGAAGGAGAAAGATCATGAAATGAGCATCAAAGTTGAAAAATCACAGGCGTCTCAGAAGCTGCCATTACCAAAGTTACAGATGGTTTCTTCTTGTGTTGGAAACCAAACCATTAGAAGAGAATGGAGAAGATTACATGTTGTCTATGAAGATGAAGAGGAGGAAGAGGAAGAGCCAATTAAAAGAAGCAAAACATCTCATGAGAACAAATCACAAATTTCTATCATTTCTTTTCATAGAGAAGAATAGGCAGGTAAAAATAATTGTTCTTCTTTTTTGGATTCTCACAAAGAAGAAGAAGAAATCATATGGGGGTTGGTTTCAGGATTAGAGCTTGAAACTAATTTTGACACCATTAACAAATGGAAACAAGAGGAGGTTGCTCTAGAGGTTGAAAAATTCTTGGGAGGGCTTGAACTTGCAGCAAAGATTGATGATGAATTAATGAGAGAAGCTTGGCTTGGATGCAATAAGCTCAAATTGCTACCCACCCTGGTCAAGCTTCTTTTAACACCAAAGTGCAAATTATTGCCAGAGTTGCTTCTTTCTAGAGGAATTCTTGGCCTCCTGAAGAACTGGATAGGAGACACAACATTGAGCACTGAGATTATGAAAGTGTTGCTAAAGATGGGAGTTGTAGATGATAATAAAATGCTTTTCATGCAGGAAATGAAAAAGATTGGTTTGGAAAGGAATGTGATGCTGCTCTTAGCATCTGATGGAGAGACTGAATTGAATAGAAGACTTGCAAAATCACTCCTTAATTCATATCTGTTGTAACTTATTTTATTTGCATGGATGAAGAAATATGCCCAATTCAATTGAATTTATGCATTGGAAACATGAATGTTCTCTCATATGAGATTGTATTCAATTCTTTATATTTATTAATTTTTATACAATCATAATAAATGTTCATTCATACCAGATTTGTTTACTACTTATCTGTCTGTGGTAAATTATAGTCGGTAAGGTCCCATGGGCACCTGCTTGCTTAAAAATAGAGCAGTGCAATAATGAGAAGTGGTCTCATGAATTTTTAATGTGAATATGCTTTAAACAATTAGCTCCTACAAACAAGGAAGCTGGTAAAAAATTTAATTTACTATAACATTATTTTATTTATGAATTGGTTTTTGGTGGAAATATGAAAATAAATTATTGGCAAGTGGCAAAATTTTCCCCTAAACAGTAGGGGCTAATTCCAGCCCCACCCTTTTTTCATTCGCTCAAAATGAAGACGCTAAAAAGTAGGGGCTCCTATAAAATAGGAAAAGATTCTAATTAAAGCTTTAGACCCCACCAAAAAAATGCATGGGACCTCTAGTTCCCAAAAAATAGAGCCCAAGCCCCTCCATGGGATCGCTCCATAAGAGTGCAGTTTTTTTGTTTTTTCCAGTTGTATCTCATACTTCTCAATTCAAGTGATATGTATGTACATATTTATTGAATTAGCAATAATTTTTTTTTGATTTATTAGGGTTAGTTTCCATTTTTGATAACTTAATTTTTTTTATAGAAATCATAAATGTTCATTCTTGTACCATTTGTATTTATATCTATTGTAAAATATTGTCACTGTTGAAAAGATGTATAGATATGAAAACCATTTATGTTTGCCCTTATTAACTATGAAAACCATATATGTTTGATCTTATAAATTGGTTTGGTATTCTTATATCTATATATTTTCATAGAAATAATAAATATTTATTTGAATTTATTTATTTTTGTTGATATTTGTATAGATTCATTTTTTGGAACAAAGTATATTTTTCTATCAAAAATTAAATATTTAATAAATTTACAAGTATAAAGTTTTCACATTTCATGATAAATGTTCAATGATTTATGAAGTTAATTGTGTTTTTACTAATTTTCTAATTTCAATGTGTTCTCAATTATTTTATCAATGAATCCTACTCTATTAATGTTCAACAGTGCTAAATTTGATTCAGTAATCAATTTTTTTATCAATAGATCATAGTCCATCATTGTTTAATTTAGTACATATTTTCACAGAAATGTAAGTGTTCATTTATATTGAATTTCTTCATCATATTTATTATAAATTTGGTATGACATTATGCTTTAAAGCATTCTTCTCAATCAGATAAATATATATTTAATGAAATTAAAACATAATTTATGTTTCTTCATATAGAATTGTTCATTCCATTTATTTGCTTTCATTTTTATTAGAATATTTTTAAATTTTAAAACTTAGTTTTCTACCTATATTTAAATATTAAATAAAATATTTTGAATTTTATAAATTGAACTTTCAAACAAATGTTTATATATAGAAAAACAATAAATGTTTATTAAAATTTTATTGTTTGTTTTCTTATATTTGCTTATTTACATTGTTAACAAAATTAAAAAAATCTACCATAAGATTCAAACATTAAATAAAATAATCATTTGCAATATCAAAAAAAATGAAAACACCCAAAACACATATGATAACCCAAAATGGTCACGATGGAGCCAACAGCTAACCAAATCACATGCAAAATGGAAGAACGCTAAAATATAGCAGTATAGCTCAATATTAGACAACTATCTAATAAAACACATATTAGACCACTATGTAATAACACATTGGTTCTTGCAACAAATACTTGATAAGGTTATATTTCCTTTTTCAATCTCATGCATCCAAAATACAGATGCAATACTCTTTCATTGATTTCTCTTTTCTTATGTGACGTGCTATAATCTTTTCCAATGAATCTCATGAAGATTTAGTATCATAATCTGTGTGTTACACATGCAAATGCATCGCTTTTATACATAAAACATATTTTCATCAATTAAACTGCAAGTTGTTTCTTCATTGTGGAAAGCACATAATGAAACCATATAGATTTATTTATTTTCTTCACACAAGCAAAAAAATTAGGCATTTAACTTTAGTGCCAAGTGTACTGTAAGTAGGATGACAAGCAGAATACTTGTGATATTGAACTACTAAAAAGTAACATTCCTACTATTGATAAGGTTATAGATGTTTACATCTAAGGTACTCCTACAATTGATGCTAAAACTAATAAGAAAGATGTTGAAGATGAGAAGAGAGATGGCGAGGAAGAAAATAAATATGAAGGAGAGAAATTTCAAAATGAGAAGGTTACATTTTAGACATAATTAGTTGTGATAGAAATTTAGATAGAGAGGGTGACAGAGGAGAAGGTCACCTAGTTGAAGGTTGATGCAAGAGACACTCATGTTGAGGTAGTTTAAGAGTTCCTTGATAAGGAAAAGATGGAATTATATAAAGTATAACTAATCAAAGGTCTAGTTAGTATTAATGCACTTAGTCCTATTCAAATGACGAATATTGTATCACTAATACAAGAAAAGAGTGGGAAAGAGATATTGATGACACACATCAAGGATAATGAACTTTTGAAATTTTCATCTAATGTGTTGGAGAAGATTAAATATAAAAATGAAACTCTATCTTGCCAACTAAAGAGTCTTATTAGTGATACAAGTTGGATTTATTTTTGTGTTGGATGGGAGAGATGGAGGTGCCCTAGCTTGGTTGCAAGTTTGCATGCAGCAGTTTTGTGGAATTGTTTTAGCAATGGAGTAGTTTTTTGTTTATTGCAGTGGATTTTCTTTATGTTTGGCGTCTGTGGGGACTTTTTCAATTTGCTGACAGCTATTCTGATTTTTGTTTGTTTTCTTGGCTTCCATCTTTGCATGGTACAAATTTTTATGGCATTAGTTGTGGATCTTATTTCATGGACAAGGCTCATAATGGGTCCTCTTCAAGCATGCATTCACAGCAAGTAGATACATTTTATACAAGTGTTGGCCCTAATATGAAGAAGGTTAATGGGTGTCTTCCTAGAACCCATGATCACCCAATTTTGGTCATTTCTCCTGATTTGGTGGAAGAAGATGTCTCATATTGGAGTAGACATGCTCTAATCTATAAATTTCTTGGTATTCGCATTCTTTTGTCCACTCTCAAGGCTTGGATCTGGCATTACTGACAGATTGAAGGAGATATGAACATTATGCTTGCAACAAATAATTATTTTATGGTTATTTTCTCAAATATAGTAGATCACAATAGAGTTTTTGAAGGTGACCATTATTATTAAAATTAGGTTTGATTATTTATTAAACCATAGAATGTAGGTTTTAATTCAGCTAAAGAGATGCCTTCTTGAGTTCCTATTTGGGTTTGTCTACCTCGCCTCCCCTTGGAGTTTTGGCGAGAAGACATTTTACATAAAATTGCTAGTCTCTAGGGAAAGCTTGTGGTAGTTGCTACATAAACGTTTGGTAATAAGATGATTTCTTTTTCTTAGAATTGTGTTGAGATAGATGAAAATAATCCCCTGTTGGATTTGATGGAAATTTTTTTGGGATCTTCATCATGGATTCAACAGTTAGATTATGAATCTCTACCTTTTTGATGTCGATTTTGTCATGAGTATGGCCATCTCCTATGATATTACCCTAAAATTCATAAGGAAGCTCATTCATCCTCTTTGACATCTCCTCCTCTAAGTAAAGTGGATAAAGGGAAAGCTCCCATGATGGCTAAACCTTAGGGAAAGGACAAGGAAGGATTTGTACTTGTTAAAACTAAGGCTAAAGGACATCATTAGAAGAGGCCATTCAAGGATAGACAGACAAATGGAGGCTTTAGTAGGTTTGATGTGCTAGAGAAGTTAGCTTTGGAAGAAGGGGTCCTACATGTGGTTAGTTATAATAATGTTGGGATCAGTATGGAGGTTGTACCACTTCTTGAACTAGAACTAGTTCAAACTATTCAGGGACAACAAGTGGCTCAGGTGACTTTAAATAATTCCATAGAGGATGACATTATTTTGGGAGATTTAGTTAGAGAAGTTTTAGTTTCATCTCAAAATGAGGGTTCATCTCATAGATTGGGAGTACAACAACGACCCCTTAAGAAAGGTCTTGCTAATAGCTCCTCAAAAGGGTGGAAGATAGACTTTGAAAAGATAAAAATGACTGAAGATTTGTTGATGGAATCTAGGCTTGTTAAACCTATTGATGCTTACTTTTCTCAAAGCCCTCAATGATCATTCTCTCTTGGAATGTGAGGGGTTTGAATAACACCTGTCGTCAAAAAGTTATTCATGATTTGATTGCAATTCATTCTCTAGATGTCTTTTGTGTTCAAGAGACTAAGGTTTCTATTCAGATTATGTGTCAACATGCTCCACTCATTTGGTATGCTAGTCACTGTCAAAGTATTAGTTCACAAGGGAATTTTGGAGGTTTGGCTTTGTTTTTGGAGCCTCATAAGATTTCTCCCCTTTGGTG
This sequence comes from Cupressus sempervirens, assembly GCA_028749045.1. Taxonomy (NCBI): domain Eukaryota; kingdom Viridiplantae; phylum Streptophyta; class Pinopsida; order Cupressales; family Cupressaceae; genus Cupressus; species Cupressus sempervirens. Next base: position 649,392,538 of record CM053787.1, read on the forward strand.
GATTTCTAATCATTACTCAATCTTTATGGTGGCTACTTCCTTGGACTCTGGTGAGACTATTCTTGTGACAAATATTTATGCCCCTATTGACATTCGTGGGAAGATTCATCTCTAGGATCACATTAGGTATGTGCTTTCTTGTGCTACTTATTTTCCTTGGATTTTAGGAGTCAATTTTAATTCTATTTTAAGTCTTGAGAAGAAAAGAGGAGGTTGGCCTAGGCTTGGCCTTGCTTTTGATCTTTTTCAAGCCAGGGTGGATATTCTTTCTGTTATTGATGTTAAGCCTTCAAATGGGATTTTCACATGGAACAATAGATGGAGTGATCAGGAAGCTATCTTAGACTATTTGGATAGGTTTCTTGTTTCATGTTATTGGGTTGGAGGTGGCCTAATTATGAGTTCTGAAATCCATGATTAGAGAGGTTCTGGTCATTGTCCAATTAAGCTCTCTTCTTCTCTTTTTGCACTACCTAAGAACCCTTCTTCTAGATTTCATCTTATGTGGCTCCAAGACTTGTCCCTTTATGATTTGGTGGCTAAGTGGTGAAGAGGGGGTGGCCCCAACTTATGGCATGGCTATGTTTGTCTTTGAGAAGAAACTTAAATATGTCAAATATCATCTTAAGAGATGGAATACTTATTTCTTTGGGAACCTTTAGTCTAGAAAGAGGAATTCTCTACATCATTTTGTAGTGATTACTCACCAAATTAGAGACTCTAGGATTACAAAGGCTCTTAGTAGGGCAAAATCCCAAGCTATGTGGGATGTGGAATAATGGGAACTTTGGTAAGAGATTTATTGGAAACAAAAGGCTCTCATTCATTGGCTGCAAGAAGGGAATAGAAATACTGGTCTTTTTCATTATTCTATTCAAGCTCATTGTAATAAGGGGTATATTTATTCTCTTGTTACTACTGAAAGACTTTAGATTCCTTCTTAGTCTGCTATGAGCCTGGAAACCCTTTAGTTTTATTCTAACCTTTTTACTAAGGATTCTCATCCTTGAATTGAGGAGGAGAACTTAATTCTTTCATGCATTCCTTCTCTTATCACCAATTCTATGAATGATTCTCTTCTTCATGTAATTTTGATATTTGAACTTGAAGAGGTTGTGTTTGGGATGAATAAAGATACAGCTCCAGGCCCAGATGGCTTCCCTATGGAATTCTTTTAGGAATTTTGGGAAATTATTAATATGGATCTCTTGGAGGTGGTTAAGGAATCCCTTTAGAATAAGAAAATGTTTTCATGCATTGAACTGTACTTTACTGACTCTTATCCCTAAGAAAGAAGGTGCTAAAAATCTTGACTCCTTTCATCCCATTGCTCTTTGTAATGTTGTATACAAAATTATCACCAAATAGATTGCTGAAAGACGAGAGATAATCCTTCCAGTTGTGATTTCAGAGGAACAAGGTAGTTTTGTGGTTGGTAAAGAAATTCTTGATGGAATTGTTATTGCTTTTGAATTTATTCATTCTATGCATACATCAAAAGAGCGAGCTATGTTCATTAAGTTGGATATGGCTAAGGCTTGTGACAGAGTCAAATGGAGTTTTCTCCAAAAGATCATCTTTGGCCTTTGGTTTCTACCAACAGTGAGCGAACTAGATTATGAGTTGTGTTACTTCAGCTTCTTTTTCTGTTTTGGTGAATGGTGTTCCTTTAGAGCCCTTTGGTGCCTCTAGAGGACTTCACCAAGGGGATCCTATTTCACTTTATCTCTTTATCATTATAGCTAAGGGTTTTTGCCACTTTCTTAAGCTTCGTGCTCACTAGGGTTTGATTCATGGGTGGAAATGGGGTGCTAGCTTGCCTCCTATTTCACATCTTCAATTTGTGAATGATAATTCATTTATGGGACATGCATGTCTTTAGGAAGCTACTTCTTTTAGGCATGCTTTGGATGTGTATCTTGCAGCTTTGGGATAGAAAGTTAATGAGAACAAATTCTCCATTTTTTTCTTCAATACTCTCAAGGCTATTTAGTGGTGTATTGCTGCTATTTTGAGGATTTTGATTGGGTCTCTTCCCTTTGTTTATTTGGGTATTCCTTTTACTATTGGTAGACATCCTAGATCTTCCTAGCAAGTTATTCTTGATAAACTATGGAAAAAGGTTAATCATTGGACTCATTGATGGCTATCATTTGCTACTCGCCTAACTCTACTAAAATTGGTTATTCAAGCCCTTCTTATTTATAGGTATTTTGTTTAGGCTGATCCTATGTATTTTCTTCAGGAATTTGATGCTCTATCTCGTCAATTCCTTTGGACTGGGAATCTTTCAACTTCTAAATGGAGTCTTGTTAAATGAGAAATAGTGTGTAGACCTTAGAAGGACGGTGGCCTTGGCTTACAATTATCTATTTTAAATGGATAGGTTCTCGTTGCAAAACTTTATTAGCGTTGGTGTACCAACTGACATCAACTTTGGGCTTGTATTCTCACTCATAAGTATTTTCCAAATATTGATGGGGTTGAAGCTCATCGTTTTCCTCTGGAACAGAGAGGTTCCATGATTTGGAATAAGCTAAATTTTGGAGCTCAGTTGGTTAAAGATGGTCTCTTTTGGATTTTTCATTCAGGATCACAGTCTTTACTTTGGTTTGACTCTTGGGACAAGCACCCTCCTATTCTTACCACTCACCCTCATTTACATGCCTTCTATCAAAATTTTAATGTTGTTGGTTGGGATATAGTTGATTTTTATAAGATAGGGTGCATTAGAGGTTTGGCTCCTTCCTTTTCTTGGAAACACCTCTTTGAATGGCCTCCAGGAGGATCTGAGGAGGATAGGAAGGAGTTGTTTCAGATTTTGTAGTCTCATGAGTGTACTACTTTGGTTGGTAATGATGTGCTTGCTTGGGACAATGAAGATTTGTCTATAAAATTTTCAATGTCTATAGGATATATTGAGCTTCTTCAGTAAACAATGGGGGACATTAAGATGCCTTGGTGGAAGCAAGTCTGGTTCAAGTTTTCTTGGCCCAAATGTATTTTTTTTATATGGTTGGTGGTCCATAACTGATGTCTTACATGGGATAATTTATGCAAGCATGGCTTCCATGAACCCTCAATGTTTTTTCTATGCCAAACTAGTGAAGAAAATATCTCTCATCTCTTTTTCCACTGCTCTTTCACTAGACATATTTGGCACTTGGTGGAATGTCTGGAACCAATCCTGTTGGCATGTTTCCTTACTGCTAGAATTCTTTGCTTGCTGGAGTAAGGCTCCTATAAAGACTTCATTTGTTCAAGTTTCCTAGACTGTTAGACCCTCCTTTATTATTTTGCATATCTAGTTGGAAAGGAACTTTCATATCTTTAAGAATGGGTTTTTAGAGGCTCCTCACTTATGGTGGAATATTCTCCATTCTTTTGGTGAAACTATTTCTGCAAAATGTGACACTTCTGAGGCCATGGAACTAGGGGAGGATATTTTGAATAATCATCTAAATATTCCCCCTTCACATGGAAAACTGTTAAGAAAGATGTGTAGACATCCCTTGTGAAAGATAAATAGGGTGGGGAAGTGGAGTTCCCCTCTGCAAGGTAATCTTAAAATCAACACGGATGAGTCTTCCAAGGGAAAACCAAACCCTGTTGGCATTGGTGGTGTCAGTAGAGATAGTAAGGGGGATGTCTAGTTTGTGTTTTCTAGTTATAAAATTCATCACACTAACAACCTAATGGAGGCCATAGCTTATTTTATGATGTGAAGAATTCATGTGACCTTGGTTGGAGAAGGCTTATCTATGAATTTGATTCACAAGTGGTGATACATCTATTAAATCAACAACATTTTGAAGTTGTTAGTTGGAGGTTAGCCCTGATTGTGAACTAGATTCATAATTTGTGTACTTATTTGGAGTATGTTACTTTCACTCATATTCCTAGGGAATGGAAAAGTGTTGCTAATTGTTTGGCCAAGTGGGCTTCTAAACACATGTAATTGGAACATTGTTGATAAGACTCACCTTCTGATGGGCTTGTCCCATCAACTTGATCACTTGGTTGATCTTGAAAAGGTTGTCTAATGCCCTTTCTCTATTTGTTCTTGTTTTTCCTTTAGCTTGAATAAAGTTTCACCCCTCCTTTTATTAAAAATAAAAGAGTCTTATTAGTAAAAATATAAGTACAAACTTCAAATCCTTAGAAAACATTTCTATAATCAAAGTGAATGATGAATTTGATAAAAGGAAATACAATTACTTATGTTCTTTAAATGCAAAATATTGAATACCTGACCATCTTTAGGAAGCTACTTCTTTTAGGCATGCTTTGGATGTGTATCTTGCAGCTTCAGGATAGAAAGTTAATGAGAAAAAATCCTCCATTTTTTTCTTCAATACTACCTAGGCTATTTAGAGGTGTATTGCTACTATTTTGAAGTTTCTAATTGGGTCTCTTCCCTTTGTTTATTTGGGTATTCCTTTTAGTGTTGGTAGACATTCTAGATCTTCTTGGAAAGTTTTTCTTGATAAACTATGACAACAGGTTAATCATTGGACTCAATGATGGCTATCACTTGCTACTCGCTTAACTTTATTAAAATTGATTATTCAAGCCTTTCTTATTTACAAGTGTTTTTTGCAAGCTGATCCTATGTATTTTCTTCAGGAATTTGATGCTCTATCCTATCAATTCCTTTGGAGTGGGAACCTTTCAACTTCTAAATGAAGTCTGGTTAAATGGAAAATAGTGTGTAGACCTCAGAAGGAGGGTGGCCTTGGCTTACAATTAGCTATTTTAAATGGATAGGTTCTCATTGCAAAACTTTATTGGCGTTGGTGTACTAACAAACATCAACTTTGGGCTCGTATTCTCACTCATAAGTATTTTCCAAATATTGATGGGGTTGAAGTTCATCGCTTTCCTTTGGAAGGGAGAGGTTCCATGATTTGGAATACGCTAAATTTTGGAGCTCAGTTGGTTAAAGATGGTCTCTTTTGGATTTTTCATTTGGGATCACAAGCTTTATTTTGACTTGATTCTTGTGATGGACACCCTCCTATTCTTACCACTCATCCTCAATTACATGCCCTTTATCAAACTTTTAGTGCTTCTGGTTGGGACACAATTGATTTTTATAAGATAGGGTGTGTTAGAGGTTTGGCTCCTTCCTTTCATTGGAAAAACCCCTTTGAATGGCCTCCAGGAGGATTTGAGGAGGATAGGAAGGATTTGTTTTAGATTTTGCAATCAGATGAGTGTACTACTTTGGTTGATAATGATGTTCTTTCTTGGGACAAAGAAGATTTGTCTATAAAAATTTTTGTGTCTAGAGGATATGTTGAGCTTCTTCGATAGATGTTGGGGGACATTCAAATGCCTTGGTGGAAGCAAGTCTAGTTCAAGTTTTCTTGGCCCAAATGTAATTTTTTATGTGGTTGGTGGTCCATAGTCAATGTCTTACATGGGATAATTTATGCAAGCATGGCTTCTAGGAACCCTAATTGTGTGTTCTACGTTGGACTGGTGAAGAAAATATCTCTCATCTCTTTTTCCACTACTCTTTCACTAGACATATTTGATAATCTTGGTGGAATGTGTGGAACCAATCTTGTTGGTATGTTTCCTCACAGGAAGAATTCTTTGCTTGCTAGGGTAAGGCTCCTGTCAAGACTTCATTTCTTCAAGTTGCCTAGACTCTTGGACCCTTCTTTATTATTTGGCATATTTGGTTGGAAACGAATCATTGTATCTTTAAGAAATATTTTTTAGAGGTTCCTCACTTATGGTGGAATATTCTTCATTCTTTCAAGGAACCTGTTTCTGCAAAATGTGACACTTCTGAGGCCATGGAACCAAGGGAGGATATTTTCAATAATTGTTTGAATATTCCCCCCTCACATGGAAAACTACTAAGAAAGATGTGTAGACATCCCTTGTGAAAGATAAATAGGGTGGGGAAGTGGAGTGCCCCTCCACAGGGTATTCTTAAAATCAACACAAATGGGTCTTCTAAGGGAAATCCAAGCCCTGCTGGCATTGGTGGTGCTGGTAAAGATAGTAAGGGGGATGTCTAGTTTGTATTTTCTTTTTATAAAAGTCATCACACTAACAACTTGATGGAGGTCATAGCTATTTTTTATGATGTGAAAAATGCTTGTGACCTTGATTGGAGAAGGCTTATCTGTGAATTTGATTCACAAGTGGTGATACCTCTATTAAATTAGCAACAACCTAAAGTTGTTAGTTAAAGGTTATCTTTGAGTCATAATTTGTGTACTTATTTGGAGACTGTTACTTTTAGTTATATTCCCAGTGAATGGAATAGTGTTGTTGATAGATTGGCAAAGTGGGCTTCTAACCATATGTGCAATTGGAACATTGTTGATAAGACTCACCTTCTAATGGGCTTGTCCCATCAACTTGATCACTTGGTTGATCTTGACATGGTTGTCTAATGCCCTTTCTCTATTTGTTCTTGTTTCTCTTTCAGCTTGAATAATGTTTCACCCCTCCTTTTATTTGAAAAAAGAGTCTTATTATTAAACATATAAGTACAAACTTCAAATCCTTAGAAAAAAATTCTTTAATCAAAGTGAATTATGAGCTTGATAAAAGGAACTACAATTACTTATGTGCTTTAAATGCAAAATATTGAATATCTTTAGGAGTTGGCTTCTAAAGGATCAAATATTTCTTTTCAAAATTAGGAAAGGTTTACCAAGCATGAATTTACTATATTAAATGAGTATATTACTTAGAGAAGATGATAAAGGAGAATAAAAATAAGCTATTTGATTTGTCTACACCATTTGATCCCCAAAAAAATAAATTAGTTCCTAGTCATATAGGATAGTTAATTTTCCTGATGGACAAGATCAAAATATTGATTATGAAAAAAGAAAGAGTTATTAGGAGGATCAATGACCTTAGAAGCTTGATATCTCTTAAGATGGACATTCTAATTTCTTTCTTGATGTACCTGAGATACAATTAGCAAGGAAGGTTGTTTATGCTATATCTAGACAAATATATATTATTGATAACCTAAAAAAGAGTTTGGGAAAACAAATTTAGTTCCTTGATGAATACCTTTTCTCTCATATTTAGATATTTTAAGTATGAAACATATAATTGTATATATCTGTGGTACATGTATATAAAGGTTTTTGGTAGAAGTTTTTAGTTGCATACACCTACCATTTCTATTGATGTCAATGGGGGAGAGACATACAGTGCAAAATGAATATTCAACTCAAGTGGAGTACATGGAATTTTTGACATTTGGATCTATTTTAGTATTTTTGGTATTTCTAACAATTAGTCATTTTCTACTATGTATCCCTATCAATACTAAAGGGGGATATTTTTGGAAAGAGACAATGATCTTCATCACTTAGATATTTTCATTTATCGAAAAAATATGCATTCAATATATTCACATATCTTTTTTTTATCATAGCTAATGGTTTAAGGAAGATTTGGACAAATATACAAGTTTGCATAACAATTGACAATTTACAAGAAAGGTTTTGATGCATATATTGACTGCAACATTTTAAGGTGAGAACCTAGTAAAGCATTACAAATATATAATATACCATATTCCATCTTTGTGACACTTGACCTTATCATTAGATTGAGTTATTAGGTTCTTGTGTATCAATTTTTTGCATGTAGTTATGAACAATGATAAAATTTAGTAGATCCTTATACATATGATCCTACTAGATCAGTTTTAATGATTGGTTTATGAGTTCTATGACATAGAGTTGACATGAGAGATTGATTATATGTTGTTTTCTGAGGTTCAACTCATGTTTTACATATCAATTTGGATGACTATGTACACCTTGCATTATGATTTTTATTATGTTCAAGGTTGAACCAAAGATAATTTAATTCTTGGTAGAGGATATATAAAGACATGAATGGAGTTGATTATTTTGTGATTTATATAATATGTATATGGTGCGATGATGAAAATTTTAGGTTTGAATAAAAGGAAAGAAGAGATTGGACATGAAGTCTACTATTTAGAATATTGTACCTAAAGGAAGTGTTTTGGCATATTCAGATGTTGTGATTTGAGAAACGATCTATAAGTAGTGTGTCTGAATTCATGTACATTCTATCTTTTGTACTTGAACCTTTAGGCAGGCTAATACTTATGTGGATCATTTCTCTATGAGTTTGACCCCCATCATGGTTTTTCTTGTAATATTATTAAAAAATAAAAATCATGGAGTTATGTTGTTATGGATGTTGGTCATGTTGTGATCTACAATAAGATATATCATCATCTATCCTTATTTTACCAATCTTCAATTTGAAGATTAATTTAAACTCAAACTATAGATTTCTTGATTAAAATTGTAATTCCTGGAAGTGATAGTTTCTTCATGTATAATTCCAATAAAACTTAGGTCATGTTATGTAATTTGTGCCATCTACCTTTAACCTAACAATTACTCAATTTTAAATTTTACACTTTAAATAACCATATTTTAAATTATCTCCCAACTCGACCAACCTTGACCAGTTTTTGAGTTTTTGAGTTCTAACCTAATGTCCCAATCTACACATGTTCTATCATGTGAAAATACTAGGTATAATGTGATGAAATAAAATACATCATATTTTGTCACAAATCCACTTGTTTAATAACCTTACCATATGGACCCAAATTAGTGAGTTCATCTTCTTTACCATCACATTTTCTATCAATATGTTTATTTACTATCTTCTAAAAGTTTTTTATTAATATCAAAGGTTTATCCAAGAAAAATTCAACATCCAATTTGGAGTACTTCTAGTCCTCAAAGCATTAACTCTAATTTCTTAATGTCCTTCTATCTCTATTTTTTTAAGCCCACCTCTACGCATAGGACCAAACCCTTTAAATTCTTCTATATCCTTGAATATATCATTATTTGTATCAATGATAAATGATACTCCAACAATGTATGTACATCTATTTGTGTAACAATGCTTATAAATGTTGTGTGTCCTCATCCCCTCCTATTAGAAGGGTAGGTCCTTTTGTTATTTTTTCTTCTACTTCAATCTTCAAGACATTATGCCCACTTAACACTTTTTGTACTTCTTTATCTGTCTCTTACTCTATTTCCTCATATTTTCCTACCATGATTTGAAGTGGTCTCATTTTCCTCCTCAAATGTGGCTCCATTTTCTTCATGATAGTCTTCAATTTTTCCTCATTCTCAATTTCACATAATGTGTTCATTGTTACGTCTCTCAACTACATGTCCTCCTCTACTTCTTTAAGCATTTTAGCTTCCAATTTTTTTTAAAGCTCCTTTGGTATACTTCCATGCATAGTAGTAAGGTATTGCTTGAATTTCAACATATACTTCATTACTAAGATTTCAAGTTATCTCTCTTGATTTGCATCATGTGTGTCATAATATTTTCTCAATTGATCAAATTTTCCACCATCCATAATCATATCATTTAACCTTCCTAGCTTATATTTTCATCCCTTTCTCTTCTTTCTATAGCTTGACTAAGGTATCTCTTATGGTTCAATTCACCCTCTCATATTTGATGTTTCTTTTCCTTCCTCTTGATTCTACTTGCTTTTCCTTACAATCACAATTTTAGGTTTCTTTTGTCTAGGGTCTTGTTCCATTTCCTTAACTCTCTTTTGTTTCTTTTGGTGACTACTCCAAATTTCCTTGCTTAATATCTATTATCATACCACTACTAGCTTTCTAGTTGTCATAGATGGTGAAGTTCTAGTTGATCTTGTAGTCATTGATAATTTTTTAGTCTAGCTAAGTGGAATCCTTACTTCTTCCTTTGTATATGTATGTTGATCTGCTACTGATATTTCTATTAATGTACTTGATGATGCTTCAATAGAAAATGACTTAACCATAAGTATATTTGATTATCCTATAACATGCATTTCTACTAGTATCATCTTAGCTTCATTCCATTCTTGCTTTTTCATTCCAAAAGCTTTAATCATTTGGTCAACCAATTTACTTACCTTTCTTATTCTTACTCTAAATTTTAGTTGCTCATCTAATTCACTTGATTTTTCTTCATAGGTAGCCCATCTAGGACACTCTTCATCCCTATTTGAATTTATAATTGTGCTTGCATATGTTTCCAACTTCATAACTCATAGATTAAAAGTAAATTTCTCTAGGTTTTATGCTTCCATACAAGTGTAATCTATTTCTACTATAAAACAATAATCAGCCTTGTATTTCTCCATAATTAACTTAGGAATTTTGAATCTCTTCTTCATCTCAATCTTAAAATATATTATTATTCTAGTAATATCCTTTCTAATTATATTGATAGGTTTCTTCCTATAGTTATGTTTAATTAAGTTCATAGTGCATCTTCCACTATTCTACTCATAGCTAGGAATACTTGTAAAACTATTCATAATTATTTTATTTGAAAGATTCTTGCTAAAAGAATTTATGACATCATTAAGATGATTTTATGAAAAAAAATTGAGAGATTTTTTTCTCTTAAGAGTTACTATATTTTGTATCCCTTCCATTGAAAATACCAGATATCATCTTAACCTTTCCTGGCCATTTGACATCTCTCTTAGTCTGAATTGACATAGTAGGTCAAATCTATAATGTCATGTCATAGATTTAGAACTGTCTTCTCTATCGTGAACGATGAGCCATCTCTGTCCTATCTAATTCTTTGAGTGGCCTTCAAGAGACAAAGACTCCTCTCTATCATGAGCTAAGCCATTACCATTCGCCCTACACAACCTAGTGAATGCTCTCCCATGCATGTGTAGACCTATACATTTCTTCTGGTAGCTCTCGACTCATTGTTTTCACCTGAATCCATGGGTTGCAGTGTGTTTTGAGGTGTTCTTGGGGGTTGTAGGGATCGACAGGGAACACAATTGCAAGGATCATTCTTCAACCAAAATTTGAGACAAAGCTTCAATTGGCTGCCACTTGTTTGATAGATTGGGCATCACACCTCGTCTAATTACAGAGGAAGCACATTACATGAACTATTACATCTCAACAGTTTGATAGAACGACTCCTCCACTTGTTCTAATCCCACTGCACCAGATTGTTGATCATTTAGAAAAACTAGAGAAAGATAATGGAGCACTAAAAGATACAATTCTCTCTATATCTAACATTTCTCACAAATTAGTAGAACAAATTTTTACATTGGAATCTTAGGTTGAATCTAGCCTCCAACTCAAAGACATAGTTGAGTCTCTCTCACATTAATTCTTGAACTTAAGTAGCTAACAACCTCTAATACAATTGTTATTCATAACTTCTCAACAACTTTTAATGTTACAACGATAGACCTCATAGATATTAAGGAGAGAGAGACTGAAATTGTTGATATGCATTCATCACTCATGTCAAAAATTGAATGTAAGGTAAAAACTTTAACAACCTACTATTGTGTTGGAAATATAGTGTAGACAAGGTTACTAAGAGGGGAGGGTTGAATCAGGAACCAATAAAACTTTTAACTTATTTCACCAATTAATCCTTCATATAATATTCTTATCCAATTGCATGCATGAAACAATGAAAGTGGTAAAACATTCATAAAACTTTGATACAAGATATGGCAACCCAAAAACTTTCCAAATAGAAAGTAAAGCTTGCATGGGAATGATACTCACAAGCTTTAGTACTATTGTATAAAGTTGGCTTGTTAAAGGTTACAATTGATCACTTCTAGTGACCTACCCTATTAGGAGCAATAAGGACTGCTAGGTCTACCTTGTGAAGGGATTTAAAAAACCTACGATGAAGTATGCACTTGGTAAAGAGATTTATCAAAGACTGTTAAGTCTACCCTATTAAAGGATTAAATTGATACACTTATTAGGATGAACTAGTGTCTGATCTCTAATATACAACTTTGATTTGTTGGTTGAGATTCCTTGTAATGTAAAGATCACCTTGCTGTGATAGATAAATCTTTGGTGTCACACTTATGATCATCATATATTCTTGACTCATTCATTTGGATATGATACAATGAATTACATATATAACAATCCAAATCAAAACTCATTGGAGTTAGCTACAACATAAGTTTTCATCAACATCCACAAAGTTGGCCCAACTTCTATCACTCAATTTCAGAAGACAAACTCAGTGATGTTCTAATACTTGGAAACCACTGTTAACACTCAACATCATCATGCACTCAATGTACATAGAGGCTTGGTCCATACTAATCACTTCCAAGTAGCTTGAACTCGGTAAACACTATGTGATTTAGTGAATACTGAGAAACTTATATACATTCATCTCATATTATATTTCTCCCACTTTTTGACATAAATGCCAAAGGTGTATGCTATATGTAAATACCAAAATGTGACAAGAATTTAGAACATACCTTCTCAATAATGGAGAAGTTATTGTCATGGATGAGAGTCTTAGCATGTGTAATGTGTGTCTACAATGTATCCATGATTGGAAGAATCGTGCCTTAGATTTCTGTAAGTGTGTCCCTGATCTTGGCTTCTTCCCTTAATATTTTTTCTTGTAAATTTGTTAGATATCTGATCTTTGAATAGTGAGAAGAAGTATAGCTTTTTTCAAGTGACAACTAGTGTACACTTGCCTTCAAGCCTTCATCTATCTTTGATAATTTTTCTTTGATTCCTTGAGTGAAGATAGATGTATCACACAACTTACAAAATAATGAAGTGACATTATTTACAAATATATCCAATGAAACAATAATAGTAGACAATTCTACTTGGTTTATTGCTATTTTCTATGCCACTTGTTCTAATACATTGTTTTCAAACTTTCTTTCTGCTCTTTGTAGCAACTTATCTTGTCCATTTAGATCTTCATTGAATTTTTAGACAACTTCTACTAACTAGATCAAAATAGGTTGTGTACTATCAACCTCAATACTTAGTGTATTCTCAAATATGTCCTTTATATCTTCAAGCACTTGGGTTTCCTTCCTCTTCTCTTCTATAATAATTCACCTAGGGTGTTCATCCAATCAAGGTTGAGGATAGAGATATCTCAATTTGGAATAACTATATCCTCATCTAAATTGCACTAGGGCATTTCTTGGAGAATGAGGAAATGAGGCCATTGTTGTTGTCACAATCTTCTCTACACTAGTATCCTCAATACTTTGAATCTCTGGAGGATTTCCTCCAGAAGCTTCCTATTCTTCCTCATCGTCATCCAAATTTACATCATCTACATTATCATCTTTTGTTTCTACATCATCTTCATCATCATTTTCATAATCTTTGACATCTTTGTTATCAACATGAACAAAAAAGTCACTTGGTTGATGCAAATTGTAGATATTCTTCCATGTGTTTGCTGTCTCCTTACTACATATTCAATATCTTTAAGAAGTATCATCCAGGTGTTCATTTTGAGAGTGAATTTCTATTCATTCTACTTCAAATATTCTTTTACCTCCTTTTCACTAAGACTTGACATGAGTTGTCTTAGAGTCTATTAAAAAATGTCTTTTTCAATCTATGCTCCCATGATAAGCTCATAATGAAGTTGTCAAGTAAGCTCATTAGGAGAGTACTTCCATTTGCCCAATTTGGTCACAATGAAGTCTTAAATCTATCTTTTCTCATCTGCATTCCTTGTTTCATACTTGAGAAATTTGAAATATGTCTACTAGTTCCTTCTTCTAATTCCTTTAATCTTTCCTACTGTGTAAGTACAAGTTTCTTGAAAATAATGTACTTGGCATCATCTTCATCTAAATTCAATTTCTTCCTAGACTTTGGCGCCCTCCTTGTGAATACGATAGTGGATGACTCAGTAGGTTGGGTTATGATAACCTTACCTTTATTTCTTAGAGGCACTTCTTTCTTAGAGGCACTTCTTCTTTGGGATCCTATATCTATTATTCATCTTCTCCTTGAATGTTTCAAAATATTTATCCATTATACTATCAAAATTTTCAACCATCTCTGCCATATACTCATTGATTTGATATAAAATATGAACATCCTTTCTCCATGCTACCAAACATTTAGTAGGGAAGAATTTTTGCACAAAGAAAGATAAACAAGTCATGAGTGAACCAAACTTACATGGATTATTTTTGGAAACTCTGATGCTTTCTATGTTCTAATTAAATTGATTCAATAATAACTTAAAAAGGTCAAATGTCATATTATTTTTCACCACTTTGAGAGCCAAATGAACTGCCTCACATGACACATTGTTGAGATTACTAGAGCTGTAGATCTTGTGGGCAGTCACATCAATTCCAAATTTTAGTTCCATGTTTGTGATTCCACTGATCTTCATTCCTCTTCCATCCTACTAAGCAAGAGTTCACATTGCTAGTTCAACCCGACCTTGGGTTTTGGTCACTTTTTATTTGTTCAACATTGGGAGGCCATTGATTATGTGAATCATCTTCCTTTGATTAGAATGGATCAGTCCAACCATATCTTCACATTGTGAACTCAGATTAGGATAAATCTTATCCACTTTGACTAGAAGTCCCTTGGCATATGTGAAACATGTGTCAAGCCCTTTTCTTCCAAATGTTGATGCTCAGGTTTTAGAATGCCATTCACACTTAACTCATTTAATGCTTGATTCATCTCATGATTTCCTAGCTCTTGAATAGAAAATTGATAATACGAACATATATCATGCATTAGAAATACCTAGGGTGGAATTTTTGATTTTGCACCAGCTAGGTCAAGCATTTTGGCAATTGCTGGACTAATTTTGAATGTTAGAAGCTCAAATTCCACTTCACGAATCAACATTTTTGATCCTTTCTTGTATTTTCTACTAGAAGACTCCATACTTGGTAAGGTCTTGTAGGGTTTCTTTAAACTCAAAAATTTCTCCAATAACAAACACTCAAATCACTTAGAAGCACAAAAATCACTTTTCACAAATATCTCTATAAAAATTGCAATGGAAAAATGAATTAAATTTATTCCTTTTAACAAATTTCCACTTTTCAATTGCCATTAATGCTTGGTACATTTTATCACTCGATGACCTAGGTTGTCTTCCACATGGTTTAGACATTAATGCTTGGAAGAAATTCATAGCTTGGTAGACTCATCATCACTTAGTGGAGTCTTCAACAACTCTATGTCTACATACTATACTTTAGTGTATCCCTACCCTACTTTGTAGGGACTTGTGACCCAACCTAACTTAGTAAGGTCTTGAATTTTTGCAACCGCTTGGTGATCCTTGTGGATCTTGAATGTTGATATGGATATTTTCTTCTTGCTGGTTGGAACTGATGAGAGATATCTTCTTTAGAATCTCATTTCTAGTTATTCCCATAGGAATTCAAGTTGAAATGCTTGAGCCACCCAATATTGAGTGACATTTACTTCATGTCTTGAGCTTGCATCCTCAACAAACTTTGGTATCTATTGCTACTTCATTTTCTTTTTGATATTATTAGATTTTACTTTCTTTTCATCTTTAATTCTTCCAGTGTTCATACAATTCTTAGCATGATGTCCAAGTTGTGTACAAATAAAACATCTTTTAGTGGTATTTCTTTTCCTCATGTGATGTTTCACAGAGTTTTCTCCAATGTGCCCAAATTCACCACAATAGTGGAATCTACACCATGTATTGTAGTCCCATCCAAATATAGCTTTCACAATCTATTTTGCTCGATTGAATTTCTTAGTTTTGCATTATGAAGATTTGTGTCCTTGTTTATTGCAATTATAGCATATTTCTTCAAAGTTAGATTTCTCCTTGCATTCTTTTTCTCTATGTCCATTCTTATTGCAATTGTAGCATTTTACATTAAATTTGTCTTTACCATTACTCCAATTTATTTTTGATGTATGACCTATCTTACCACAATGATTGCAAGTAGGCATTTTTTTCTTTTGAGCTCCTTGCGTAGATGATTCTCCTTCTTTTGTATAACCTAATCTTGCTTTGCCTTTGTGTCTATACTAATTTTTCTCATTCAACTGATTCATGCTTTCTTGAATTTTATCATCCTCTCATTGGTTTGCTTCTTAGTGTTGAGATCATTATGTAGTCTTTCATTCTTTGATCTTAGATTCATGAGTTCTTCATTTGCACTAGTGAGTTGATCAATAAAATCTACTTGCTGAAGGGAGGGTTGATTGATTTCATTGTTCTTCTCTTCTATCTCTTCTATGACTTTGTCTTTTTGTTCCATGACTTCACATAGTCTGACTGATTGAGTTTCTCATTCTCTTTTCAGATTTCTTACTTCTTCTTGAAGTGTCAAATTCTTCTCAAGTAGATCTTTGATTGCTTCATTACCTTCATCTAAATTTCTCTCTAGACATATGTCTTCAATTCTTACTTCAATGTAGAGATTATCATTTGGTTGTTCTGCTAGTTCATTCCTTCTTTATAGAGATTGAGAGAGGCTCCTTTACTTTTCTAAGATTTCCAATAGCCAATTCTAAATCCAACTTGTTGTTCTCAATAGCCTTTTCTAGCTTGTGTACCTCCATTGCCTCTGATCTTTTCTAAATTTATTAGACTTCTTCTCTAAGAACCAAGCGATTTGATACCAATTGTTGGAAATATAAGGTAGACAAGGTCACCAATTAATCCTTCATATAATATTCTAATCTAATTACGTGTATGAAATAATGAAAGTAGTAAAACATTCATAACACTTTGACACAAGATATGGTGACCCAAAAACCTTCCAAATAGAAAGTAAAATTGGGGTGGGGATGATACCCACAAGCTTTAATACTGTAGTATAAGGTTACAATTGATCACTTCTGGTGATGTTCCCTATTAGTAGTAATAAGGACAACTAGTTCCACCTTGTGAAAGGATTTACAAAACATAAAATGAAGTATGTACTCAGTAAAGAGATTTATCAAAGGCTGTTAAGTCAACCCTATTAAAGGATTTAATTGATACACCTATTAGGATAAACCAATGGTTGATGTCTGATTTGTACCTTTGATTTATTGGTTGAGATTCCTTTTAATGTAAAGAACACCTTGATGTAATAGATAAATCTTTGCTATCCCTTATAATTCTTCGAGCATTCGTAATTCACACTTCTACTCATCATATATTCTTGAATTATTCATTTGGATATGATACAATGCATTACATATATACCAATCCAAATCACAACTCATTGGAGTTGCCTACAACATAAGTTTTCATCAAAATCCACAAATTCAGCCCAACTATTGTCACTTAGGTTGAGAAGACAAACTCATTGATCTTTTGATACTCAACAACCACTATCAACACTCGACATCATTATGCACTCGATGGACATAGAGGCTTGATCCATACTAATCACTTCCAAGTAGCTCGAACTTGGTCAACATTGTGTGACTCGATGAACACTGAAAAATTGACATATACTAAATCACTTGGTTAATAGTCCATGGCTTGGTCAACACTAGATTCATAACTAACACTACAAGCTTGATAGACACTGGAGAGCATGGTTAACACTATGTAACTCGATTAATACTGTGGAACTTGGTTAACACTAGAGTTCCCATCACTCACACTGTACAATTTGGTAAACATTGCTACACTTGGCATGAACTATACATAGGTTTTGAAGCTCAATAGTAACTAAATATAGAATTATTGGCTTAGGAGAAACTAGAGCACTTGGTTAAGACTGAAAACTAAAATATAAGCTTTGTAGCAAATATAGAGCTTAGTAGCAACATAATAAATTGACTAACTGTGAGTCACTAATAGATAAACTTGAACTTAATGTCAACATATTGTTGCAATACCTATCTCATGTGTTGAGAAGCTAGTCCAAGGGAAGATTGATGAGGAGTGGGTGAGGTGAGCTCAAGAACTAAACCTATAGGTCTATGATCTCCCCCTCTTATGACCCTCTTATTTTTGAATATTCTTTCCTTACAGACCAGCTTGGTATCTATGATATTTCATTAGATAGATGTTGGATAGGCCTAAACAACCCCCTCTTTCTCTGATTTCACTCCCTCTTAGATAGATTGTAGGCTCTTAGATAAAATAATATGTTATTATCTCTTCCTACTCAAACTTTCTTAGACAAATATCTTACTAAATCACAAGTGATAGAGCTAAAACAATTGAGGGGCCTAGTTGCTAAGGCTAGGAGTAGCAAGAAGTGGGTAATTCTTTGGAATCTTAGGGAAATTATCCATGATTCTCCTCCTAGTGATTTGGTGACATTATAGACTAACAAGGCCAAATGACATGCCTACCAATAGTCTGACAAGGGTGGGTCCTCCTCTAGCTTTATTCTTGTCAACTATTAGAATGGAAACAACTGGCTATATTCCCTACCTATCCTATTTTAGGATGCAATTAGTTCAACATATATCCTTATCATCATGGAGACTCATGAGATCCCAAACTGGCTCCTTCTAAGGTTTTTGGACTATAAATGGTTATCCATCTTCAAAGGAGTTTTGTAATTTAGGGGGTACATAGTTTTGGAGGCATGGCTTTTATGATTAGGGATAATCTTTTAGAGGCTACCTCAATCATCCATACTAATATCCATACCATATTCCTATGGATCTGCATTAGCCATACCAACCATACTAGACATGGTTAGAGAGATATCTTCATCACTGCTAGCTACTTCATGTGTGCATCTTCTCAGTACGCTATCCATAGCGCTAAGGATGGAGACACTTTTTCAAACTTATAGGTATGCATCTCCATGTTTACGAGTATGGGTGACATCAGCATTTTAGTGGACTTTGATGCTTGGACAAGAGACTTGCAAAAACCTTTACATGACCATGGCTCAGATTGGTCTTGCACTTCATAGATTGATCCAACTAGTTTTGAGCTCAAGCACACCTCTAAAGATAGTTTTGGACTTTTATCCAATTATGGGTACCACCTTCTCTATATGTGTAAGCCTATTGACATGCTAGTTTTGAATGACCTCTCTCACTTCCTAGGTTCTGAGCTCTTCACTTGTTGGCCACACTCTGGTGGTGTGAGTGTTATGGACTACGCTCTTACTTTAACCTCCTTTATCATGTCACTTTGCTACTTCTCCATCTCCCACCTTCCCTTGGCCAAGAATGCTCTCCTCAACCTTTTTCTTCACTTTTCCCCCTACTTGCCCCCCTTCCCCTTTCCCACCCTCCTCTTGTTCCAACCCACTCCCCTACCCACTTTCACTTCCTCAAGAGTGACCCTTCCCTCTTCACCTTCCATTTTAGTGATTTCTTCACCCCAATAGCTTTCGAGCCCAACCAAGATACTTCTATGTTTGACTTGCTGACAACTATGATATGGGAGTCTTCTCTCCTTTCCATCCCCCATTGTCCTTTTCATTTTTCTAAGTGTTGTGGTACATAGCCTATGAACCAATGGTTCAATGATGACTATAAATCTTGTCATCGCCACTTGTGCTTGACCTTTAAGACTTTCTCTGCTACTTTCACCAGCCTTCATCCCACTTATCATTGCTTCCTTAAGTCCAAAAAATGATTGTTCATTAATTTCTAGTGCTTCTCTTTGTGCATCATGCTTTCTTAGGATCCCGAGCTATTCTGGGGATATAACATCCCTGGCCAACCCCCCCTTCACATCACCCCCCCTCCCCATAGCCACCACCTTTTTATTCCATCCAACATTCTTGAGGTCATCAGATACATGAGATATAGTAGGTAGCTGATGATCTAAGTGGGTTTAGAAAGACTAAAATTATCATAGTCTTAGAATCTCTCAAATTCAACATCATTCCAAAGGTCTCAAAAAATTAGACCTGACATAACTTAGACGAGTTCAAAAGGATCTCATATGCAGAAGTTATGCTCAGTTAAAGGTTTGGTGAAATTGGCAAATTAGAGGGCTTAGAAAAAGGTAAAAAAATAATAAAGTCATCAAATAGGGTCAATATTGGTATCATTGTCAAGAGTTTTTTAAGAGCTTTCCAATGGTGTTTATTTCATCAAAATCTAAGATAAAATGTGGATGATATTGCAGAATTACTTTTACCTTAGAAAAAGGAGCTCCCTGTTTTCAAGCACCCCTATTTTTATAGGGTTGGATTATGAACCCGTATAAAATAGCAAGCTCTATTCTCTACTAAAATTAAGGATACAAATCCTTAAAATATTAACGATATTTCTAAGGAGAGCCAAACAAATATGAAAATGATTTATAATTTTTTAAAGATAAATTTTGAGAAGGATTTTAGGATCAACTTATAAATCATTCATTCCTTGGAAAGTGTATTTTTGTAAGATATTATTTTAACGGGGAGATTATTATAGAAAAATGGGAGATTTGTAACTATTATGGTTTTCACCATAATAGGAAAATAAACTTATATGAAAGGGGGATTATTTTTCCTTAGAAGGGGAATTAGTCTGTGGCAAGAAAAATAATAGTCTTGGAGAAATTCTAGAGAGAGCATTTTTGTAAAGGAATAACTTTTCCTTGTGAGAGGATTTGTAAGCACGAAGGCATTGTGTTTTGTCTTCAAGTGCATAGGAGAGATTGCAAAGGCTGGAAGCTTGGATTCTGTAACAAAGTGTTTTGCTTAGCAGAATTAATAAAGTGGTCCTCTAATTGAGAAGTGGACCCAGAGACGTAGTCCTACCTAGACAAACTTCATATTAAATTGTTTGTGTCTCTTTATTCTCTTTCTTATTCTCTCATCCATTATTGTTCTCTTTTATATGAATTAAACACATAGTTGATTAATTGTGTTTAAAGCATAAATTTTCTTGTAATTTCAATAGTTTAAAATACATACCATGCAATTACTACCTAGATTAGGGATTAAATCTATATTTGGATTAAAGTTATAAAACTTTCAAATCCTAGTTTACAAATTAGCTAAGCAAGGAGGGTAGGTTGAGCTCCTCACGCTTGGCACCTTGCTGTTGTGCTCCTTTCTTCCCACACTCTTTAATAGAGTGGTTTGCACTAGTCTCCTAGACTGCTGGTTGAGGAATGTGATCTATCCAATCCACAAGTCTGAGTTGGCTTTTGACCCCGAAAACTATAGGAATATCATGATTAGACACACCTTTTCCAAGCTCTACGCCACAACATTAAAGACTATTCTTACTAGAGAGCTTGACTGGAGAGCTTGTAGAGCTAGAGACCAAGTTGGGTTTTGGGTAGGTTCCTAGACCATGGACCACATCATGATGTTATGAGCTATTATTGAGGAGGCTCAACACCACTTTGCAAAAATTTACTATTGTTTTATAGACTTTCACAAGGCTTTTGACACCATCCCATTGGGGGTGCTTTTCTAGAGGCTCAGAGACGTTAGGATTTCAGAGATCTTATTGACTAATATTATGAGGCTATACAAAAAAAATTGTTGGTAGGTTTAGGAGTCTTGATGGTTTCTCATCTCCTATCCAGAGCACTATTAGGGTGAAATAGGGTTGCCCTCTTTTCCCCACACTATTTGGCATTTATATTGATAAGCTCGAGAACTTTCTTAGAGAGTCTTTGCTCCTAGGTGATGGTTGCTACTTAGACCAAGTCTTGATTTCAATTCTCCTTTATGATGATGATGTGGTCCTTTTAGAATCCTCTCTTGAGAGTCTTTAGAGGCTCCTACATGGTGTAGGTTCCTTTTGTGACTTGTGGTAGTTGACTGTAAACTTGAGTAAGACTAGGGTTATGGTATTCAACCAATTGAAGAGCTTTGATATTTACCTTTACTTTTAGGGATAGGAGATTAAGATTGCCTCTTCTTAAAAATACCTTAGTGTCAAGTTCTTAGGAAATTTCTTTAGCATGAGGCCGAACATCTAGCCTAGATTTAACAAGGGTATGCACTCGCTTGCTATGCTCGAGAGACAATGCTTCAGATACAACTTCTAGGACATGATGTTCAAGGTGTCCCTTCTTGACTCCTTGGTTAGAATAACAGTGCTATGTGGTTTAGTAGTATGGAGACCATCTCTTCTTGACTCAAATTGGGCCTCTATTGAGTGTGTTCAAACTCTGCTTCTCCAATGCATTATCAGATTGCATAGGTTCACCCCCCATGAAATTATTATGGTAGAATTCAAGGCTCATCCTTTTAGACTAGGTGCCTTTTTTTTATTTGCTTTGGTTTCTTCACCAACTTCATGGCTTTTTAAGTTCTATGGATGGTTGTTACAGATATGCTTACTTGTCTTATTGCTCCTTTTTTGTCGTTGCTACCTTAGATCCCTCCCTTAGAGGTCAATGTTTGTACGCTCATGCGACCTCAATGTTGAGCTCAATAGGGATCGATATTGACCACCTCCCTCCCTTTAGGTTTTTATTAGATGCCCCCACTCATCTCCTCCCATCACAACAAGGGTTGAATGGGCACGTCAGACATTTACAGACACTATATCATCATGACCTAAAGTAACCTAGTTGGGGTGTTATGCCCTAAGATGGCCTTTTATGGTGAGCACTTCTTGGTTATCACTGATCAGATTATTACATGACCTAGCTACTTGTCACAACATTAGTGTCATGCCATATGCATCTCCCTTAGATATTTTAGAGTCATATCCCACCAGTTACAGATACAAACTAATCATCATATGGGTAGAGAGGAATAGATCTGTCGCTTGTGCTCCTTGTCTGAGGCTAAGATCCATTTCATCTTTCATTGCCTATCCTATTATTAGATCAGATTGAGATTAGTGAGACCCCATACAAGGTTTAAACTACTAATACTCTTACTCTTTCATAGCACCACTCCCACAACTCATAGTGATAGACCAGATTTCCTTGTTCCCCAAATTTGTCTCATTTGGTGTTGGATTTATTTTAGCAGAGGAAGGATCCCTAGTTCTTGCCTCTTTATTGGCTCCTTTGTTGCTTTGTTTCTTGCTTTCTCTTTCCCAGACATTGTTTTGTCTCTAAAATTTGTATAATAGTTTTTGTGAGATTTCATTTATGTAAAGACGATTTTGTGAGTAGTGAACATATCATTCTCCTATAAATATAGAAACCTTCACTAATTGATAGCTTGCAAGCTTCGTACATTGTTGGGTTGCCTCATAGGTCTAAACCCTTCATCAATATATATATATATATATAACTAACAGAAATTAAGTTCATCTATATTCAAACTATCATTTAAATATTATCTATTTTATCATTCTCCTAAATTTATGTTTTCTTTCTTCGATTCAACTTTGTTTAGATCACAACTAAAGTTGAAATCCTTGAAGCTTCAAGAGGCCTAAATTCCCCTCAGAAGCCCCCTGATCGAATGCCTAACCTTCATCCTCTTCCTCAAGCATGTGATGATTCATTTGTCTTCAAATACATTTAAATGTAGATTTAAAACTTAACTGTATTTATGAATATTTTTCTATACATTTGATTTCACTTTCCATTGTTTGAAATACAACTTAATTTCAGCCCCATTAATCTATTATGGCTTGTAGTGAACAATAATATAAATTTAGACTTGTGTTTATTATTTTTAGAACACGATCTATCATTTGATGTATTCTTTCACATGCTTCCTTAACTATAGTTTTGGTGGATTTTAAGAGGCTCGAACACTTACATTTCCATTTTTCATTTTTAGCTCTTGGTGTAGGTAGGAAACTATAGCATTCAATGCACTTTTACTTTTTAATTTGTTTGTCCAATTAGAACACTTTATTATTCAATTACTTTTTGAGCTATAAAGTTCTCATATTTATTGTATATAAAATAATTCAACATAATATATTGATTGACAAATTGAGTGGTTTTCTTGTGCTATAGTAGGGAGTGCAACTTTTTCCTTTATTTGTTTGTCTAATCAAAATTATTTATTATTTAATTACTTTTTGCAACTATAAAATTTTCATCTATGTTATATTTGAAATAATTCATAAAAATATGTTTATTGACAAACTGACTTCTTGTTTTGTAGGACTTTTAATTATTTATACACAATATGCAACAAATTATTTTAGTGACTTTGTACATTTTACTATTGCATAAAATTCATATTATTTTCTTCTATCTATAGGAAATAGATGCTTTGCATCCTTGTTTGAATATAGAATTAACTATAGTTTTGGTGGTTTTTTATTATTTTGATGATTCCACCAATTTAAAAATTAGTTTAAAAAGGGTGAGCTATGCATTTTATAGTTTCTTGTTAGTTCAATTTAGAAAAAAATTTGTATTGAAAATTATATGAGTTTATTATTCTTTTTAGTAGAAAATATACAATCTAATTTATATTTTAAAGACTGGTATCTTATTTAATAAAATTATCGAATAAAAATATTACAATAACTAAATTTGTATATATTAAATTTAATTGAATCTCTCTTCTAAGAAGATAATTTGAAAGAATAATCATGAATAAAGAGTACAGATTTGTTATAAAGGAACAAACATTCTACTAGACTTATAAAACACTTTTCATGTCTGAATATAAAATTTGTTAATTTTTTATGTTTTAATATTAAATTTGTTGAAGTTTTAGAATTTTTTGATAAGGCACATTTATTATTGATAATTATTTTCTTTAAGATCTAATAAAATATCTCAATCTAATAGACTTACACTAACACATGTTAATGTTGTCATGTAAAAATGCTTTAAACTTTGTCAACATCTAGCTTTTTAATAATATTCGTATAATATGACTATATATATCAAAATCCATCAACCTCGATTTCACACTTCGTACAAATCTAGTAAATTTAAAATTTTAGAATTTATATATGGAATTAAATATTTAGAATTTTTAAAAAAATTAATTCATCAATCAATAAGGTTAAAGAGAAACAACCTTGTAAATTTGAAATATGTTTTTGATAAAAAAGTAGCCAAAAACTCTGGGGCTGGCCCTTTACAATGATGGTGGAACAATTGACAACCAACATAAAACCAGCTAGCAACCAACAAACAACCAAATAGTACCCCCTAACTTTTCATTAATAAATAGTATTACAGTATATAAAGTTACTAGTATTCCTACTTCTAAAATGAACGTAGTTTAACAAGTTAACAAACTGCATGTAGGTGGTCATTGCAACGTACCACCTATAACCCATAAATAAGTTCAACTTAAAAAACAAAACCATCAAAAATATATGGGGGGTAAGACAAGTAGAGTACTAAAAAAATAAAAAACACTAGAATGCCACTAAATAGTATCATTTTTCTTGCCCTTCCCAGCCAACAGAACCTTGGCTCAGTCATTCGTAAGGAAGCTATAAAGAAGTTCCATATCCTCCATTCCTAGGTTCTCCTCCATTGAGGTATTGGCCAACAGCTACAGAGTGGTGGCCATTGCTTGTGTCACTTTAAGAGTGAACTTGGAGAAGAGGTTGAATCCATCCTCCACCACCATGCACTTATTCATTAGTTGTTGGTGTTCCTTGTGAGTGATAGGTTCACTCTCCTGCGTTCCTAGTTTTAGGGTCCTACTACAGTTCATCATCGCCTTCCTCTTATCCCACACATCAAGATTGTTAGCTTGGCCTTTTAGGTTTTGTAGATCCTCTTTACTGATTGGGGAGGAAATAGAGTCAGGGGAAGCATTGGTCGTATTGGGGTTCGTCGGGTTAACAAAAGAGGGTAGGGTGATGGTGGAAGAGACGTGTGTAGTTGGTGGATGGGTCTTTGGTAGAGATGCCCACCTCAAAGTCCCAAGTTCCATCAATGGTGTCATCCCATTTCTCCACATCTTTATCCATCTCTTCTTTCCCCTTATCCATAACCTCCCCCAAATTTTTGTCACTCTACTTAGAGTTGGTATCCTCTTCCTCTTCCTGAGAATGACTTGCCATTTTCCTGCATGTACCTTGGGTCTTAAAAATTCTTCCCAGCCTTCTCCTACTCCCAAAAATTTCCTCATCCAAGTCCCCAATTTGAACCTCCACCCTCTTGTCCATTTTAATTTTCTTGCTAGGTGTCCTCTCAAGGGTTAGAATTTTTTTCTTTGTACCCTTAATAAGGGTTTGGTTGGGTGTGGGCTAAGGAGTGGGGGCATTGCTACCACTAGTGAATTCCAAATGCAAGGGGGCTCCAGAGGGGAGGATGTTATCAATGGAAATAAGATGAGGAGGGTAGAGGGCTAGGTGAAATTGGAAGAGGCAAAACATGTACCCTTGGTGGAGAATGGTGAAATTAGCCCCTTTTTTCTTCTTCTCTCTAACATCAATCATAGTATCTTCAAGGGCGTCCATCAGAAAGAAGGGAATACAAACAAATTTCCTATTGCAAAAATGGTTAAGTAGAGGGAAATGATAAAACTAATACACATCGTGTCTACCCTCCAGTGTGAGATATTTCATAATCATCAAACACACATCACCATAGGGCTCTAGAAGTTTGTCTCTCCTAAAGCCACCATAGTATTGGTCGAGAGCCTCATTCTCTCTAAAGAAACTAGACAAACTCACCTCATCTACCACCTTTGTGATTTTTTCCATTTTCTACCCTTCATATCCAAGCTTGTTGCCATAGGAATATACTTTTCATTCACTTGAAATGAAATGCCATTGATAGTCACCTGCCTATCCTTCTAGGTAGTGATGAACTATTGTGAAGAATTTTCATCGTACCTAGCCATGGCCTGCATGTAGGGGACAAACCCTCCTTCCTTAAGCATAATCTAGGTGGCCTACCTTTTGGAGAAATCCTCCATCTTTGTGGGCTCCAATCTATTAAGGTCCCTGCCCATGGAAACTTTCTCCTCAACAAAATATCCTTCCACAATCTCAATAATTGTCATTTGCACCTAGAAAGTCACCAAGGTAAGCCTAAAAATGGGGGAACTAGTGGTTAAAATTTTTTAGTTTTTAGTCTTTATGAGCCTATTAAATCAAGAATGTACAAGCCAATTTGAAATATAATTATGGGGAGTCTGAGGGGTTCAGATGTAATACCATAATGCTCTGGCTCTGGTATTGGGGAGATATTTTCCCATAATTATGCCATAATACCAAATAATAATGATGTTGATTTTAAAGCTAGTATTGTTAATTAATTCATCTTTTCCATGCCCTTTCATGATGTAATTCATATGTTTTCCTTTTCTGAAACATCTTGTCAACATTATGGTAATCTTGGCTATCATAATAATAGCAAGCCTGCCAAAAATGTCCATTTTTCAAAGTTGGAAGGTCATCAAACCTGATTTAGCGGAATCTTTTCCCTACAAATGAGAGAACTACATTCTTCAAAAGCATATCTGTACTCTTTCAACTTTTCATATTCCCAAAATCAAGACCACACCTGACTAAAGCATTAACCATCGCATTGCCTTCCCTGTAAGTATGTTGTAAATCATATTGATCTAGTTTTGTTAGATAATCCCACATGTTTCCTAAGATGTGCCATAGGCCCCAACTAGGTTGGGCATGGCCTTGAACTGAATCGATGATGAGTTTATATTCCCCTCAATGGTAAGACTTATCTTCATCTCTACTGCTATTTTAAACCCCAAAAGTAAGGCAGTGGCTTCCACCACATTGTTGGTTCACTAGCCCAAATATCTTGAGTAGGACACCAACATTTCACCTTTTTTGCCCCATAGCACACCACCACAACCTGTAAACCCCTTTTGTACTGCCCCATAAAAATTCAATTTGACAGTGGGGCCAATGGGGGGAATCCAACAACTATTTTTCCTGGCAACCACTTTTGAGTTGTCAAACTTACAAAAATTAGGGAGGATATTCCATCTCTTAGTTATGTCCTCCTACTCCCTACTTAGGGGTTCTTGTGGCAATCAAAAAATTTCTTCCATAACATTTCTAGTAATGATCTTTCCCAGAATTTCTCCCACAAATTACTCATCCCTTTCCTCCTCACAAAAGACCCTATTATTTCTCTCCTTCCAAATTTCCCAACAAACATGTGGGGGAGGAGATTTCAGAGGATTCTAAGGTGGGGGTGTTAAAATGAGAAACTCCAGTTCTCCAAAAATTGTACCATACCACAGTTCATGGCCCAATCCATCATAATTTTTTTCTAGATGTAGGACAAGACCTTTTGGGTATACGAGCATTCCAGAAATAGATGGTAAATGCATTCCTTTTCCTCCTTACATAGATAACATCTATTGGTAATTGGTAAGCCACACCTTTGAAGGTTATTAGTAGTGAGGATTTTACCATGCATCACCATCCACCAAAAGAAGTTCACCTTTGGAAGTAACTAACTAATCCATATTTTTTTTCTAGCTTATCGAGGTCAAATCATTTTCAAACATAAGCTGGTAGGAAGATTTAACTGAGAACTAAGCATTCATCTACCTATCCCACACCACCACATCTGACTGGGCATGCATAGGAAGTAATTGGTGTTTGATTATGTGCTCTAGTTCTTTGGTCAAGGAGTCATCTCTATTTGGTATATCCAAAGTAGATAAGCCTTTCTAGTTCTTTCAATCATCAATATAATCCACCACCTTCATCCCCACCATTGTTTTTAGGGGTTCTTAGAGGCCACTAAATTCACTATAAATGAGAGTTTCCCCCCTATCTAGTTGTCCTCCCAGAATTAGATTATTTTCCCATTCCCAACTAGCCATCTCACACCTTTCCTCAAAAGGGACCTATTTTTGAGAATGCTATTCTAGATCTTAGACCCACTAGGCAATTCATTGTTGCGGAGGTTATATCTAAAGTGAGTGTTGGCCAATTACTTAGCCCTCATGATTCTTCCCCAACCAGTCTCATTTTCTACCAGTCTCCACCCTACTTTTGTGAGTAGAGCTTTGTTGATATCAAAAATTCTTCTTATACCTATTCCCCCTTATTCTTCTTTTCCATGCCAGACCAAAGGAAGTTCCTTTGCACTATTTCAAGTTTTCCCACCATTTTCTAGCTAATCTTGAAAATTGAGAGAAAGTAGATGGGAATTCTCTACAGTGTTGCATCTAGGAGTTATAGTTTTCCCGCATTGCTAAGCAACTTTCCCTTCCACGCAACAAGCTTATTTTGCATTCACTCTAGGATAGTTTTCCAATAGGTGGTAGAGACCTCCTTCGTGGTTAGGGAAAGCTTGAGGTAAGTGCCCAATAGGTTATTTAGTTGACAACCAAGGATATTTTTGACCTTAACATGCAAAACCTCATGGGTGTTAAAAAAAATATATCTTTCTTTTAACTAGGTTAATATGTTGACCTGACCAATCCTCATAGTTGGAGAGGAGGTTCCTCCAAGCTTTAGCTTCTTTTATGGAGGACTCACCAAAGAGGAAGGTATCATCCACAAATTGTTGGATAACCTTAGATGTCAGAGTGGTAGTAGGTTAAATACCTTTTAAGTCACTCGACATGGCCAAACTGCACATAACTCTCCCTAAAACTTCAACCACCATGATAAAAAGGTAAGGGGAGAGAGGGTCCCCTTGTCTCAAATTCTTGTCCACCCCAAAGTTTCCCTAGGGGGTCCCATTCAAAAGGACCTCAAACTGGAAGGTTTCTACCTAGTTCTTATAAGATTCGCAATGTCCCTCTTGAACCCAACTTGTTCCAGGACCTCATAAAGGAAGGTCCAATTGACTATTGTATGTTTTTGATATATCAATTTTGAGAGCCATACTTGCATTTCTACATTTCTTCATGGAGTGGATGATCTCATGGGTGGAAATCACATCATCCAAAAATTGTTGACTTAGGATGAACCCCTTTTGAGGGCTCCCAATGACCATATCTACTAAGGGTTTAATCTTGTTGCCCAACACATTAGAGAAGACTTTATAAATGGTATTACAGAGGTTGATTGGCCTAAACTCACTGATAGTTTTGGGAGATTGAATTTTAGGCACTAGAACTAGAAAGGTTTTTTTTATCCTTCTTAGTATTTTCCCATTTCTAATGATGTCTCTAGTGACCCAAACTAGTTCAGTTTTTACTAGTTCCCAAAAATATTAGAAGAAGGTTGGAGAGAAGCTATCCAGTCCTAGGGCCTTGAAACCATTCATAGAGAAAACAACATTCTTCACTTCCTCTTTCTAAAATTTTTCCTTTAGCTTATCATTCTCCTCCATCCCCAACAATATTGGGATGTTATTGAGCATACTTCTCATTGTTATGTTGTTGTTCCCCCTTTCCTATTTTTTATAAGCATTTGTGTAGTGCCTGCCCCTAGGTTGCATTTTTGTTATCATTGTCTAACTATTTTAAGGCTAGTTTTATGTTGATGGTTAGCAGCATTGTTTTGAGATTATCAGATTTTGTGCCATGGATTTAGTTGATATTGTGATGAGATCATTTGGACTTCACATTTCATGTATGCATGATGATTATTACATTATTTTTAGTCATTGATTAGTTAGATGGTTTATTATCATATGTGTTTTCTTATGGATACTTACCCCATACTTGCATGTGTATGGTGTGCGTGTTTGTTCTTTTATTGTATGGCATTTCTGATGTGGTTAAGGAAGAGAGTCATAGTCACCTGCTAGTCAAGATCTACATGATGCACCACTTCTTGCCATTGCCTATTTAGTTTAGTATATATTGTGCTTGTACATGCATGGTTTTTATGCAGGTTGCAGGTACTGGGTATCAACTTCCCTAAATTGCCAGGATGAGCGTACCCTATCACATTATCTCAATGATAAGAGAGGGGAGATAAATTCTCAAGTCCAAATCCCAACCCTTTAAGCCATTTAACCTAATTGGAAATTAGGACAAGTATCTGAGTTGAGTACCCTCTGAATACGTTGGATGACATAATTCGTGATATTAACCCTTTTGGTTTGATTTTGTATGTATTTTGGCTATGATGGGTTTTCATATTTTATTTTATTGGTCTTTGATGTATTTTCTATTAATTAAGCCTAATTAAAAGATTTAATTAATGGTTTAATTTAATGGAAAATTAATAGGATATTTTAATATTTATTTTATTTAATTAATTAGGAAATTAATTAAATAAAATAATAAAATTTGAAGATAAAAGTTATAATTTTAAAATTGAAATGTGATAATATTTATTTAAATAAATAAATATTTATCAATTAAGTTTTGGAAATAAATGTAAAAGTGGAAAAGATATTAAAATTATTAAAAGATTCTAGATTTCATATGATTAAAATATAAATATATTTAGTTTTAAATAAGTGGAATTATTAAAATTAGTGCATGAGATTTAATAAATAAATAAATAAAATTGGAAAGAGTAAATTAAGTATTATATTTATTACTGTGCATTATTTTAATGTTTGCTCACATAGGAGTTTGCAAATTCTCGAGAGTTGTCATGTAGGCAACATAGGAGTTTGTACTCTAAGAATGCACAAGTTGTCTACACTTAGGAATTAGCATATTATTTGAGCACATGGCGTCTACAACCTTATGACTCATCTAGAAGGTTGAAGTAGACTCATGCTTAGTTGTCATGCTTATCTTCTAGTTGTTTCTAGAGACATTCTAGATGCATCTTAGAGGCCTTTAAATAGAGGCTCTGCTAGTGTGTTTGGACAAGCTTCAAAGCTTACATGCATTTGAGAAGCTCATACGCTTCTACATGCTCATATGTTTCTACATGCTCATATGCTTCTTCAAGCACTTCTAGTTACGTGGCCATTTCAGTTGGCTTGGATCTTGGAGGAATTGCAAATGTTGGAGAAGGAAGGGATTTTTCTATGGACTTCTAAGGGATGGCAAATTAGCATCAGTGTCTAGGTGCACTCGTGATTTTTGCATAATATATTTGCACTATTTCTCTTCCTGTCTTCATCATGTCTGTTATATGTGTTTGATTATATTCCATGAATGAATCTTCAATTTTGAAATTGAAATCTAGATATTTTATTTGGTTGAGAAGGAAACAATAGAAAACCCTAGATCCAATTAACGAGAAATTAGTTTTAAATCGGGTTTGGGTTCGAATTGTAACAAAATTGAGGAATTGATTAGACAAGTGTTTGTATTTAAATGAAGAATTCTAAGATAAAAGTTTATAGGCAAACCTATTAGAGAGATTAATAAGTAAATCTAAAGATTAATCATTATAAGAAGAATTCTTAATTTATAGAATTGAAAAGTCCTAATTTGTTTAAAAGTTATGCTCGCAAACATCATTGTAAATGTTTCTTTTGATTATTAATTTATAAATTTTGCAGATATATATATCTACCTGTATATATATATATATACATATACATATATTTATATACACATATACATATATATACATATACATATACATATACATATACATATACATGTATATATACATGTATATATATATATATATATATATATATATATATATATATATATATATATATATGTATGTATGTAGGTATGTATGTATGTATGTATGTATGTATATCGTGAAAATGTCGCTTAAAATTATTGAAAAGAATGTGTATCGCTTTTGAAAAGTGTTTATTAAAAAATGCTTATATAAAAATTATCATATACATACGATTTGGAAGGGTGGGATATACCCTGACCCCTCGTACCCTCTGTTCCGTGCAGGGTACCTATTGATGGGGTCACTGTTTTAAAAAAATATAATGACGCGATATGGAAAATGTTTTCGAAAAATGTTAAAATTTTTTAAAACCTTTTGGGAGAGGGGTCCCCACGCACCCCCCCATCTGCCGGTGGTGTACCTGCACAGGTTGCAGAGTACCTACAAGTACGTACGGTACTTGCGACCTGCGGGCCGCACGACTTGTGTAATTTTGTTGAGCGATTAAATCGCTTAGACTCCTATGCGTTTCCCACCCCGCCTTACTTAATATGATATAAGGTGTAATAAAAAATTCGATTATGTTTTGAAAGATAGATTTGTTAAAAGATTTGATAATTATGGATTTATATATTATTAAAAAGGTTATGAACGATATTATTTATTGTTCGTTATTATTGGTTTTGTTAATAATATTTTTTGTGATAATTATATATTAATAGTTAGAATTTAATAATTGATTTAATACTTTAAATAAGGTTAATCAATTAGAAAAAGGAGTCTAATGGTTGACTTTTAATATTAATTTTATTTAATATATATTAAATACTATTTAATAAATGTCAAATAATTTAGAGATGGTAATTTTCTATTACAAAGATGATGTTAAATTAAGAGACTCAAATTTTAATGATATTGGACAATGGGTCATTGTTACATTTTGATATTGTTATAATATTGCTACAATTTGAATTATTGTTATGTAATTTATTAATACATTATGTATTAATAAATAACTTATTGATATATCTTAATGGTGTTCAGAGTTAGTAAAATATTAACTAATGAAGCTTACAGAAGGATTCTCTAGAACAATTATTTATGGATGAGTTTATTATATATTAATGTTTGTTAGGTCTAACAAACTATTAATAAATAATGGTATTAATGTTTTAAATAGTTATTAGTTTAATTAATTTATAAATCAACGTACATAGGGGAAATTTATTTGAGATAATAATATTTGGTATTGGGGATTTATTATAACTTGTTATTATTAAAATATTAGTGGGAACATTGTTGAAGAGTGACGAATGTGGTCATTATAGATTTATTAATAAGATTTCCAATACAACTTGTTATTAAATAATAACGAGTCATTATTGAATTATTAATATTAGAGAATTTGGATTATGGTTGGCTTTTAACTTAGGATTATGGTTGGCTTTTAATTATAGATAGTTGATATTCATTGGGCTGTTGGTATGGTTATGTAATTATTAATTGAATCAATTAATTAGAGTTAATTAGATTTAATTGATAATTAAGTTATGTAATAAATTTTAATTGATATGCTAATATAGATTCCTCTAGCGAAGTTGTGAAGTATATACTTCCAAGTTGATAAGTTGTACTCTCTGACTTGAATAAAGACCTTAGATATTTTAATGGTGAGACTTAGTAATATTTAATTGAGAACTATTAGAACATTTAAAAAGTCATGGTTTGTGTAATTATGTTAATTGATTGATTTAATTGATCACTTTAATAAATTTATAATCTTCTTATTCGAAGATTGATAATTGGCTCTCTTATAATATAACGGATAATGATCCTTTGATTATGTTGAAAAGATGAAGTAACATTAAAGAAGAGTTAATCAATTAGAATATGGATCTTAGTTAAATAAAGAGAACAATTTAATTAAGGGTCAATGATGATTAGTTTAATGAGTAAATTATTTACCCTTAAGTTATTCTTAGAATATTATTTTAAATAATGGAAGAATAATGCAATCGGGGAAACAAATGGGTTGACATGTAGGTCAAATGGTAAATCTTATACACTTGAAGTATACTTGCAAATAGAAAATTGTAAACCTCTACACTTAATTCAACTATGTGATTTTAGTAAACCAAAACATGTGTATGCATCATGTATTCTCTATGCTTCTTGTTTTGGGTTTTTGGGTTGACTAGTGTTGGCCAGTCTTAGGTCGTTACCAGAGGCTCAGGGGTTATGAGATGTGATGCCATGTTAATCTTATTTGGTCTTAATATTTATAAACCCAACCATGGTTATGTGATGGAATGCTCTACGAGATGTTTGTATTTACTGATTGTTATAGTTGAGATTCTTATGTATTTGAGACACTTGACTTAACCATATTTTTGGGTCATCGATCAGTTATCCTTGGATTACTTTCTAGTCCCCATGATGGGACTAAAATGTTGACTTATTTGATGATGTCATGTTGTGACATGTTTTGACTCAACCATTTTGGAGTCTTCGATCAGTATGATTTTGAGATATATTTTGGTTATTGAGAACCAATGGATACTTTTGATTATCAGTGATGCCTTCAGTTGCCAATAGAGAACTATTGTGGTCATGATTTTCTATGGATGCTTTTCAGATGCTCATAGATATTTGATGCTTATATTGTGGATATTTGATGAATTTTAATATGGATTATCTTTTGGTATTTCTTTCCAGTCGCTTGTATAGGATTGGGGTGATTTTATTATTCCAAGAGCTTAGGGTAGGTTATCTGCTTGTAGTGTCAAGAAGTGGCTTGCAATGGGGGTCGGGGCCCTAAGTGGCTGCTAAGGTAACTCATTGTAAGTTTTTTTAATGAGTGATAACATTTACACACTAAATGGGGATTAAATGAACCTAAAAAGATAACTATTGATGTTCTCACCCATGCTTTGAGTGCTTGTACAGACTAGGATGGGAGTAGAGAGAACGCATAGTTGTGACCTTGCATTCCATATTATGCCTCGTCAATATGAGAGGATACTAGTGGCTGCATGAGGATTAGTATGGACCCGTGGAGTTTAACTAACTACCAGGGTAACTTGTACATGATATATGTGATGACACTTTCCCAATTGCATAGTAGGTTTCCTACATGTCATTGTTGTGCCTCTGGGGATTAGATGTCAGTTTTGTGATTGGAACCTTTGAGTTAGTATACTTTTAGGATTCCTGAACTTAAAGAGATTTATGCTATGTGATTTGGATATCCTATTTGGGACTTGAGATTATCTCCTCAGCACAGTGGGAGTGGACCACTTAGGTTCCATGTGGTCGGGTGATACTGTATTTCCACTCTTATCATTTGAGATCCATCCGAGACACCATGGCTGGAGCATTCTTGGTTGGTATTTATCTTCATTATGTTCTTGGAGCATTATGATAGATGATATACCCTATGATGGATGTATTTATAGGTATGTTTCTTATATTAATTATTTGCATATGTTAGATGATGTTATCTTATGCTTTACTGGCATGTTAGATTACTTTCTTCATATGATGTAGTATGATTTAGGAGTAACATTCCTACTATGTTAATAGTCGATGATCTCTTTGGTGCCTTGGGATGTTACACATGGAGGGATGGCTAGGACCCATGATGGTCTAATGATGCTATTAATAGTTGGGAGGAACCATGCACTTAGTTATTATGTTTTTGATATATGGTTATATTTTATGATGGATGTTTATATCTTTATGATGATGATGTATGACACGTGGTTTCGTTTACTACATCATGGATTAGTATTGGATGATGATGTTCTTTATTTCACACATGTATATTCTTTTAAGCCTTTCATACCTTGTAACATGTACAGTGGATGATTGAGCAAGCTAAAATGTAATTACTAAAAGGACACTTTTATATTGTTTAAGAATGTTGGACGTAACATTGTTATTTCATATAGATGTGATGTTAGATGAATAGTTATGATTAGATGTGATTCAATGTTAAAGGATCTTAAAGAATGTAACTTGTTATGTATGTTATGTTTACTTTTATTTGAATTATTGTTATTGCTTCCGTTACTAAGTATAAGTTGTGAATGGTTTATCTTACATGTTAAAAAAAAAAAAAATTGTTTGGGAAACTTACTGAAATTCTTTGGATCCCTTGGTGGGGCATTACAATTCGTGAAGAATTCCACAGCATGCTTGCCCATTTCCTCCTGCTCCAATAAATTCCTTACACCATCCTCATCCAGGGAGGTGATGGTGTTACATTTTTTTATGTTTTGAGGCAGATCTAGAAGAAAAAGGTATTCCTGTCACCTTTAGTTAGCCAAGCAATGTGAGAGCTTTGCTTTCAGAATATGTCCTCCTTGATATTGGTTTCCTTCCACTTCCTCCAAATTTCCTCCTTTTGAGTGGTTTCCTCTATGTCATCCCCTACTTCCATGGTAGTTTGTAGCCTTTTGAGCCCCTCCTCTACATCCTGCTTAATTTTAAACACATCTCTAAAGGATCTCTTATCCCATTCCTTAGCATTCTTTCTTACATTATCCAACTTCTGCGTTAGGCAAAACATAACAGTCCCATCCACTCTTATATTCCACCATTCTTCCACATTAATTTTGAAGTCTGGATGAGATTGCCACATAATTTCACACCTAAAGGGTTTAGGTCCACTCATAAGATCATTCACCCAATTGAAGAAGATTAGGGAGTGGTTTGAAATAGTCATTGGGAGATTAACTAGGAAAGATGGGATGATGTGGGGCCAATCTCTCGAAAGTAGGAGATGGTCCAACTTGACCTCTATTCGGTCCTAGCCCTTCCTATTGTTAGACCAAGTAAAGGGATTACCTTGTAGGTCCATATCCAAGAGGTCATTATTGTTGATGAGCTCCAAGAGGTCCTACATACTTTCCAAGAAGTTAGTAATCCCCCAAAGATTTTTTGAGGGATATAAGGGGATGTTAAAGTCCCCCATACACATTAGACTTGTGTTCTTCAAAACTCCCATCATCCCAGAGTTCACCTCTTCTAGCCCTAGTATTCAAGGTGTAAATATTCATTAGACTCTACACCATCTTATCATTACTGAACTCATCAACCATGAAGATCTTCTCTTTAAGGACTTCCCTACTTGCCAAGACATGTTGGGGTTCCAAAATATTGCAAGACCCCATGAGGCCCCATTAACTTTTGAATGGAAGAAAGCCACTCTAGGCCAGAGATTCTTAGCCACCTTATTAAAATTTTGATAAATCATATTAGTTTACTAAATGAGGATACAATCAATCCTTTCCACAAGGATACATTGTCTAATAGCACACTATTTCTGGGTGTTATTCAACCCCCAAACATTCCAGGAGAGTACCTTTCTTGATTGTCTCTAGTGTAAGTTGTCTTCCACTAGCCACTTCCCCTATTGTCTAGTTAGTTGTAGTTATTATGCTATTGGGATGGTCCACACTAGTAGCCACCCCCACATCTAGTTTCTTGCCCCCCCCAGTTTTCCTCTTAGGGTACTCCCACTCTCTTGTAGCACTTGTTTAAGGGGAGGATGGTGCTAAGGGGGCCAATATTCCCTTAGCCTTAATGCTTCTCATGACCTTGGCCAAAACTTCCCTTTAGTGACTGCCCCTAGTTTACATTTTGCTATTATTGCCGAACTCTTTTAGGCCAATTTTATGCTTGATGATTAGTAGCATTATTTTTGAGATTATTAGATATTGTTTCTTATTTAGTTGATTTTATTATGAGACTACTTGGTACTTTATACTTCATGTATGTGTGATGATTATTATAGTGATTTCAGTTATTGATGATGACTAGTTAGATGGATTATCATATGTATTTTCTTATGGATACTTACTCCATACTGCATGTGTATGATGTGTGTGTATATTTTCTTTACGTATGACGTTTCTAATATGGTTAGGGAAGGGAGTTGTAGTCACTTGCTAGTTTGGATCTACACGATGCACCATTGCTTGCATTGCCTATTTATCTTAGTATATATGTGTTTGTACATGCATGTATTTTATCTAGATTGTAGGTATCGGGTATCGACTTCTTTGAATTTTTAGGATGAGCGTACCCTACTATATTATCTCAATGGTAAGAGAGGGGAGATAAATTATTAAGTCCAAATCCTAACCTTTAAACCTATTTGTCCTAGAAAATTAAGACAAGTATATGAGTTGATTACCTTCTGAATGTGTCGTATGACATAAATTCATGATTACAACCCTTTAGCTTGATCTTGTATGTGGTTTTCTATGATGGGTTTTCGTATTTCATCCTATAAGTCTTTGGTGATTTTTCTATTAACTAAGTCAAATTAAATTGATAATTTAATGGAAAATTGTTATGATATTTTTTATATTTAATTGTATTTAGTTAATTTGGAAATTAATTAAATACAAATAATTAAATTTAAAGATAAAATTATAAGTTTAATTTAGAGCGTAACAATATTAATTTAAGTTAATAATAATATATTTAGGAGATCATTTTTAAATAAATGCTAAATATTATTATTACTTAAGTTAATAAATATTTTATCAATTAATGCTTCAAATATAAATTAAAGAATGGAAAAGATATTAATTTATTAAAGACTTTTAAGATTGCAGAAAGTATGTATGAGATTAAAATTTAATAAATTAATTAAAATGATAAGTCAAGTGAATTTAAATAAAGATATTTTATACTGGAATAAAGATGCATGAAAACATAAAAGAAAGATAATAAAGAGTTAAACAAGGAGTCCTCTCAGGTGATCGCACAATTGGTGCCCCAAATTTAGGAGAGAACTCCTTATCACCAATTGAGGGTTCATTTTTGAGGACCGTGAATTTTGGAGAAGGAATTTTTCAGAGAGATGGCTTTGAGAGAAGAAATTTCTCTCACAAATCTTTTGGGTGTTTGTGATTTTAGCATTAGAATCTAAGTAGATTCTTGTGTTTTGATTCGCATAGTTAATTATGTTATTTATTATTCCTTTCTTCTTCATGATTGTTGAAATCTATTGCCCAAATTTCATTGCATGAATCTTTCAATCTTTTATTCTAAATCTTTTGTTCTTTCGTATCAAATATCTTCTATATACATGAGGATTAAATTATCAATAGAACCCTTGTCTAGTAGATTTAAAATTTGGAATTTAAATCAAGAAGGGTTTTGGAATTAAAAAGGAAATTTAAAATTTAAAATTTGACTGGTTGGCCATATTTTCCCTATTAAGATACTGAAGGAACTTTTTATAAAAAATATATATTTTAAAATGAAGGGGGGGACTATTTTTATTAAAATGATTTTTATACAATTTTTTTATAAAAATCAAAAAGAAATTAAAAAATTAAAAAAATATTAAAAAATATATGTATAAAATGGGGAGGGGCGGATTTTACCCACCTCCTACCCTCATTGCTTTGGAAGCAGCGGTACCACTAATGATTGTAGGGTATTGTGATAGCAGGAATACCACATATTGCAGGCACCTTGCTATAGTAGGGTGGCCACACCTTTAAAAATGCCAACAAGCCTTTATAAAATAAACACTTGAATATATTAAATTTTATAAACTTTTTCTTTATTATTATTTTAATTAATAACTTAATTTATTAATTATTAATTTAATTATTAATAATTTTTTAATATACTTAAATTTAGTTAATTTTAATTAATGAATTTATTAATGAATTTGTTAATTATTATTAATTAATAAGATATTAGTTTAGTTATTTAATTTCATAATTATTAATTGATTTAATTAAGATTAGTTTATGTAAGATTAATTAATAATGAATTTTGTTTAAAAGGAATTATAAATTTATTTTATTATTATTATCAATAATATTGGTTTAAATAAAGTTGTAATTATTTTATTTAGAAATCAATAATTATTATTTTAATAATTTAAATTTATAATTACGCTTAAGGTATATGGGAAAATGGACTTAAAATCAAATTGGGGTAATTGTGCAATTATTGAAACATAAGAATGGGGTAAATAGTAAAGGTTAATTTGTCAATTGTAGGTATTCGTAAACTTACATTGAACAAAAACTGAATCCTTACTATTAATTTAACTACATGTTTTCAAATCAAACCAAACTATGAAACTACTATGTTATCTATATGCTGTCTATGTTTTGAGTTTGGGTTGACTAGAGTGTTGACTAGTTTTAGAACTTCTACCAGAGGCTTGGGAGTTCTATGATTGTGGTATTATGCTAATTTGATCTTGATCTTTAAACTCAACCATGGTAATGTGTTGGTATGCTCTATGATGAGTATGATTATATTGTTGGTTATTGTTTTCAGTGTCCTTGTGGGATAATGAGATGGATGTTGTGATATACTTGACTTAACCATTTTTGAGTCTTTGAAAAGTATATTTGGGATATTTTCCAATTGCTTATAGAGAAGTGGTGGGTTATTATGAATTACTTTTTGATGTCTTCCAATCACCTATATAGGATTGATGTGATATTATATGATTATTTGATTTGTGATTTCATGAGCTTAGGTTAGGTTATCTATATGTAATGTTGGGAAGTGGCTTACAATGGAGGTCGGGGCCCTAAGTGGCTGCCAGGGTAACCTTTTGTAAGTTGTTTAATAAATGAAAACACTACACTAAATGAGAGTAAAATGAACCTAATAAGAGTCTTTGTATTTTCTCATCCATGCCTCGAGTGCTAGTACAAACTAGGATGGAAGTAAAGAGAAGCTTGCTTGTGTCCATGAATCGTTAGTATGCCTTGTCAGTACAAAAGGATACTAGTGCAATGTGGAGTCACTAGGGGGTTGGGATTAAGTTAGACTATTAGGATAACTCTAGCATTGGTTCATGCAATGACACTTGCCTGCTTACATAGTAGATTCCCTACGTGTCTTTGTGTACCTTTTGGCCTATATGTTGATTTATCTTGGAATCTTTGAGTTAGATTACTTTTAGGGTTTCCTAGACTTAGATATTACTTTTGATTTTTGGATTGATATCCTATTTAGGACTTGAGACTATCTCCTTGTCATGGTGGGAGTGGGCCTTTTTGGGTTACCATACAATTAGGTGGTAGTGCTTTTTTACTCTTACCATTGAGATCCATCTGTTGATACTGTGGCTAGAGTTCTTTGTCTACATTTACTTTCATTATATTCTAGCATATTATGATGGATGGTTATATCATTATGATGGATGGTTATATCCTTATGATGGATGATTTCATTTATTGCTTTGTACTTTGTTTGATGGATTTGAAAGGGATGATGTAATCTATTTTTAAAAATGTATATTCTTTTAGCCTTTCATACCCTATGACATGTACAGTGAATGATTGAGCATTCTGAATTTTATTGACAAGTGGCATTTAGAACAAATGTATATTATTTAAATGTACTTTGACTTTTAGTTATTCTTTCATGTGGATGTTCTATTTGTTAGACTTAATATTAATTAACTTTAAATGTCATTCAATGTCTTGGGATCCTTAAGGAATCTAATCTGTTATGTTTCCTTATGCATGATTGTATGTTATTGCTTTTGCTACTTTATGTTTGACGTGTATGTTATTCTTTCTATAAAAAATAAAAAAATGTTTGGAAAACTTAGTAAAGATTTAGGTTAATTCTTTTGGATCCCTTGGCAGGGCGTTACATTCCTCAGGAGATACCAACTTTAGCCCCTTCGGGGTAAACATCCCCCATTGGCCCGTCTTATTAGGTTTCTCAATATTAGAGCTCCCCCCATCTCCATAAATGGTAGTGGGTTCTTAACAAATGTTACTAAAATTGTGGTCTTCTTCCTAGCGATAGGGCTCAGGGATACCATAGGCTTCAATGCTGAAATCACTTGGCCCCTTAAAGGAACATTAGTTGGAATTACCAGTCCCAAAAAGGCCTACTCTAGGGGACTGATTTTTCCCTCCTCCAATGTCTGGTTAGCATTAGCTTCACCTACCACTAGGGATTTCAAAAGGTCATTTATCTTGAATGGGTATTCCTCCATCTCTATACCTTTCTTTACTTCCATATTCGTCAAATTAGGCATCTTAACAATATCCTCCACCTTATCTTCCCTCTTGTCCTCCACTGGGTTCTTACCACCATGGTAGTCTTCCATATTTACAACTTCAAGACTCACAGGAGAGGATGAAGGCTCCCCAACCAAGATGAAGTCCTCCATAATGCTTGGCGAGCCCACCTTTTGTTTATCCTTCATAGAAATGGAAGGGCAATCTGATAAGACATGACCAAAGCATCCACACTTTTGCTATTCCAAACCTGTGTTCTCATATTCTATTGGTTGGACCTGTTTCCCCCATTTAGTGGACAACAAGATTGTAGTCGAGAGAGTCCTATTAATAGTGACATTCACACATAATCTAGAAAAAATAAGCCTAGATTTAAGCAAAGTTACCTAGTCAGCAATGACAAAGTGACCAAAAGTGTTCCCAATGCACCTTAGGATATTTTCATCCTAGAACTCCAGTCATAGTCCTTGTAAGAAAAGCCAAACTGGAGCCAGGCTCTGAAGCTCTCGAGTGATGTCAAAGCCAGGGTGCCATTTCACCAAGGTCAAAAAGTGTTTACCATTATAATAGGTCCTAGAAAGGATAGCTACCAGATCCTGAGTGGATGTGAAATGAAAGCAAAAAAGGCCACTGGGCATGGCCGAAACACAAAAATACCCTTCACCTTCCATTTCTAGATAACCCATTTCCTTGTCATCTCAATCAAAGGTCTGAAGGAGATAAACTATCCAACAATACAATGTTTAATGGAGGTTGTAGTGTTGTTCGCAACACTATCAAGGAAAGTCATTTTTGGTCTATTGATTCTGTCGATGACCTTGGGAACCTCAAGCTTAGTGTTTTCGACCTATTCTCCCATGAGTACATTCTTCCATCCTCCTTTGTGGGGTAGAGAACTAGTGGACCCAGCATCAATTCGAGCAGATTCAACTCCACAACCTGATTAGAGGTGCATATCTAACCCAACACACAACCTGACAACGTGGGGGAATCTTCTCTACAGAGATCTAGCACCATGTGTAGATCTAGGCACATCAAGACATCTAGCATGCTTGGGCCCTCGAGGGCCATGACCATTCAAACTTAAAATTGTGGGGTGAGTGGGAAATCTAGGAAAGTTTCTCAAGTCTTGATGTTGATGTTGAGAAAAAGGTATGATTTTTTTAATGTATGTCGAGAAAAAGGTGTGTTAAAATGGTAATTGTCATGGTTAAATTTGAAATTGGATATTATATTTGACCCAAGTAGTTCACTAACCCAATTAATATTGAAAAGCAATAAGATCCCAAACTTGGAATATTTTAAAATACAAATTATATAGAT
Source organism: Cupressus sempervirens (assembly GCA_028749045.1). NCBI lineage: Eukaryota > Viridiplantae > Streptophyta > Pinopsida > Cupressales > Cupressaceae > Cupressus > Cupressus sempervirens. The sequence goes on from CM053787.1 coordinate 649,435,976, forward strand.
GGACTCTTGAATTGAATTTAGTTTGATCTTAAACAAATAAAAGGTAGAATTTTTTTTGATGTTTTTTCATAGAAACACTATTCAAAATTTATTAATAATATTTAAAAAAATAACTATATCTATCAAAGTTCATTTTATACATTCATTAATGTAAAATTATAAAATTATTTACATTTGACATTTGTCATTTAAATCAAATTATAAATAATTATTATTTTTGCATGCAATCAATTTAAACTTGAATAGAAACAAGATTGTTAATTAAAGATTAAAAGAAAATATTTATTATAATTCTCAACAAACAATGACTATATTTCTAAATTTAGACACTCAAAACTAAAAATAAAAGAGTATAGAGAAAACCTTTAATCTTTAGAAACCCAAGATGGAAAATTAATAAGATTATAAATTTAAGACATTTAAAATGAAAATTGGTATTAGTTGAATTACAAATCTTCTTAATTATAATTCTAAATTTTAATAAACTAAATAAAACTTTAAATATTTTAAAATATAAATCCATCTTTGTTAAATCCTAAATACAATATTTATTTGAATCTTTGATTAGTTTTTAAAATTTAGGCTCTCAAAAACTTGTAAAAAATATAATTAAAAATTGCAACATTTAAAATAACTAAAAATTAAATAAATTTCTATTTTAAATTTTCTAGGAGATCAAGAAAATTAAAAATTACAACATTTAAAATAACTAAAAATTGGTGGAATGGATACCCCTTAGTCCTTGGTTCTTAAGAGAAGAGGCTAGGTGAAAAAAATTGACCTCAACCAAAAAAAACTAAAAATTAAATAAATTTATATCTTAAATTTTCTAGGAGATCAAGAAAGTGGAGATCTAACCTTTCAAGATTATGAATATTTTAAGTATTGAATTAATATTTATGGACTCTTAAATTAAATATTTAATGAACTGATGAGCCACATAGTGGCATGTACTTGTCATAATAGACTGGTAATTAATAAAAAAGTAACTTTGGGAATAAAATTAATTTTATAATTAATTTTATTTAAAAGAAAATTAAAATAAATTATTTTAATTCTTTTTAAATCATTGTGTAAATGACATTCAAATTTAATTTCAGGCAACAATCAAAGTTTTTTTAATGATACTTTTTTAAAATAAAAGTATTTAATATATATAATTTTTGTATAGATGTTTTATGTTATAATGGTGAAATATTTTGATCTACCTTTATATAAATGTAAAAACCGAATCGTATTTTCTAACATTTCTCCAAAAATAAAAGCAATTAAGTATAATATATATTTAAAAAGAAAACTTTTAGCTTTACACTTCTTTTACATAATATGTTAAATAATAAGAGGAGTATAACTATATCAAAGTATGTAACCTTTTACTCACAAAAAATAATCGTATAGTTATTTTATTAATTTTATTATATTTAGTGAATTATTTTTTAATATAATAATAATAATAATAATTTCTTATTTAAAAAGTATATTAACATAAAAAATAAAAATAAAAACTATTTAAATATATTTTTGAAAAGGAAAAGTCATTTTTACCAATGTATTTTCTATTAACATCAACATTTGTTATCTTTAAAATTAGTATATTATATTTATAAAAATTAATTATTTAACCCAATTGGAAGTGAATGTAAATCAAGTAGTAATTAAAAAAGACTACATTAAAAAATTTAAACAATCCTGAAAGCTTGCCCCAAAAAAATGAATATGGAGTACTCCAAAAAAGGGATCTATAAGACCAAATTGATTGAGCAATTCATAATTGAAATAAATAAATTATCTAACATTTAAAGTTAATTAAGTCGATAGGATTATTATGGGAGGTTTTGCACCCAGAAATTACTATTTCGTGAGAAATGTTGTGAAACCCTTTATAGTTGATTTTTTGGTGAGATATTGGTGAAAACATTTTTTTATAATTTTATTCTTCTCAATCTTAGTTTTAATGTTTTGGCAAGTTTCTATTTTGATTTCTTGTATATCTAGTAGTTCATAGATTCACATCTACTTTCTATTATATATGTTTGTTGAACATGTAAATGACATTGTAAATTACTATTAATTACTTCAATTTGATATTCATGTAATGTAGAATAGGCACCATAAATTATCAACAAAATATATTTTTTCTTATAATAGACAATAGTACACAAATATAAATATCTTTTTGAATTTTAATTAATTTAATTTAAAAAATAATTATTGTTGCTTTTATATTTGATAGAAAATTTATATATATATATATATATAAATTTATTCACAAATTTGTAAAGGAAAATAATTTTAAAAAAGTGTAACAAATGCTTTTTTTTAAAAAAAATTTTTGTCAATTAGATGGTGTTTTTAATATCCATTCCAAGTAATTATGTATAAATCTTAGTATTTATAGTGCTATTATTTGTGATAATCAAAATTCTCCTATTTTTCTAGGTCAAATGCTAAATTTTATATATGAACATTAATCATTATTATTTCAACATTATAGAAAAAGATCAATTTTTTTATATCGGTAAATGGCCAAAGGCTTGATTATATTAATTAATAAATATTCAAATTACATCAAAGTCCCTCTGTTCAAATGAGCACTAGTAGGAAAGAATGGGGAAGAAAACCTCCAGTCTAGCCCGAGACCAAGGTCCTTTATTATTACACCATAAAAGGGGCATACCCCAATTAAATTATCACAAATATTTAATATTACAATAAAGTGGATCAAAATCCAATGAATACAAATGATCATTTGACTCTCATATGAATTAGAGTCATAATACCAAAGAACTGTCCCATCCACTGCACTTTACCTCCATCCATTACATAACAATAAAATCATCCCTGTCATACTATCTTGACAATTGGATTGGTTAGAGATAGCAAAGTCACTATCTTCTTAAACATATAAGATAAGATCTCCTTGAAATATAGCATCTACAAGACTTTAAATAAAGCCTACCTATTTATTAAAAAGGCTATCTTTCCATTCTTTATTAACTAACTCCATGAAATTGCTAGCATAATGTTCATAGGCAAACCCTTCTAAAACCTGTTACATTGACTATAATTGAAACTGTCTATAGCTTTCCTAGTATACTGAAACATGTTAGAATCTTATACCCACTTTTCAATTCCTATTTTTTCCATAGATTGAAACTAAACCCCATCCCCTTTAATGAACTAGATAAAATGCTCTCAGTCTACAAAAACAAAACTAAAACCTCAAGCTTTATTTAAATCATAAATAAATCGAGATGCTAGCTAAATAAACCTCAGCTCTACATACTTAGTATGCCAAATACCTATCTAAACAAATAATTCACCGAACTCTGACTACAATCAATTAAAACTAAACAAAGCAAATAAACACACCAATCTATCTAAATTAGGAACTAAAAGAGAAAATGTTCTTCTAGGTCCATAAATCCACTTGCTAAAATGATAATCAATTCTTGAATGCAGTAAAAGCATCTGCTCAAATTGAGTGATAGAATACCACTTTTTAAATTTCAAAATAACTTCATTTGATTAAAACAAAATACATCCCTCCAATAAATCATATCAAAAAGGAGAACTAAATAAACATAAAATAGGGGATTGTGACCATTAACTATCATGACAGATAGATCGTAAATAAAACTAGCTATTCACATATGTGTTCATAATGAGTACAACAATTCAGATATGCAGGGACATTATATATCCACAAACACCTATTCTATCTAGCCTTTGGCTATATTTTTATTACAACATACATAAACTTACAACTAAACCCAAAACCATAATATATGCTAACAAAAACTAGTCTAGAACAATATTGGAATTGAGTTATAAACTTACAATCATGACAAACTACAGTACCCAAAAACTCCTAGCCTTCATAATAGAACATTACAAACTAAGAATCTAAACCTAAACAATTTCAACACCCCTTACTTCTTCCAAAAAACCATAATGACTTTTGCTATGTCGTTCAGATTTTCTAACTGAAAATGTGGAGGAAATTTGAAGGAAGACCTTTCTCTACTGGATTTCTCAATGTTAGGAGTGCATAATTCCAACTTGTCCAAATTACCGAAACCCACACCCAAATGAATTTAAGCCTTAAAGAGACCAAGATAATTGCTAAGCCAATCAATTCCATTTTCCAACATGATCCTTCACTAATGAAGAAGAAAATGGAAATAGGATTCTATTTTAGGCCGAACCATACTGAAAGCTATTGAATCCCTAATAATTTAAGCTAACCTGCTGGGAATATTTGCCACCATTAGAATCCCTAGAGGATGATTCATATACATCTTAGGGAGGGGCACTCTTAAGTTTTCCTCTAGACTCATGAAAGCTTCAACTACTCCTTGGCACCAAATGGGGTCGAAGATATTCAAACACAATCTTACCATGTCCCATTGTTGATCTTGGCTTTAGCCATACAACCGATAAATTTTCCTATGATGTTTTTGTTCATCCTCCAAGTATGCTCATAATTGAAGAACCCTTCACCTATTGCTCTCCTCACCACAATGTGGGTCATCCTGTCAACTAGCTTGAGAATCTGATTCCACCTTTCTGGCTTGATGTTACCTTGAAAGGCCATAGTGCAGATTTCTGCTGAGTGAAAAAAAAAATGAATGCATCCATATTTCTGAGGTGAAGCCAAATGAAAAAGAAATGCCAATGTCAATGAAAGGAAAATAAATAACAAAGTTTCTAGAGCCATCTTGATTCTTCTTGCCCTAAATAAGATACTTGATGTCACCTAGCAATAAAGTCGGCAAAGTACAACTAAGACACATGCATACATCATGAGTGTGTATGTTGAAAGCGCAAAATATTATGCAAGAAAAATAATGGTGTTTTTGTCAAAATCAAATTAACATCACCCTAATAAAACCATTAATTTTCATTGTGGCTTAGATAACCCAACACCTCTAAGCCTAACTCCTATGCACCTTTAGAAAGTTTATAAGATGAATGAACTTTAAGTTGCTAACCCACTAACACCTATCTTTATCTATATGTTACCTACTCTTATTCTCATAAAAAATATATACAGCTATATTGGAGCCACCTCACAACTAAAAAAGACTTAAAGCTAAAAGTGAAACTTCTAAGTTACAATTCATATTGCATCTTTATATTCCAAGAGATTTGCATCATTAGCTCCTTTATTCACCAGAAAGTCTGCCTTTGCTTACCTTCTCGAAAGATATGGCATATTCTGATTTTCCCAAATCGATCCAATAAATTAATAACTTCTTCTAACTTGGAATTAAGGACCCAATTGGGAGTTTCTATATTTCATATAGCATTTAGAACAATTTGCGAATTGCCTTCAATGAAGATTTTGGATAAACCTAAGTTTTGATAGAGCTTCAATCCTTCTTCCAATGCTTTGAGTTGTGCCAAGTTATTCGAAGTAGGACTCATAGGATTGGATTTTTTAGCAATCCATTGACCTAAGTCATCATTAATAATATATCAAATTCTTGTTGTCCCTGGATTACCTCTAGTTGCCCCATCAAAGTTAAGCTTTACCCATCCCTTTAGAGGGGGAGTCCATTTACACTTTTTTCTAGCTTCATGTGTCCATCCCAAATAGAAAAGAAGCCTTCTTCTTTTCTGGAATTCCTGAGATGGGAAATAGTTGTTTCAACTATGCTTGCTTCTATTTTTTCGACTATCTCTTTTGATGTCATCTCTAAACCATTGAAAATTCTCCCATTCCTTTCTTTCCAAACTTCCCACACAAGGACAAGAGGGCATATGTTTTGAAATTTATCATAGATTCCCTTACAAAGGTTGGTAGGCCTTCTTTTGAGAAGATCAGTTAATGATTTAGGCAATGGGGAAGAGCATCCTAACCTTTGTCTGAGCCATTCCCAATGAATTTGGGAGAATGGGTAGCTATGTAATAGATGGTCAACATCCTCACTATTATGCTTACAAAGAGAAAACCTTGAGGGACTTTCGAAACCTAGTTTATGAAATCTATTTGCCATCAAAATCCTATTTTGATATGCCAACCATAAGAAATATCCTGCTTTCGGAAGACAAGCAGGATCCCAACAGAGTTTGAAAGGGATCTCCACTTCATCCCACCTTTGTGAGTAGATTAGAACTTTGTATCCCTTTTTCACACTATACTTGCCATCATTTGATGTCACCTAGATGAGCTTTTCATTCCTCTCAAGCTGCTTAACTTTCTTGTCTTGTGTGATCTTTTCATATGCCTTAATAGTAGCTAAATCCATCTCTACATCTTTTAGAGGTTTCCAAATATAGCTAGAACTTCCTTCTATAGTGAACTTTTTTTTGTAGTTACTAACTGTAGTGCCCCATAAGTTAATTAGCTTTTCTTTGAGATTTCCTAGCATTTGACTGTTGTCTATTAGTGGATGCCCATCCCTAGAGTCTTCCCAAAAGAGGGATTCATCACCCCTACCAAAATCCCAAGTAAGATATTTACTAACAAGATGAAAACTCTTAACCATAAAATTACAACTCTCTAACCCTTTAGGAAGAGTCTTCATTCTAAAAATCGATAAAGGGTTTTCTAGATCTAGGTACTTATTTTACATAACCTTAGCCCATTTGTGCTAACTTTCCATAAAAAGTGCCAGATTAATTTGGCTCCTAATGCTTTATTTTTCCATTGTAAGTTCTTAATCCCTAACCCTCCCAAATCCTTAGGTTTGCAACTATTATGCCATTTAATGAGGGCCAATTTTTTGGATTCCTTGCAATCATTCCAAAGAATTTTTTTGAGTTTTGACTCAAACTTATGATGAAGATGCTTGGGTAAAGGAAGGCAAGACAAAGAGTATGTTCAGATGACTACTAAAACCAAACTTATCTTGATATTCTTCCCACCTTTTGAGGGCCACCTATCTTTCTAGTTGTCGATCTTAGCCTCCAATTTCTCCAGTGTGTTATACCAAACCTTATTGGATTGAACACCCTTCTCTAACTCAACTCTAAGGTACTTGCATGGGAACAAACCCTTTTTATATCCCATAATATGATAAATCTATTTTTCCACTTTTGGATCCATGTTCATAAAATATATCTTAGATTTCAATTCATTTACTTTCTGTTTGGATGCAATCATGTATTGCTCTATGATGGATTTTAAACCAATTGCCTCTTTTACTATACTTTTACTTGAGAGTATCATATCATTTGCATATTGTTGATGAGTAATGTTAGGAATATTCCTAGTGATGGTAACACCTTTAATCTCTTGATTATAGTAAGCCTTTTTCAGACATCTCCCAAAGGCTTCAGCCATAATTACATATAGAAATAGAGAAAGAGGGTATCCTTGTCTTATGCCTCTAGAGGTTTCAAAAGATCCTTCCAGGGACCCATTAATAAGAATAGATTTTTTTTTTGAGGAGATGCATTTATAGATAAGGTTAATCCATTGATGGAAAAAACTGAAGGCTTCTAGCATTTTGCAAAGAAACTACCAATCCTCCATATTGTAGGCTTTTTGGATGTCAACCTTCATGAACATGCAAGCCTCTTTATTCTTATGGGCAGAGTGAAGAGTTTCTTGAATAGTGAGAATACCATCAAGAATGGATCTACTCGGTATGAAGCCTATTTGTTCTTTGAAAATAATCTTTGGAAGAATAACTTTTAATCCATTTGCTAATAGCTTAGAGAATATTTTATAAATAGTTTTACACAGTGCAATGAGCCTAAAATCTCTTGGGCTCTCAAGCTTTGTCTTTTTTGGGATCAGAGTGAGAAAGGAGAAATTAATTTCAGCTAACATGAATCCACCATTCCTTGATGCTTCAATGGCTTTCCAAAGATCTACACCAATAATGTCCCAACATTTTTAATAAAAAATACCTCAAATCCATCTGGACCTAGAGCCTTATTGGGATTCATGTTTAAAACCACTACTTTGGCTTCTTCTAGGGTAGTAGGTTTATTTAATGCTTTATTATCTTCCATTATGATCACTTTAGGGATCACTTCAAGAAAATTGACTTGAGTAGCTCTATTTGAACCTTCAAAGTTATTTAATATTTTCTAAAAGTAATCCACAAAAATCTCCAAAATTTTTGTTGGTTTATCTATTGGAATACCCAAATGATTTTTAATACTAGATATTTTACTTTTAGCTCTATAATAAAGGGTAGAATAATGGAAGAATTTGGTGTTCTAATTTGCCTCCTCTAGCCACCTCTCTTGTGACTTTTTCCTCCAAAAAGATTTCTTCTTTGGATAATATTTCCTCTTGTTTAGCGAGTAATTCTTTTTCTAAAAGATAATTATCATTATTCATACCTTTCTTAATTATTTCTATATTTAATTTCTTTAATATATCTTTCATGTCCAATTTTTCTCTAAAAATATTATTAAAATGTTCTTTGTTCCATTTAAGAATCTTTTCTTTGAGCATCTTCATTTTAGACAAAAAAATGAACATCCTAGAGCCTTCAAAATTCCCTTGAGACCATCACTCTTTGATATTGTCTAAAAAGTTGGAATCTTAAAAACCACATTATTTCGCATTTAAATGAGTTCCTAGTAGGTTTAGGTGGCTCAGAAAAATCAATTCTAATTGGAAGGTGATCAAAACCAATAATCGACAAAATAGAAGATTGGATGTTCAATTTATTAACATCTAGTTCTCCTTTTATGAAGAATCTATCTAGTTTTTCAGCTATATACAGAAAATCCTTCCATTTGTTATTCCATGTAAAGTTCCCATTATTAAATGGGATATCCATCAAATGATGGAGTTCACACCATTTTAAAAAATCTCTAGAAGATTGCGATATTTGTTGAGAACCCCCTATTTTTTCATTCAAGTCTAAAATGGTACTAAAATCTTCACCTGGTACGATAAGGCTATTCTTATGATTCTGTAGAAATATACTAATTTCATCCAAACCCATCTTTTCTCTAAATTGCTAATTGACCCATATATGTTAATTAGAATAAATTTGAGATTGGATTTCAGACTTTTGACAATACCACTAATCCAATTATTGTTTGTGGTAATTAAATCTAAGGTTACTTTCATATGATTCCAAATGAATCCTAAACCCTTGGATGCAACTAAAGATTCTTGCATAGAAATACTCCAATTACCTAACCTCTTGCCTAATTTAATACCTTCTATCTTATTTAGTTTAGTTTCCTATAATAAAATAATTTTAGAATCAAATAGATTTAGATTTTGTTTTAGTAACCTTTTTCTACTAGGGGCATTTAAACCCCTAGAGTTCCATGTTGTTATTTCCATGTTTCCTTGGGAAGGCACTTCCCCTTTCCCATTGTAAAATATCTAATCAATTTTTTGCTGACCTCTATTCTGACTTTCCACTTCCCTAAGTACTTTAAGAGATTTTCTACCTCTTTTCACCTTTGATTTACCATATTTAGGTGAGCTTAAACCTGCCCTATTCATCTGAATTCAAAGCTGCTACATGTTCTTTGGCTCATTTTGAGTAGCAGTCAACTTGCTACTATCTTTTCCATCCATTTCTTCATTTTATAGTTCTCTTAAAATTAGATTTATTATACTTGACTAATTATTCATCTCTAAATTTGAACATTCTTTTCTTTCCTTTCCCATAGCCTTCTCTCTTTGCTCTATATGTGTTCTATTTTCACTTATCTATGGTTGACTCTTATCTTTATCCTCATTCTCAATCTTCATCAAATCTCTTTTTAAATCTTCACATGTATAATTGTCTCCTCCTACTTTGAATACGTTTTGGATTAGATCTTCTCTCTGAACCTCAGTGCTTTTATCAATATTCTCAAAACTCAACACTTGGATTAACTCCTCGGTCAAAAGATCAAGGTTGTCTTCTTGTGACTTTGAAATGCTCATATTCTCCAATTCTTCTTTCCATATTGTATCCCTATGTAAGAAATCATGAAGTTCTTTTGTAAGAGGATTTTCTGCTTTATATAATTCACTATTCTTATCCTTTTGATTGCTGACTAGCATAAATGGTGAACTGATTGAAGATGGTGGTGTCTGCCAAAATTTGAATAAACTAGTGAAAGCCTCTTTATTGGGATTTTCTATTCTACCCTCTATTACATTCGAATGGTGATGATCAGCTTTAGTATCCTCAACTGGTGTTTTTGGTTCCCCTTCTCCTCCTACTTTCAATTCGAATAAAAGGGAGTTTTTTGCATCCTCTAAACTACCCTCTTCAATACTGAGTAATTCCTTTGATTGTTGTATTACTGTGATATCTAAATCTTTGGCTTCCGCACAAAGGTTTAATTTTTTATTCATATCATCTTTTCTATTGTTTATGTTTAATCCTTGGAGGTCTATATCAATGATGCTAGACTTTTCATTTTCCTTATCTTTGGATTTCAGCTGTCTATCAGAGTTCTATAATTTTATGCCCACACTATTCTCTATGCCCTTACCTTCTTCTACCATCTTTCTCTTTCCTTTACTATTGTTTGATACACTCTATTTTTCTTTATTGGATCTCTACTTTTTTATTGACTTGTCTACTTGTTTAAGCCTTCAATTCTTCCTATGATCAGCCTTTACAACTAAGCTAAGATTCAGTCTTTCTACTGATACCAATTCCACCTTCCCTCTTTTATTTTCCCTTTCTGTACATGTGGGTTTTGAGAGAATCTCAATCTTCTGATAGGAATGTGAAGGAGTCTTATTATCAAAAATCATTTGGCATATTCTATTTTTCCTAATTCTCATCATCGAAAACTCATTGTTGAAATTTGAAGTGGTAGTGTTTTAAATCTGATCTTCCTATTGTCATCTAATCTTATTATTTTTGATATTTTACAGTCAAAGCTATGTAAATTTAGATTATATGTCACTCTGTTTGTAATTACTTTTGTTTGTATAGAAATTGATTAATTAATCTTACTTTTGATAAACATTTTCACATTGTTACAACACTGAAAAGAAGAGTCTATACCTATTATATCTCCCATAGATGTACCTAATTTCCTATGTATATCTATGTAATGCAACTTTGGAGGTAGAGATTGAATGATAAACCATGTTGGTAACATGATATCTAACACTTCTTCCCTACAATCTGGGAAGCATTCTAAAAATTTAATAGCATATCCTTTAAAAAAACACTCAGATACAAAAATAATGTCTTTTTTAACATATTCATCCTTACAATGCAAATAAAGTATTCTATCTGAATAGTGAGAAATACTTACCTAGTCCTCACAATTATCCTATAGCCAATTAGAGAGACTGAGAAATTCTTTCTTAGGGCCATTCCAAAAGGCAAATACTCTGACCTTTTGACAATCATGCCATTTGTCTTCACTTTCTTGATTGCTAATAATAGTGATATTGTCATCAGGAATTGGAGCCAGGATATTAGAAGGCTTACTGAGCTTTGATGGAGCATGAGAACTCATAGCAATGGGTCTCCAATGAGGGGGAATATATGATCTAGGAGAAGCACCAAGAGATGGAGGATATACAAACCCTAACCTATTAGGATGTTCTAGAGGATAATGGAGATGATCAGCAAGCTCATTCATGCAAAACCCTATTTGTTTATGGAATAATTTTTTTGAAGTTTGAATGAGCATACTTAGTGAGATTAAAAACCCTACTTTGGTTGTTGAGGTCAGCAGTAGTAAAAATAATAGGTTGTGATCTTCAAAACCCTGATGAGCAAGTAGATTTACGAGGAGATTTGAGCTCGGAGTGGCAATACTGAGGCAGACTCTCCACTTGCCTTCTTCTTTCCTCCAGCTACAAGATAATGGATCCGTGAACATTAGGTTGCTATCCCTGATGTTCCTTGTCCTCAAATCTCTTTAGAATCAACAAATTATTCTCAATTTTGACTACATAATCCAACCTTGCCAAATCTTTTTGGGCAGGGATACATTGTGCTTTGATCCAGGACTTCACATTCGCCTTGGGATTGTTGCCCTTCCCTGACTAGAAATTAGGGTTTTTTGAACCAGATTTATTGCTATGATCGATCAATGGGCCTAATTTTTTCGTGTATCTAGGTAAGTTCATCATTTTCACACTTCTTTTTTAATTTTGTGTCTTATAGAAAAAGATCAATTCTATCAACCATACCCATGAAAAAATATTTCTACCATATGAGACTCTTTAAAAATAAATAAATATCAAATTTTATTTTATTATTTACAATTAAAAAAAGTTATATGTATTCACAAAGAAAAATATATTCTAATTTTGAAAATTGAAATTATTTTCTTTGCCTTCTTCTTTTACAAGAGCTTCATTTATGTATGGATTGTCATTATCAATAGTTAAACTATGTATATATATTTAAGCTATAAGTATGTGGCAATTTGATTTTTATTTATTAGGGTTGATAGGTAATTTACATTATATTTCCAATGTAGGATTTGCTCATATATTTCTTATTAATAGATTTTGTAAACTATTATATAATTTCTCCAAGATTTGACAATTAAAATTATTTAAAAACATTAATTATTGCTATATAAAATCTAAAGGTTCTTAGTTGTCTTCTTTCACATTCATATGAACAAATGAATCCTATATACTAATCCTTTAGTAATAATCAAATATGAAAAAAATATTATTTTATAATTGATTTATGAGTGCAAAACTATTGAATAATTGAATAGAAATGAATGCAGTAGTGTTACCTATGATAAATACAATAAATATAGACATGTAATACTAATAAACAAAAAGGAAACCAAATTTAGTGTAAGATTTTATGAGGGGAATCTAGAAGCCATACAAACGCAACATTTCAATTTTGAAAACAAAATGCTCGAAATCAAGAAAGTGTAGGTATCATTGGAAATTGGGTCTGCCAAAAAGCTCACCATGATACCAATCTGATGAGGAGCAATCACAAACTTGATGATAAAACATTCCATACCGAACCAAAAGCATAGGGAACCTAACAAGAATCGATAAGAAGACTGATTCACCATTAAAAACAACACATATTTTCACTACATATAACTATCTGCAGATTACAAAATGGATGGCTCTCTAGCGGTAGCCAGAGAGCCACTTACATTTCCTTCTATTCACTCACTCTCTATCAAAATATTATCTTTTTTCCCTTATCGATTCTCCTCTCTATCCCTTCAATCTCTTCCTCTTATAACATTTGACATAGTTATGAAGTCTTACGCGATGGTTTAGATTCTTGACAGTTACAAAACAAACTCATCAACTTCCCTATGGTAATTTATCAATAACATTGGTGGCTGAAATCCTTCTATTTTGGATACATTACATTGCAATTTTAAACAATAAAAATTTGTCATTGTATAAGGGAATTTGAAGGCCTTAAATATTTATAAAACTTTGAACAAAAGAGTCAAATGACGAGGTGCCTCTGCACCACATCTCCACATATCTTTCAATGAAACTCCAATTCCAAAGGGGATACCAAGATATCTGGTAATGACTCCATGTTTTATCTCTTTCCAATAATTAGGAATCCATGGGTGCTGAGAGTTGGGAAGAGTCTTCCAAAATTCTATTTTTTGAGTAGCAATTTTGGAACCTGAAATTGTGCAATAGAAATTGATGACATCCAACAGATTATTGACATACTCAGTTGAGTTTTGGAGAAAAATCATGTTGTCATAGACAAAATGGGAGTTGAAGACTATCATGTGGCCAGGAAGGGAGATGGCATGAATAAGGTGAGTCTCTTGAGCATGTTGAAGGAGATAACCAAGGGTATCAGTAGAGAGGACATAAATAAATTTTGTTAAAACTTAAATAAGATATTTACTTGAAACTTCAACAAACAAATATGAACTCGTGGGGTGATCTTGTATCCCAGCCTCTTTTTTAATAAATAAGTATTATTTTTAAAATTTAAACTCTCAAAAATTGCAGAACATAGTTAAAAATTATAACATTAAAAAAATATACTATTAACTAAAAATTAAATAGATTTTTATCTTACATTTTCTACTAGATCAAGAAAGTGGAGATCTAGCCTTTCAAAATTACAAATCTACAAATTATTGAACTATTTCTTAAAAGCCAATTAATATTTATGGACTCTTAAATTAAATATTTAACGAAACGATATCTCCATTTCTAAATATAGACGTGCAAAACTTTAAAAAAACAACACGACAATTTAATGTAAGAGTTTCCAAGAGTAATCTCGAAGCTACCGTTTCAATTTTGGAAAAAGACTGCTAAATTACAGGAGTTTATAATAGCAACCAACCATGAGGCCCTTTAAACCCAACATTTCAAGGGAAAAACAATCTGCAATTATCAAATTATCTCTCCAAATCAAGAAAGCGCAGATATCATTAGAAATTGGGTCTGCAAAAAGCCGGCCGTGAAGAATTTGGTGCCCTCTCATGGGAAGGGAAAAGTATTGAAGAAGAAAATACAACATTCAGCAACAAGGGTTATGAAGAAAGGTGGGGATGTGGGTATGGAGCCGCCATTGTTACAGTTGGAGGAGGAGGGTTGTGTTGTGAAGAAAGATAATGAGATGGGCATGAAACCCATTAATGATTCTTACTGACCCTTCTCCAGTAATTTGGTTAGCATCAAAGTAACTAGAAATTGCTATATTAGGAACTTCACTCAATGGTTTAGGTTAAGGTCAATTTAGAGACAATTCAAGAAAGCAATCCATTTGGCTAGAGCTGATGGCATATGAGGAAATATTAAAGGCAACTAAAACTCTCATTACTTTCAACCTAGTAGTAGTAACATCTAGATAGTAATGATAAAAGATAAATAATGATGTGATTTTTTCGTTATTATTTGACCTTGTACTTTTTTGTGGGATCTTGAATACAATTTATTTTAGAATTATTAGAAAGAAATTTGATTTTAAAGAGGGGTAAACGCTTTGACCTGGAGCTATGAACTAGTGAGGCCACAAACGGAGGACCTCATCCCCATGAGATTTGAACCTTGATGGCAAGGATAACAACATAACAACTTAACCATCACAACATGCCACTATTAGCATTATCAAAAAGAAATTGTACATAATTCTATAATTTAATTTTTCAATCAATCAATCTAAACTAACATTTTCAAACTAACCCTCTCCTATCCATTTTGCATACAATGTAAATATCCCTTCATAGGTTATATATATGAATTCCATGATCTCTCTGGATTATCTAAGCTATATCTAATAGCAATTATTTCAAGAAACATCTTTTAGAAACTTTTACATGAGAATAATATTCAACATTCTCCACATCTAAAATATCAAGCATACCCTTAGTTATAGTGGAAAAATCCTTATACAATGATTTGGACTTTTCATTTATCCATACTAGAGGTCACTCTATTCACTGCTACTTCCAAAGTTTTTCCACCATCATGTAATTTTCCATTCATGAAAACACAACACCCAGTAACTGGTGTGGAAAAGGATCATGAGGTGGGTAGCATAAAGCCCATTAAGGTCAAGATTAAAAGATCAGAGGTTTGTGCTGAAAGAATGAAGGAGAAAAAATAGAGCCCAAGATATTTTATGATGAAAGATCATGAAATGGGCATCAAAGTTGAAAAATCACAAGCATCTCAGAAGCTGCCATTACCAAAGTTACACATGGTTTCTTCTTGTGTTGGAAACCAAACCATTAGAAGAGAATGAAGAAGATTACATGTTATCTATGAAGATGAAGAGGAGGAAGAGGAAGAGCCAATTAAAAGAAGCAAAACATCTCCTGAGAACAAATCACAAATTTCTACCATTTCTTTTCATAGAGAAGAACAGGCAGGTAAAAATAATTGTTCTTCTTTTTTGGATTCTCACAAAGAAGAAGAAGAAATCATGTGGGGGCTGGTTTCAGGATTAGAGCTTGAAACTAATATTGACACCATTAACAAATGGAAAGAAGAGGAGGTTGCTCTGTAGGTTGAAAAATTCTTGGGAGGGCTTGAACTTGCAGCAAAGATTGATGATGAATTAATGAGAGAAGCTCGGCTTGGATGCAATAAGCTCAAATTGCTACCCACCCTGGCCAAGCTTCTTTTAACAACAAAGTGCAAATTATTGCTAGAGTTGCTTCTTTCTAGAGGAATTCTTGGCCTCCTAAAGAATTGGATAGGAGACACAACATTGAGCACTGAGATTATGAAAATGTTGCTGAAGATGGGAGTTGTAGATGATAACAAAATGCTTTTCATGGAGGAAATGAAAAAGAGTGGTTTGGAAAGGAATGTGATGTTGCTCTCAGCATCTGATGGAGAGACTGAATTGAATAGAAGACTTGCAAAATCACTCCTTAATTCATATCTATTGTAACTTATTTTATTTGCATGGATGAAGAAATGTGCCCAATTCAATTGAATTTATGTATTGGAAACATAAATGTTCATTCATATGAGATTGCATTCAATTCTTTATATTTACTATTTTTTATACAATCATAATAAATGTTCATTCATATCAGATTTGTTTACTATTATCTGTTTGTTGTAAATTATAGTTTAAGAGTGTGCTTTTTTCTTTTATTCCCTTCCAGTTGTAGCTCATACTTCTCAATTTAAGTGACATATTTATTGAATTAGAAATAATTTATTTTTGATTTATTAGGATTTGTTTTCATTTTAGATAACTTGAAATTTAATAGAATCATAAATGTTCAATCTTATTGGATTTGCATCTATATCTATTCTAAAATATTGTCATGGTTGAAAGCTATATTTGTTTGCCCTTATGAATTGTGGAAATTATATCTATTTGATCGTATGAACTGGTTTGATATTCTTAATATCTGTATATTTTCAGGGAAGTAATAAATATTTGTTTGAATCTATTTGTTTTTCTTTATATTTGCATCGATTCATTTTTTTTGAACAAAGTATACTTTTCTATCAGTAATTAAATATTAAATAAAATTACAAGTATAACATTTTCACATTTCATGATAAATGTTCAATGATTTATGAAGTTAATTGCATTTTCACTAATTTTCTAATTTCAATGTGTTCTCAATTATTTTATCAATGAATCCTACTCTATTAATGTTCAATAGTGCTAAATTTGATTTAGTAATCAATTTTTTTTATCAATAGATCATAGTCCATCATTGTTTAATATAGTACATATTTTCACAGAAATGAAAGTGTTCGTTTATATTGAATTTGTTCATCATATTTATTATAAATTTGGTATGACATTATGCTTTAAATCATTCTTCTCAATCAGATAAATATATATGTAATGAAATGAAAACATAATTTATGTTTCTTCATATAGAATTGTTCATTCCATTTATTTGCTTTCATTTTTATTAGAATATTTTAAATTTTAAAACTTAGTTTTCTACCTATATTTAAATATTAAATAAAATATTATGAATTTTATAAATTGAACTTTCAAACAAATGTTTATATATAGAAGAATCATAAATGTTTATTAAAATTTTATTGTTTTTTTTCTTATATTTGCTTATTTACATTGTTAACAAAATTAAAAAAATCTACAATAAGATTCAAACATTAAATAAAATAATCATTTGCAATATCAGAAAAAATGCAAACACCCAAAACCCATATAATAACCCAAAATGGTCATGATGGAGCCAACAACTAAACCAAATCACATGCAAAATGGAAGAACGCTAAAATATAGCAGTATAGCTCAATATTAGACCACTATCTAATAAAACACATATTAGACCACTATGTAATAACACATTGGTTCTTGCAACAAATACTTGATAAGGCTATATTTCCTTTTTCAATCTCATGCATCCAAAATACAGATGCAATACTCTTTCATTGATTTCTCTTTTCTTATGTGACATGCTATAATCTTTAGTGCCAAGTGTACTGTAAGTAGGATGATGAGCAGAATACTTGTGATACTGAACTACTAAAAAGTAACATTCCTACTATTGATAAGGTTATAGATGTTTACATCTAAGGTACTCCTACAATTGATGCTAAAACTAATAAGAAAGATGTTGAAGATGAGAAGAGAGACGACGAGGAAGAAAATACATATGAAGGAGAGAAATTTCAAAATGAGAAGGTTACATTTTAGACATAATTAGTTGTGATAGAAATTTAGATAGAGAAGGTGACAGATGAGAAGGTCACCTAGTTGAAGGTTGATGCAAGAGACACTCATGTTGAGGTAGTTTAAGAGTTCCTTGATAAGGAAAAGATGGAATTATATAAAGTATATCTAATCAAAGGTCTAGTTAGTATTAATGCACTTAGTCCTATTCAAATGATGAATATTGTATCACTAATACAAGAAAAGAGTAGGAAAGAGATATAGATGACACACATCAAGGATAATGAACTTTTGAAATTTTCATCTAATGTGTTGGAGAAGATTAAATATAAAAATGAAACTCTATCTTGCCAACTAAAGAGTCTTATTAGTGATACAAGTTGAATTTATTTTTGTGTTGGATGGGAGAGATGGAGGTGCCCTAGCTTGGTTGCAAGGTTGCATGCGGGAGTTTTGTGGAAGTGTTTCAACAATGGAGTAGTTTTTTGTTTATTGCAGTGGATTTTGTTTCTGTTTGGCGTCTGTGGGGACTTTTTCAATTTGCTGACAGCTGTTCTGATTTTTGTTTGTTTTCTTGGCTTCCATCTTTGCATGGTACAAATTTTAATGGCATTAGTTGTGGATTTTTTTTCATGGTCAAGGCTCATAATTGGTCCTCTTCAAGAATGCATTCACAACAAGTAGATATATTTTATACAAGTGTTGGCCCTAATATGAACAAGGTTAATGGGTGTCTTCCTAGAACCCATGATCACCCAATTTTGGTCATTTCTCCTAATTTGGTGGAAGAAGATGTCTCATATTGGAGTATACATGCTCTAATCTGTAAGTTTCTTGGTATTCACATTCCTTTGTCCACTCTCGAGGCTTGGATCTGGCATTACTGACAGATTGAAGGAGATATGGACATTATGCTTGCAACAAATAATTATTTTATGGTTATTTTCTCGAATATGGCAGATTGCAATAGAGTTTTTGAAGGTGACCCATATTATTAAAATTAGGTTTGATTATTTATCAAACCATAGCATGTAGGTTTTAATTTAGCTAAAGAGATGCCTTCTTGAGTTCCTATTTGGGTTTTTCTACCTCGCCTCCCCCTGGAGTTTTGGCGAGAAGACATTTAACATAAAATTGCTAGTCTCTTGGGAAAGCTTGTGGTAGTTGCTACATAAACGTTTGGTAATAAGATGATTTCTTTTGCTTAGACTTGTGTTGAGATAGATGAAAATAATCCCCTATCGGATTCGATGGAAATTTTTTTGGGATCTTCATCATGGATTCAACAGTTAGATTATGAATCTCTACCTTTTTGATGTCGATTTTGTCATGAGTATGGCCATCTCCTATGATATTACCCATAAAATTCATAAGGAAGCTGATTCTTCCTCTTCGACACCTCCTCCTCTAAGTAAAGAGGATAAAGGGAAATCTCCCATGATGGCTAAACCTTAGGGAAAGGACAAGGAAGGATTTGTACTTGTTAAAACTAAGGCTAAAGGATGTCATTAGAAGAGGCCATTCAAGGATACACAGACAAATGGAGGCTTTAGCAGGTTTGAGTTGCTAGAGAAGTTAGCTTTGGAAGAAGGGGTCCTACATGTGGTCACTTCTAATAATGTTGGGATCAGTATGGAGGTTGTAACACCTCTTGAACTAGAACTTGTTCAAGCTATTGAGGGACAACAAGTGGCTCAAGTGACTTTAAATAATTCCATAGAGGATGACATTATTTTGGAAGATTTAGTTAGAGAAGTTTTAGTTTCATCTCAAAATGAGGGTTCATCTCATAGATTGGGAGTACAAAAATGACCCCTTAAGAAAGGTCTTGCTAATAGCTCCTCAAAAGGGTGGAAGATAGACCTTGAAAAGATAAAAATGACTGGAGATTTTTTGATGGAATCTAGGCTTGTTAAACCTATTGATGCTTACTTGTCTCAAAGCCCTCAATGATCATTCTCTCTTGGACTGTGAGGGGTTTGAATAACACCTGTCATCAAAAAGCTATTCATGATTTTATTGCAATTCATTCTCTAGATGTCTTTTGTGTTCAAGAGACTAAGGTTTCTATTCAGATTATGTGTCAGCATGCTCCACTCATTTGGTATGCTGGTCACTGTCAAAGTATTAGTTCACAAGGGAATTTTTGAGGTTTGGCTTTGTTTTGGGACCCTCATAAGATTTCTCCCCTTTGGTGGATTTCTAGTCATTACTCAATCTTTATGGTGGCTACTTCCTTGGACTTTGGTGAGACTATTCTTGTGACAAATATTTATGCCCCTATTGACATTTGTGGGAAGATTCATCTCTAGGATCACATTAGGTATGTGCTTTCTTGTGCTCCTTATTTTCCTCGAATTTTAGGAGTCAATTTTAATTCTATTTTAAGTCTTGAGAAGAAAAGAGGAGGTTGGCCTAGGCTTGGCCTTGCTTTTGATCTTTTTCAAGCCAGGGTGGATATTCTTTCTGTTATTGATGTTAAGCCTTCAAATGGGATTTTCACATGGAACAATAGATGGAGTGATCAGGAAGCTATCTCAGACTATTTGGATAGATTTCTTGTTTCATGTTATTGGGTTGGCGGTGGCCTAATTATGAGTTCTAAAATTCTTGATTGGAGAGGCTCTGGTCATTGGCCAATTAAGTTCTCTTCTTCTCCTGTTGCACTACCTAAGAACCCTTCTTCTAGATTTCATCTTATGTGACTCCAAGACTTGTCCCTTTATGAATTGATGGCTAAGTGGTGAAGAGGGGGTGGCCCCAACTTATGGCATGGCTATGTTTGTCTTTGAGAAGAAACTTAAATATGTCAAATATCATCTTAAGAGATGGAATACTTATTTCTTTGGGAACCTTTAGTCTAGAAAGAGGAATTCTCTAGATCATTTTGTAGTGATTACTCACCAAATTAGAGACTCTAGGATTACAGGGGCTCTTAGCAGGGCAAAATCCCAAGCTATGTGGGATGTGGAATAATGGGAACTTTGGTAAGAGATTTATTGGAAACAAAAGGCTCGCATTGATTGGCTGAAAGAAGGGAATAGAAATACTGGTCTTTTTCATTATTCTATGAATGATTCTCTTCTTCATCTAATTTTGATATTTGAACTTGAAGAGGTTGTGTTTGGGATGAATAAAGATACAGCTCCAGGCCCAGATGGCTTCCCTATGGAATTCTTTTAGGAATTTTGGGAAATTATTAATATGGATCTCTTGGAGTTGGTTAAGGAATCCCTTTAGAATAAGAAAATGTTTTTGTGCATTGAACTGTACTTTACTGACTCTTATCCCTAAGAAAGAAGGTGCTAACAATCTTGACTCCTTTCATCCCATTGCTCTTTGTAATGTTGTATACAAAATTATCACCAAATAGATTGCTGAAAGACTCAAGATAATCCTTCCAGTTGTGATTTCAGAGGAACAAGGTAGTTTTGTGGTTGGTAAGCAAATTCTTGATGGAATTGTTATTGCTTTTGAATTTATTCATTCTTTGCATACATCAAAAGAGTGAGCTATGTTCATTAAGTTGGATATGGCTAAGGCTTGTGACAGAGTCAAATGGAGTTTTCTCCAAAAGATCGTCTTTGGCCTTTGGTTTCTACCAACAGTGGGTGAACTAGATTATGAGTTGTGTTACTTCAGCTTCATTTTTTGTTTTGGTGAATGGTGTTCCTTTAGAGCCCTTTGGTGCCTCTAGACGACTTCAACAAGGGGATCCTATTTCACTTTATCTCTTTATCATTATAGCTGAGGGTTTGTGCCACTTTCTTAAGCTTCGTGCTCACTAGGGTTTGATTCATGGGTGGAAATGGGGTGCTAGCTTGCCTCCTATTTCAAATCTTCAATTTGTGAATGATAATTCATTTATGGGATATGCATGTCTTTAGGAAGCTACTTCTTTTAGGCATGCTTTTGATGTGTATCTTGCAGCTTTGGGATAGAAAGTTAATGAGAACAAATTCTCCATTTTTTTCTTCAATACTCTAAAGGCTATTTAGTGGTGTATTACTGATATTTTGAGGATTCTGATTGGGTCTCTTCCCTTTGTTTATTTGGGTATTCCTTTTACTGTTGGTACACATCCTAGATCTTCCTAGCAAGTTTTTCTTGATAAACTATGGCAAAAGGTTAATCGTTGGACTCATTGATGGATATCAATTGCTACTCACCTAACTCTACTAAAATTGGTTATTCAAGCCCTTCTTATATATAGGTGTTTTGTTTAGGCTGATCCTATGTATTTTCTTCAGGAATTTGATGCTCTATCTCGTCAATTCCTTTGGAGTGGTAATCTTTCAACTTCTAAATGGAGTCTTGTTAAATGGGAAATAGTGTGTAGACCTTAGAAGGAGGGTGGCCTTGGCTTACAATTATCTATTTTAAATGGATAGGTTCTCATTGAAAAACTTTTTTGGCGTTGGTGTACTAACTGACATCAACTTTGGGCTTGTATTCTCACTCATAAGTATTTTCAAAATATTGATGGGGTTGAAGTTCATCACTTTCCTCTAGAAGGGAGAGGTTCCATGATTTGGAATACGCTAAATTTTGGAGCTCAGTTGGTTAAAGATGGTCTCTTTTGGATTTGTCATTCAGGATCACAATCTTTACTTTGGTTTGACTCTTGTGACAAGCACCCTCCTATTCTTACCATTCACCCTCATTTACATGCCTTCTATCAAAATTTTAATTTTTTTGGTTGGGATATAGTTGATTTTTATAAGATAGGGTGCATTAGAGGTTTGGCTCCTTCCTTTTCTTGGAAACACCTCTTTGAATGGCCTCCAAGAGGATCTAAGGAGGATAGGAAGGAGTTGTTTTAGATTTTGTAGTCTCATGAGTGTACTACTTTGGTTGGTAATGATGTGCTTGCTTGGGACAATGAAGATTTGTCTATAAAATTTTCAATGTCTATAGGATATATTGAGCTTCTTCAGTAAAAAATGGGGGACATTAAGATGCCTTGGTGGACGCAAGTCTGGTTCAAGTTTTCTTGGCCCAAATGTATTTTTTTAATATGGTTGGTGGTCCATAACTAATGTCTTACATGGGATAATTTATGCAAGCATGGCTTTCATGAACCCTCAATGTGTGTTCTATGCTAGACTAGTGAAGAAAATATCTCTCACCTCTTTTTCCATTTCTCTTTCACTAGACATATTTGGCACTCTTGGTGGAATGTGTGGAACCAATCCTGTTGGCATGTTTCCTTACTGGCAAAATTCTTTGCTTGTTGGAGTAAGGCTCCTATAAAGACTTCATTTCTTCAAGTTGCCTAGACTGTTGGACCCTCCTTTATTATTTGGCATATCTGGTTGGAAAGGAACTATCGTATCTTTAAGAATGGGTTTTTAGAGGTTCCTCACTTATGGTGGAATATTCTCCATTCTTTGGGTGAAACTATTTCTGCAAAATGTGACACTTTTGAGGCCATGGAACTAAGGGAGGATATTTTGAATAATTGTTTGAATATTCTCCTTTCACATGGAAAACCGTTAAGAAAGATGTGTAGACATCCCTTGCGAAAGATAAATAGGGTGGGGAAGTGGAGTTCCCCTCTGCAAGGTAATCTTAAAATCAACACGGATGAGTCTTCCAAGGGAAAACCAAACCCTGCTGGCATTGGTGGTGTTGGTAGAGATAGTAAGGGGGATGTCTAGTTTGTGTTTTCTAGTTATAAAGTTCATCACACTAACAACCTAATGGAGGCCATAGCTATTTTTATGATGTGAAGAATTCATGCAACCTTGGTTGGAGAAGGCTTATCTATGAATTTGATTCACAAGTGGTGATACATCTATTAAATCAACAACATTTTGAAGCTGTTAGTTGGAGGTTAGCCCTGATTGTGGACTAGATTCATAATTTGTGTACTTATTTGGAGTATGTTACTTTCACTCATATTCCTAGGGAATGGAATAGTGTTGCTAATTGTTTGGCCAAGTGGGCTTCTGAACACATGTGTAATTGGAACATTGTTGATAAGACTCACCTTCTGATGGGCTTGTCCCGTCAACTTGATCACTTGTTTGATCTTGAAAAGGTTGTCTAATGCCCTTTCTTTATTTGTTCTTGTTTTTATTTTAGCTTGAATAAAGTTTCACCCCTCCTTTTATTAAAAATAAAAGAGTCTTATTAGTAAAAATATAAGTACAAACTTCAAATCCTTAGAAAAAATTTCTATAATCAAAGTGAAGGATGAATTTGATAAAAGGAAATACAATTATTTATGTTCTTTAAATGAAAAATATTGAATACCTAACCATCTTCAGGAAGCTACTTCTTTTAGGCATGCTTTGGATGTGTATCTTGTAGCTTCAGGATAGAAAGTTAATGAGAAAAAATCCTCCATTTTTTTCTTCAATACTACCCAAGCTATTTAGAGGTGTATTGCTACTATTTTAATGTTTCTAATTGGGTCTCTCCCCTTTTTTTATTTGGGTATTCCTTTTAGTGTTGGTAGACATTCTAGATCTTCCTGGAAAGTTTTTCTTGATAAACTACGACAACAGGTTAATCATTGGACTCATTGATGGCTATCACTTGCTACTCGCTTAACTTTATTAAAATCGATTATTCAAGCCTTTCTTATTTACAAGTGTTTTTTGCAAGCTGATCCTATGTATTTTCTTCAGGAATTTGATGCTCTATCCTATCAATTCCTTTGGAGTGGGAACCTTTCAAATTCTAAATGAAGTCTGGTTAAATGGGTATTTTCTCATTGCAAAACTTTATTGGCGTTGGTGTACTAACCAACATCAACTTTGGGCTCGTATTCTCACTCATAAGTATTTTCCAAATATTGATGGGGTTGAAGTTCATCGCTTTCCTTTGGAAGGGAGAGGTTCCATGATTTGGAATACGCTAAATTTTGGAGCTCAGTTGGATAAAGATGGTCTCTTTTGGATTTTTCATTTGGGATCACAAGCTTTATTTTGACTTGACTCTTGTGATGGACACCCTCCTATTCTTACCACTCATCCTCAATTATATGCCCTTTATCAAACTTTTAGTGCTTTTGGTTGGGACACAATTGATTTTTATAAGATAGGGTGTGTTAGAGGTTTGGCTCCTTCCTTTCATTGGAAAAACCCCTTTGAATGGCCTCCAGGAGGATTTGAGGAGGATAGGAAGGATTTGTTTTAGATTTTGCAATCTGATGAGTGTACTACTTTGTTTGATAATGATGTTCTTTCTTGGGACCATGAAGATTTGTCTATAAAAATTTTAGTGTCTATAGGATATGTTGAGCTTCTTCGTTAGATGTTCGGGGACATTCAGATGCCTTGGTGGAAGCAAGTCTAGTTCAAGTTTTCTTGGCCCAAATGTAATTTTTTATGTGGTTGGTGATCCATAGTCAATGTCTTACATGGGATAATTTATGCAAGCATGGCTTCTAGGGACCCTAATTGTGTGTTCTATGTTGGACTAGTGAAGAAAATATCTCTCATCTCTTTTTCCACTGCTCTATCACTAGACATATTTGATAACCTTGGTGGAATGTGTGGAACCAATCTTGTTGGTATGTTTCCTCATAGGCAGAATTCTTTGCTTGCTAGGGTAAGGCTCCTATCAAGACTTCATTTCTTTAAGTTGCCTAGACTCTTGGACCCTTCTTTATTATTTGGCATATTTGGTTGGAAAGGAATTGTTGTATCTTTAAGAAATATTTTTTAGAGGTTCCTCACTTATGGTGGAATATTCTTCATTCTTTCAGGGAACCTATTTTTGCAAAATGTGACACTTCTGAGGCCATGGAACCAAGGGAGGATATTTTCAATAATTGTATGAATATTCCATCCTCACATGGAAAACTACTAAGAAAGATGTGTAGACATCCCTTGCAAAAGATAAATAGGGTGGGGAAGTGGAGTTCCCCTCCACAGGGTATTCTTAAAATCAACACAAATGGGTCTTCTAAGGGAAATCCAGGCCCTGCTGGCATTGGTGGTGCTGGTAGAGATATTAAGGGGGATGTCTAGTTTGTATTTGCTTTTTATAAAAGTCATCACACTAACAACCTGATGGAGGTCATAGCTATTTTGTATGATGTGAAGAATGCTTGTGACCTTGAATGGAGAAGGCTTATCTGTGAATTTGATTCACAAGTGGTGATACCTCTATTAAATTAGCAACAACCTGAAGTTGTTAATTAAAGGTTATCTTTGAGTCATAATTTCTATACTTATTTGGAGACTGTTACTTTTAGTTATATTCCCAAGGAATGGAATAGTGTTGTTGATAGTTTGGCAAAGTGGGCTTCTAACCATATGTGCAATTGGAACATTGTTGATAAGACTCACCTTCTAATGGGCTTGTCCCATCAACTTGATCACTTGGTTGATCTTGACATGGCTATTTCTCTTTCAGCTTGAATAATATTTCACCCCTCCTTTTATTTGAAAAAAGAGTCTTATTAATAAACATATAAGTACAAACTTCAAATCCTTAGAAAAAAATTATTTAATCAAAGTGAAGTATGAGTTTGATAAAAGGAAATAAAATTACTTATGTGCTTTAAATGCAAAATATTGAATATCTTTAGGACTTGGCTTGTAAAGGATCAAATATTTCTTTTCAAAATTAGGAAAGGTTTACCAAGCATGAATTTACTATATTAAATGAGTATATTACTTAGAGAAGATGATAAAGGAGAATAAAAATAAGCTATTTGATTTGTCTACACCATTTGATCCCCAAAAAAATAAATTAGTTCCCAGTCATATAGGATAGTTAATTTTCCTGATGGACAAGATCAAAATATTGATTATGAAAAAAGAAAGAGTTATTAGGAGGATCAATGACCTTAGAAGCTTGATATCTCTTAAGATGGACATTCTAATTGCTTTCTTGATGTACCTAAGATAGAATTAGCAAGGAAGGTTGTTTATGCTATATCTAGACAAATATATATTATTGATAACCTAAAAAAGAGTTTGGGACAAATTTTTTAGTTCCTTGATGAATACCTTTACTATCATAGTTAGATATTTTAAGTATGAAACGTATAATTGTATATATATGTGGTACATGTATATAATGATTTTTGATAGAAGTTTTTAGTTGCATACACCTACCATTTCTATTGATGTCAATGGGGGAGAGACATACAGTGCAAAATGAATATTCAACTCAAGTGGAGTACATGGAAGTTTTGAAATTTGGATCTATTTAAGTATTTTTGGTATTTCTAACACTTAGTCATTTTCTACTATGTATCCCTATCAATACTAAAGGGGGATATTTTTGTAAAGAGACAATGATCTTCATCGCTTAGATATTTTCATTTATCAAATAAATATGCATTCAATATATTCACATATCTTTTTTTGATCATAGCTAATGGTTTAAGGAAGATTTGGACAAATATACAAGGTTGCATAACAATTGACAATTTACAAGAAAGATTTTGATGCATATATTGGCTACAACATTTTAAGGTGAGAACCTAGTAAAGCATTACAAATATATAATATACCATATTCCATCTTTGTGACACTTGACCTTATCATTAGATTGAGTTATTAGGTTCTTGTGTATCAATTTTTGGCAAGTAGTTATGAACAATGATAAAATTTAGTAGATCCTTATACATATGATCCTACTAGATCAGTTTTAATGATTGGTTTATGAGTTCTATGACATAGAGTTGACATGAGAGATTGATTATATGTTGTTTTTTTAGGTTCAAATCATGTTTTACATATCAATTTTGATGACTATGTACACCTTGCATTATGCTTTTTATTATGTTCAAGGTTGAACCAAAGATAATTTAATTCTTGGTAGAGGATATATAAAGACATGAATGGAGTTGATTATTTTGTGATTTATATAATATGTATATGGTGCGATGATGAAAATTTTAGGTTTGAATAAAAGGAAAGAAGAGATTGGACATGAAGTCTACTATTTAGAATATTGTACCTAAAGGAAGTGTTTTGGCATATTCAGATGTTGCAATTTGAGAAACGATCTATAAGTAGTGTGTCTGAATTCATGTACATTCTATCTTTTGTACTTGAACCTTTAGGTAGGCTAATACTTATGTGGATCATTTCTCTATGAGTTTTACCCCCATCATGGTTTTTCTTGTAATATTATTAAAAAATAAAAATCACGGAGTTATGTTGTTATGGATGTTGGTCATGTTGTGATCTACAATAAGATATATCATCATCTATCCCTATTTTACCAATCTTCAATTTGAAGATTAATTTAAACTCAAACTATAGATTTCTTGATTAAAATTGTAATTCCTGAAAGTGATAGTTTCTTCATGTATAATTCCAATAAAACTTAGGTCATGTTATGTAATTTTTGCCATCTACCTTTAACCTAACAATTACTCAATTTTAAATTTTACACTTTAAATAACCATATTTTAAATTATCTCCCAACTTGACCAACTTTGACCAATTATTGTGTTTTTTAGTTCTAACCTAATGTCCCAATCTACACATGTTATATCATGTGAAAATACTAGGTATAATGTGATGAAATAAAATACATCATATTTTGTCACAAATCCACTTGTTTAAGAACCTTACCATATGGACCCAAATTAGTGAGTTCATCGTCTTTACCATCACATTTTCTATCAATATGTTTATTTACTATATTATAAAAGTTTTTTATTGATATCAAAGGTTTATCCAAAAAAAATTCAACATCCAATTTGGAGTACTTCTAGTCCTCAAAGCATTAACTCTAATTTCTTAATGTCCTATCTCTATTTTTTTAAGCCCACATCTACACAGAGGACCAAAGCCTTTAAATTCTTCTTTATCCTTGAATATATCATTGTCTGTATCAATGATAAATGATACTCCAACAATGTATGTACATCTATTTGTGTAACAATGCTTATAAATCCTCCTATTAGAAGGGTAGGTCCTTTTGTTATTTTTTCTTCTACTTCAGTCTTCAAGACATCATGCCCACTTAACACTTTTTGTACTTCTTTATCTGTCTCTTACTCTATTTCTTCATATTGTCCTACCATGATTTGAATTGGTCTCATTTTCCTCCTCAAATGTGGCTCCATTTTCTTAATGCTAGTCTTCAATTTTTCCTCATTCTCAATTTCACATAATGTGTTCATTGTTATGTCTCTCAACTGCATGTCCTCCTCTACTTCTTTAAGCATTTTAGCTTCCAATTTATTGTAAAGCTCCTTTGGTATACTTCCATGCATAGTAGTAAGGTATTGCTTGAATTTCAACATATACTTCATTACTAAGATCTCAAGTTATCTCTCTTGATTTGCATCATGTGTGTCATAATATTTTATCAACTGATCAAGTTTTCCACCATCCATAATCATATCATTTAACCTTCCTAGCTTATATTTTCATCCCTTTCTCTTCTTTCCATAGCTTGACTAAGGTTTCTCTTATGGTTCAATTCACCCTCTCATCTTTGATGTTTCTTTTCCTTCCTCTTGATTCTTCTTGGTTTTCCTTACAATCACAATTTTAGGTTTCTTTTGTCTAGGGTCTTGTTCCATTTCCTTAACTCTCTTTTGTTTCTTTTGGTGACTACTCCAAATTTCCTTGCTTAATATCTATTATCATACCACTACTAGCTTCCTAGTTGTCATAGATGGTGAAGTTCTAGTTGATCTTGTAGTCATTGATAATGTTTTAGTCTAGCTAAGTGGAATCCTTACTTCTTCCTTTGTAGATGTATGTTGATCTGCTAATAATATTTCTATTAATGCACTTGATGATGCTTCAATAGAAAATGACTTAACCATAAGTATATTTTATTATCCTATAACATGCATTTCTACTAGTATCGTCTTAGCTTCATTCCATTCTTGCTTTTTCATTCCAAAAGCTTTAATCATTTGGTCAACCAATTTACTTACCTTTCTTATTCTTACTCTACATTTTAGTTGCTCATCTAATTCACTTGATTTTTCTTCATAGGTAGCCCATCTAGGACACTCTTCATCCCTATTTGAATTTATAATTGTGCTTGCATATGTTTCCAACTTCATTACTCATAGATTAAAAGTAAATTTCTCTAGGTTTTATACTACCATACAAGTGTAATCTATTTCTACTATAAAATAATAATCAGCCTTGTATTTCTCCATAATTAACTTAGGAATTTTGAATATCTTCTTCGTCTCAATCTTAAAATATATTATTATTCTAGTAATATCCTTTCTAATTATATTGATAGGTTTCTTCCTATAGTTATGTGTAATTAAGTTCATAGTGCATCTTCCACTATTCTACTCATAGCTAGGAATACTTGTAAAACTATTCATAATTATTTTATTTGAAAGATTCTTGCTAAAAGAATTTATGACATCATTAAGATGATTTTATGAAAAAAAAAATGAGAGATTTTTTTCTCTTAAGAGTTACTAGATTTTGTATCCCTTCCATTGAAAATACCAGATATCATCTTAACCTTGCCTGGCCATTTGACATTTCTCTTAGTCTGAATTGACATAGTAGGTCAAATCTATAATGTCATGTCATAGATTTAGAACTGTCTTCTCTATTGTGAACCATGAGCCATCTCTATCCTATCTAATTCTTTGAGTGGCCTTCAAGAGACAAAGACTCATATCTATCGTGAGCTAAGCCATTACCATTAGCCCTACACAACCCAGTGAATGCTCTCCCATGCATGTGTAGACCTATACATTTCTTCTGGTAGCTCTCGACTCATTGTTTTCACCTAAATCCATGGGTTGTAGTGTGTTTTGAGGTGTTCTTGGGGGTTGTAGAGATCGACTGGGAACACAATTGCAAGGATCATTCTTCAACCAAATTTTGAGACAAAGCTTCAATTGGGTGCCACTTGTTTGATAGATTGGGTGTCACACCTCGTCTAATTATAGAGGAAGCACATTACACGAACTATTACATCTCAATAGTTTGATAGAATGACTCCTCCACTTGATCTATTCCCAGTGCAC
Organism: Cupressus sempervirens; assembly: GCA_028749045.1. Taxonomy (NCBI): domain Eukaryota; kingdom Viridiplantae; phylum Streptophyta; class Pinopsida; order Cupressales; family Cupressaceae; genus Cupressus; species Cupressus sempervirens. Next base: position 649,466,912 of record CM053787.1, read on the forward strand.
CAGATTGTTGACCATTTAGGAAAACTAGAGAAAGATAATGGAGCACTAAAAGATGCAATTCTCTCTATATCTAACATTTCTCACAAATTAGTAGAACAAATTTTTACATTGGAATCTTAGGTTGAATCTAGCCTACAACTCAAAGACATAGTTGAGTCTCTCTCACATTAATTCTCGAACTTAAGTAGCTGACAACCTCTAGTACAACTGTTATTGATAACTTCTCAACAACTTTTAATGTTACAACCATAGACCTCATAGATATTAAGCAAAGAGAGATTGAAATTGTTGATATGCATTCATCACTCATGTCTAAAATTGAATGTAAGGTAAAAACTTTAACAAACTTTTGTAACACTATTGTGTTGGAAATATAGTGTAGACAAGGTTACTAAGAGGGGAGGGTTGAATCAGGAACCAATAAAACTTTTAACTTATTTCACCAATTAATCCTTCATTTAATATTCTTATCTAATTGCATGCATGAAACAATGAAAGTGGTAAAATATTCATAAAACTTTGATACATGATATGGCAACCCAAAAACTTTCCAAATAGAAAGTAAATCTTGCATGGGAATGATACTCACAAGCTTTAGTACTATTTTATAAAGTTGGCTTGTTAAAGGTTACAATTGATCACTTCTAGTGATCTACCCTATTAGGAGCAATAAGGACTGCTAGGTCTACCTTGTGAAGGGATTTAAAAAACCTACGATGAAGTATGCACTTGGTAAAGATATTTATCAAAGACTATTAAGTCTACCCTATTAAAGGATTAAATTGATACACTTATTAGGATGAACTAGTGTCTGATCTCTAATCTACAACTTTGATTTGTTGGTTGAGATTCCTTGTAATGTAAAGATCACCTTGCTGTGATAGATAAATCTTTGATGTCCCTTACACTACTTGTAGCCTTTTGAAATTGCACTTATGATCATCATATATTCTTGACTCATTCATTTGGATATGATACAATGAATTACATATATAACAATCCATATCAAAACTCATTGGAGTTAGCTACAACATAAGTTTTCATCAAAATCCACAAAGTTGGCCCACCTTCTATCACTCAATTTCAGAAGACAAACTTAGTGATGTTCTAATACTTGGAAACCATTGTTAACACTCGACATCATCATGCACTCAATGTACATAGAGGCTTGGTCCATACTAATCACTTCCAAGTAGCTTGAACTCAGTAAATACTATGTGGTTTAGTGAACACTGAGAAACTTGACATATACTAAATTACTTGGTTGACACTCCATGGTTCAATGAAAACTAGATTCATCACTAACACGAAAAGCTTGATAGACACTGGAGAACATGTTTAACACTGTATAACTTGGTTAATACTATGGAGCTTAGTTAACATTAGAGTTCCCTTCATTTGCACTGAACAACTTAGTAGACAATACTACACTTGGCATGAACTGTACATAGGTTCTAAAGCTTGGTAGCAACGAAATATAGACTGCTTGGCTTGGGAGCAACTCGAGCACTTCATTAACATTGCAAATTGAAAGATAAGCTCATCAAAAATGTAACAAATTGACTAAGTCTGAGTTAGTAATAGAAAAACTTGACCTTAATGTCAACAATCTCCCCCTTTGGCATTAGTAACAAAAGCACTTATCATTCCAAAGTTGAATACTCAAAATTTCATCACCATTATGTGTTTATGATTTGGTAACATACTCTATTTTGAGATTTTTCAAAATTACTTTTGTAAAATATGTTTTCTATTTATATATACATGTATTTGAATAATACTATACTTCTCCTTGATACATATACCTCATCTATACACATATATCTAGAGTATTTCTCCCCCATATATATATTCTTTACATGTCTTTATAAATACTTCTCCCTTTTTATACATGTATACATTCATCTATACTTCTCTTCCTTTTGTAGATGCACTTATATACATTCATCTCATATTATATTTCTCCCACTTTCTGACATAAATGCCAAAGGTGTATGCTATATGTTAATACCAAAATGTGACAAGAATTTAGAACATACCTTCTCTCCTGTAACACCTTGTTTGTATGCAATGCAATCTAAACTTTTGCTAATAACTCCATCATATGATCTGTAATGGAGAATTTATTGTCATGGATGAGAGTCTTAGCATGTGCAATGTGTGTCTGTAATGCATCCATGTTTGGAAGAATCGTGCCTTGGATTTCTGCAAGTGTGGCCCTGATCTTGGCTTCTTCCCTTAATAATTTTTCTTGTAAATTTGTTAGATATATGATCTTTGAATAGTGAGAAGAAGTATAGCTTTTTTCAGGTGACAACTGGTGTACACTTGCCTTCAAGCCTTCATCTATCTCTGATAATTTTTCTTTGATTCCTTGAGTGAAGATAGATGTATCACACAACTTACAAAATAATGAAGTGACATTATTTACAAATATATCCAATGAAACAATAATAGTAGACAATTCTACTTGGTTTATTGCTATTTTCTATGCCACTTGTTCCAATACATTGTTTTCAAACTGTCTTTCTGCTCTTTGTAGCAACTTATCTTGTCCATTTAGATCTTCATTGAATTTCTAGACAACTTCTACTAACTAGATCAAAATAGGATGAGTACTATCAACCTCAATACTTAGTGTATTCTCAAATATGTCCTTTATATCTTCAAGCACTTGGGTTTCCTTCCTCTTCTTTTCTATAATAATTCACCCAGGGTGTTCATCCAATCAAGGTTGAGGATAGAGATATCTCAATTTGGAATAACTATATCCTCATCTAAATTGCACTAGGGAATTGCTTCTACCAAGTACTAGTGAAATCTAGCTAGATTGCACTAGGGCATTTCTTGGAGAATGAGGAAATGAGGCCATTGTTGTTGTTGCAATGTTCTCTACACTAGTATCGTCAATACTTTGAATCTCTGGAGGATTTCCTCCAAAAGCTTCCTATTCGTCCTCACCGTCATCCAAATTTACATCATCTACATTATCATCTTTTTTTTCTACATCATCTTCATCATCATTGTCATAATCTTTGACATCTTTTTTATCAACATGAACAAAAAAGTCACTTGGTTGATGCAACTTGTAGATATTCTTCCATGTGTTTGTTGTTGCTTTACTACATATTCAATATCTTTAAGAAGTATCATCCAAGTGTTCATTTTGAGAGTGAATTTCTATTCATTCTACTTCAAAGATTCTTTTACCTCCTTTTCACTAAGACTTGACATGAGTTGTCTTAGAGTCTATTAAAAAATGTCTTTTTCAATCCATGCTCCCATCTAGGCTTGATTTCTTGCATAAGCTCATAATGAAGTTGTCGAGTAAGCTCATTAGGAGAGTACTTCCATTTTCCCAATTTGGTCACAATGAAGTCTTAAATCTATCATTTCTCATCTGCATTCCTTGTTTCATACTTGAGAAATTTGAAATATGTTTGCTAGTTCCTTCTTCTAATTCCTTTAATCTTTCCTACAGTGTAAGTACACGTTTCTTGAAAATAATGTACTTGGCATCATCTTCATCTAAATTCAATTTATTCCTAGACTTTGGTGCCCTCCTTGTGAATACAATAGTGGATGACTTAGTAGGTTGGGTTATGATAACCTTACCTTTCTTTCTTAGAGGCACTTCTTCCTTAGATTTTATTTCTTCTACTTCATCTCTACTTCGTCATCTTCTACATCATCATTTTTTCCTTCTATCAGCAGGATAGTAGAACTTTCTTGTCTTAGTTTTGCTATCCTCTTTCTTCCTTTATTAACTACTTGAGGAGGCTTAATTTCAAGTCCCATTCTTTCCTAGCTTCTTCATAAGTTCCATAATAGGCTACCTTAGGATCCATAGGCTCATTCAATAGAGCCTCAATGATATCTTGGGTGCCATCAATGTTAACCTCATATTTTAGAGGCTTAACCCATGTCACTCTAGGTTTGATTTCTTGAATATATACTTTGTCACACTCCACCATAAAACATATATCATCCTTGTAATCTTCTATAAGTTTCTTTGGGGTCCTATATCTATTATTCATATTCTCCTTAAATGTTTCAAAATATTTATCCAATATACTATCAAAATTTTCAATCATCTCTACCATATACTCATTGATTTGATATAAAATATGGACATCCTTTCTCCATGCTACCAAACTTTTAGCAGGGAAGAATTTTTGCACAAAGAAAGATAAACAAGTCATGAGTGAACCAAACTTACATGGATTGTTTTTGGAAACTCTGATGCTTTCCATGTTCTGATTGAATTGATTCAATAATAACTTAAAAAGGTCAAATGTCATATTATTTTTCACCACTTTGAGAGCCAAATCAACTGCCTCACATGACACATTGTTGATATTACTAGAGTTGTAGATCTTGTGGGCAATCACATCAATTCCAAATTTTAGTTCCATGTTTGTGATTCCACTTATCTTCATTCCTCTTCCATCATACTAAGCAAGAGTTCACCTTGCTAGTTCAAGCTAACCTTGGGTTTTGGTCACTTTTTATTTGTTCAACATTGGAAGGCCATTGATTATGTGTATCATCTTCCTTTGATTAGAATGGATTGGTCGAACCATATCTTCCCATTGTGAACTCAGCTTAGGATAAATCTTATCCACTTTGACTGGAAGTCCCTTGGCATATGTGAAATATGTGTCAAGCCCTTTTCTTTCAAATGTTGATGCTTAGGTTTTAGAATGCCATTCACACTTAATTCATTTAATTTTTCATTAATCTCATGATTTCCTAGCTCTTGAATAGAAAATTGATAATACAAACATATATCATGCATGAGAAATACATAGGGTGGAATCTGTGATTGTGCACTAGCTAGGTCGAGGATTTTGGCAATTGTTGGACTAATTTTGAATGTTAGAAGCTCACATTCCACTTCACGAATCAACATTTTTGATCCTTTCTTGTATTTTCTACTAGAAGACTCCATACTTGGTAAGGTCTTGTAGGGTTTCTTTAAACTCAAAAATTTCTCCAATAACAAACACTCAAATCACTTAGAAGCACAAAAATCACTTTTCACAAATAGCTCTATAAAACTTGCAATGGAACAATGAATTAAATTTATTCCTTTTAACAAATTTCCACTTTTCAATTGCCATTAATGCTTGGTACATTTTATCACTTGATGACCTAGGTTATCTTCCACATGGTTTAGACATTAATGCTTGGAAGAAATTCATAGCTTGGTAGACTCATCATCACTTAGTGGAGTCTTCAACAACTCGACATCTACATACTATACTTTAGTGTATCCCCACCTTGCTCAGTAGGGACTTGTGACCTAACCTAACTTGGTAAGGTCTTGAATTTTTGCAACCGCTTGGTGATCCTTGTGGATCATGAATGTTGATATGGATCTTTTCTTCTTGCTGGTTGGAACTAATGAGAGATATCTTCTTTAGAATCTCATTTCTAGTTATTCCCATAGGAATTCAGGTTGAAATGCTTGAGTCACCCAATATTGAGTGACATTTACTTCATGGCTTCAACTTGCATCCTCAAAAGACTTTGGTATCTATTGCTACTTCATTTTCTTTCTGATATTATTAGATTTTACTTTCTTTTCATCTTTAATTCTTCCAGTGTTCATAAAATTCTTAGCATGATGTCCAAGTTCTATACAAATAAAACATCTTTTAGTGGTATTTTTTTCTTATAAAACATCTGTACAAATAAAACAAATGATTGCAAGTAGGCATTTTTTTTCTTTTGAGCTCCTTGCGTAGATGATTCTCCTTCTTTTGTATAACCTAATCTTGCTTTGCCTTTGTGTCTATACTAATTTTTCTCATTCAACTGATTCATGCTTTCTTGAATTTTATCATCCTCTCATTGGTTTGCTTCTTAGTGTTGAGATCATTATGTAGTCTTTCATTCTTTGATCTTAGATTCATGAGTTCTTCATTTGCACCAGTGAGTTGATCAATAAAATTTAATTGTTGAAGGGAGGGTTGATTGATTTCATTGTTCTTCTCTTCTATCTCTTCTATGACTTTTTCTTTTTGTTCCATGACTTCACATAGTCTGACTGATTGAGTTTCTCGTTCTCTTTTCAAATTTCCTACTTCTTCTTGAAGAGTCAAATTCTTCTCAAGTAGATCTTTGATTGCTTCATTAGCTTCATCTAAATTTCTCTCTAGACATATGTCTTCAATTCTTACTTCAATGTAGAGATTATCATTTGGTTGTTTTGCTAGTTCCTTCCTTCTTTATAGAGATTGAGAGAGATGCTCCTTTACTTTTATGAGATTTCCAATAGCCAATTCTAAATCCAACTTGTCATTCTCAATAGCCTTTTCTAGCTTGTGTACCTCCATTGCCTCTGATCTTTTCTAAAGTTATTAGACTTCTTCTCTGAGAACCAAGCGATTTGATACCAATTGTTGGAAATATAAGGTAGACAAGGTCACCAATTAATCCTTCATATAATATTCTAATCTAATTACGTGTATGAAACAATGAAAGTAGTAAAACATTCATAACACTTTGACACAAGATATGGTGACCCAGAAACCTTCCAAATAGAAAGTAAAATTGGGGTGGGGATGATACCCACAAGCTTTAATACTGTAGTATAAGGTTACAATTGATCACTTCTGGTGATGTTCCCTATTAGGAGTAATAAGGACAACTAGTTCCACCTTGTGAAAGGATTTACAAAACATAAAATGAAGTTTGTACTCAGTAAAGAGATTTATCAAAGGTTGTTAAGTCAACCCTATTAAAGGATTTAATTGATACACCTATTAGGATAAACCAATGGCTGATCTTTGATTTGCACCTTTGATTTATTGGTTGAGATTCCTTGTAATGTAAAGAACACCTTGTTGTAATAGATAAATCTTTGCTATCCCTTATAATTCTTCAAGCATTCTTAATTCACACTTCTACTGATCATATATTCTTGAATCTTTCATTTGGATATGATACAATGCATTACATATATACCAATCCAAATAACAACTCATTGGAGTTGCCTACAACATAAGTTTTCATCAAAATCCACAAATTCAGCCCAACTATTGTCACTTAGGTTGAGAAGACAAACTCATTGATCTTTTGATACTCAACAACCACTATCAACACTCGACATCATTATGCACTCGATGGACATAGAGGCTTGATCCATACTAATCACTTCCAAGTAGCTTGAACTTGGTGAACATTGTGTGACTCGATGAACACTGAGAAAATTGACATATACTAAATCACTTGGTTAATAGTCCATGGCTTGGTCAACACTAGATTCATAACTAACACTACAAGCTTGATAGACACTGGAGAGCATGGTTAGCACTATGTAACTCGATTAATACTATGGAGCTTGGTTAACACTAGAGTTCCCATCACTCACACTGAACAATTTGGTAAACATTGCTACACTTTGCATGAACTATACATAGGTTTTGAAGCTCAATAGTAACTAAATATAGAATTATTGGCTTAGGAGTAACTAGAGCACTTGGTTAAGACTATAAACTAAAAGATAAGCTTTGTAGCAACTATAGAGCTTAGTAGCAACATAACAAATTGACTAAGTGTGAGTCACTAATAGATAAACTTGAACTTAATGTCAACATATTGTTGCAATACCTATCTCATGTGTTGAGAAGCTAGTCCAAGGGAAGATTGATGAGGAGTGGGTGAGGTTTGCTCAAGAACTAAACCTATAGGTCTATGATCTCCCCCTCTTATGACCCTCTTATTTTTGAACATTCTTTCCTTACAGACCAGCTTGGTATCTATAATATTTCCTTAGATAGATGTTGGCTAGGCCCAAACAAACCCCTCTTTCTCTGATTTCACTCTCTCTCAGATAGATTGTAAGCTCTTAGATAAAATAATATGTTATTATCTCTTCCTACTCAAACTTTCTTAGACAAATATCTTACTAAATCACAAGTGACAGAGCTAAAACAATTGAGGGGCCTAGTTTCTAAGGCTAGGAGTAGCAAGAAGTGGGTAATTATTTGGAATCTCAGGGAAATTATCCATGATTCTCCTCCTAGCCATTGGGTGACATGATAGACTAACAAGGCCAAATGACATGCCTACCAATAGTCTGACAAGGGTGGGTCCTCCTCTAGCTTTATTCTTGTCAACTGTTAGAATGGAAACAACTGGCTATATTCCCTACCTGGCCTATTTCAGGATGCAGTTGGTTCAACATATATCCTTTTCATCATGGAGACTCATGAGATCCCAAAATGGCTCCTTCTAAGGTTTTTAGAATATAAATGGTTATCCATCTATAGAGGAGTTTTGTAATTTAGGGGGTACATAGTTTTGGAGGCATGGCGTTTATGATTACGGATAATCTTTTAGAGGCTACCTCAATCATCCATACTGATATCCATACCAAATTCCTATGGATCTGCATTAGCCATACCAACCATACTAGACATGGTTAGAGAGATATCTTCATCACTGCTAGCTACTTCCTGTGTGCATCTTCTCAGTACGCTATCCATAGTGCTAAGGATGGAGACACTTTTTCAAACTTATAGGCATCTCCATGTTTACGAGTATGGGTGACATCATCATTTTAGGGGACTTTAATGCTTGAACAAGAGACTTGAAAAAACCTTTACATGACCATGGTTCAGATTGGTCTTGCACTTCATAGACTGATCCAACTAGTTTTGAGCTCAAGCACACCTATAAAGATAGTTTTGGACTTTTATCTAGTTATGGGTACCACCTTCTCTATATGTGTAAGCCTATTGACATGCTGGTTTTGAATGACCTCTCTCACTTCCCAGGTTCTGAGCTCTTCACTTGCTAGCCACACTCTGGTGGTGTGAGTGTTATGGACTACGCTCTTACTTTAAGCTCCTTTATCATGTCACTTTGCTACTTCTCCATTTCCCACCTTCTCTTAGCAAAGAATGCTCTCCTCAACCTTTTTCTTAGATTTTCCCCCTACTTGCCCCCCTTCCCCTTTCCCACCCTCCTCTTGTTCCAGCCCACTCCCCTACCCACTTTCACTTCCTCAAGAGTGACCCTTCCCTCTTCACCTTCCATTTCAGTGATTTCTTCACCCCAATAGCTTTTGAGCTCAACCAAGATACTTCTACGTTTGACTTGCTGACAACTATGATATGGGAGTCTTCTCTCCTTTCCATCCCCCATTGTCCTTTTCATTGTTCTAAGTGTTGTGGTACATAGCCTATGAACCAATGGTTCAATGATGACTATAAATCTTGTCATCGCCACTTGTGCTTGACCTTTAAGACTTTCTCTACTACTTTCACCAGCTTTCATCCCGCTTATCATTGCTTCCTTAAGTCCAAAAAATGATTGTTCATTAATTTCTAGTGCTTCTCTTTGTGCATCATGCTTTCTTAGGATCCCAAGCTATTATGGGTATATAACATCCCTGGCCAACCCCCCCTTCACATCACCCCCCCTCCCCATAGCCACCACCTTTTTATTCCATCCAACATTCTTGAGGTCATCAGATAAATGAGATATATCAGGTAGCTGATGATCTAGGTGGATTTAGAAAGACTAAAATTTTCATAGTCTTAGAATCTCTCAAATTCAACATCATTCCAAAGGTCTCAAAAAATTAGACTTGACATAACTTGGACAAGTTTAAAAGGATCTCATATGCAGAAGTTATGCTCAGTTAAAGGTTTGGTGAAATTGGCAAATTAGAGGGCTCAGAAAAAGGTAAAAAAATAATAAAGTCATCAAACAGGGTCAATATTGGTATCATTGTCAAGAGTTTTTTAAGAGCTCTCCAATGGTGTTTATTTCATCAAAATCTAAGATAAAATGTGGATGATGTTGCAAAATTACTTTTACCTCAGAAAAAGGAGCTCCCTATTTTCAAGCACCCCTATTTTTTTGGGTCTATATTTCCTAACAAATTAGCCTCAAACTTTTCAAAAAAAAAATCATTTACCATCCCTAGTTTATAGGGTTGGATTATGAACCCCTATAAAATAGCAAGCTCTATTCTCTGCTATAATTAAGGATACAAATCCTTAAAATATTAACGATATTTCTAAGGAGAGCCAAAAAAATATGAAAATGATTTATAATTTTTTAAAGATAAATTTCAAGAAGGATTTTAGGATCAACTTATAAATCATTCATTCCTTGGAAAGTGTATTTTTGTAAGATATTATTTTAACGGGGAGATTATTATATAAAAATGGGAGATTTGTAACTATTATGGTTTTCACCTTAATAGGAAAATAAACTTGTATGAAAGGGGGAGTATTTTTCCTTAGAAGGGGAATTAGTCTGTGGCAAGAAAAATAATAGTCTTGGAGAAATTCTAGAGAGAGCATTTTTGTAAAGGAATAACTTTTCCTTGTGAGAGGATTTGTAAGCACGAAGGCATTGTGTTTTGTCTTCAAGTGTATAGGAGAGATTGTAAAGGCTGGAAGCTTGGATTCTATAACAAAGTGTTTTGCTTAGCAGAATTAATAAAGTGGTCCTCTAATTGAGAAGTGGACCCAGAGACGTAGTCCTACCTAGACAAACTTCATATCAAATTGTTTGTGTCTCTTTATTCTCTTTCTTATTCTCTCATCCATAATTGTTCTCTTTTATATGAATTAAACACATAGTTGATTAATTGTGTTTAAAGCATAAATTTTCTTGTAATTTCAATAGTTTAAAATACATACCATGCAATTACTACCTAGATTAGGGATTAAATCTATATTTGAATTAAAGTTATAAAACTTGCAAATCCTAGTTTACAAATTAGCTAAGCAAGGAGGGTAGGTTGAGCTCCTCACACTTGGCACCTTGTTGTTGTGCTCCTTTCTTCCCACACTCTTTAATAGAGTGGTTTGCACTAGCTTCCTAGACTGCTGGTTGAGGAATGTGATCTATCCAATCCACAAGTTTGGGTTGGCTTTTGACCCCGACAACTATAGGACTATCATGATTAGACACACCTTTTCCAAGCTCTACACCACAACACTAAACACTATTCTTACTAGAGAGCTTGATCGGAGAGCTTGTAGAGCTAGAGACCAAGTTGGGTTTTGGGTAGGTTCCTAGACCATGGACCACATCATGATGTTATGAGCTATTATTGAGGAGGCTCAACACCACTTTGCAAAAATTTACTATTGTTTTATAGACTTTCACAAGGCTTTTGACACCATCCCATTGGGGGTGCTTTTCTAGAGGCTCAGAGACATTAGGATTTTAGAGATCTTATTGACTAATATTATGAGGCTATAAAAAAAAATTGTGGGTAGGTTTAGGAGTCTTGAGGGTTTCTCATCTCCTATCCAGAGCACTATTAGGGTGAAAAAGGGCTGCCCTCTTTCCCCCACACTATTTGGCATTTATATTGATAAGCTTGAGAACTTTCTTAGAGAGTCTTCGCTCCTAGGTGATGGTTGCTACTTACACTGAGTCTTGATTTCAATTCTCCTTTACGATGATGATGTGGTCCTTTTAGAATCCTCTCTTGAGAGTCTTTAGAGGCTCCTAGATGGTGTAGGTTCCTTCTGTGACTTGCGGTAGTTGACTGTAAACTTGAGTAAGACTAGGGTTATGGTATTCAACCAATTGCAGAGCTTTGATCTTTACCTTTAATTTTAGGGATATGAGATTAAGATTGCCTCTTCTTACAAATAACTTAGTGTCAAGTTCTTAGGACATTGTTTTAGTATGAGGCCAAACATATAGCCTAGATTTAACAAGGGTATGCACTCCCTTGCTATGCTCAAGAGACAATGCTTCAGATACAACTTCTAGGACATGATGTTCAAGTTGTCCCTTCTTGACTCCTTGGTTAGACTAAGCTATGTGGTTTAGTAGTATGGGGACCATCTCTTCTTGACTCAAATTGGGCCTCTATTGAGTGTGTTCAAACTCTGCTTCTCTGATGCATTATCAGATTGCATAGATTCACCCCCCATGAAATTATTATGGTAGAATTCAGGGCTCATCCTTTTAGACTAGTTGCCTTTTTTTAATTTGGTTTGGTTTCTTCACAAATTTCATGGCTTTTTAAGTTCTATGGATGGTTGTTACAGATATGCTTACTTGTCTTATTGCTCCTTTTTTGTCATTGCTACCATAGATCCCTCCCCTAGAGGTCAATGTTTGTACGCTCATGCGACCTTAATGTTGAGCTCAATAGGGATCGATATTGACCACCTCCCTCCCTTTAGGTTTTTAGTAGATGTCCCCACTCATCTCCTCCCATCACAACAAGGGTTGAATGGGCATGTTAGACATTTACAGACACTATATCATCGTGACCTAAAGTAACCTGGTTGGGGGGTTATGCCCTAAGATGGCCTTTTATGGTGAGCACTTCTTGGTTATCACTGATCTGATTATTACATGACCTAGCTACTTGTCACAACATTAGTGTCATGCCATATGCATCTCCCTTAGATGTTTTAGAGTCATATACCACCAGTTACAGATACAAACTGATCATCATATGGGTAGAGAGGACTAGATCTGTCGCTTGTGCTCCTTGTCTGAGGTTGAGACCCATTTCATCTTTCATTGCCTGTCCTATTATGAGATCATATTAAGATTCTATTGTCAATTTAGAGAGTGTAATTACCTCATAGCTTTCTTTATGTACATGGATAATAGATTTTTGACATTCTATTTCAAGGAGGTGATGTAGTTTCAGGGCCATACTTTACAATGCTTGACCCTCTAGAAGGCCTTAGATTAGCCCCTCATCACCAGCTTCTTCCCCCCCCTATCTCTAATGTGGGGGGGGGGGTGAAGTAGACCTCTAGTTCCTCTGGTACTCCCATGACTACCCACTCCAGATTAGTGAGACCCCATACAAGGTTTAAACTACTACTACTCTTACTCTTTAGCAGCACCACTCCCACAACTTGTAGTGACAAACTAGATTTCCTTGTTGCCCAGATTTGTCTCATTTGGTGTTGGATGTATTTTAGCAGAGGAAGGATCCCTAGTTCTTTCCTCTTTATTGGCTCCTTTGTTGCTTTGTTTCTTGCTTTCTCTTTCCCAGACACCGTTTTGTCTCTTTTTTCCCACTACTTCTTTGGTTGTATGTTGTCAGTCCCTTATACCCTTGGTGGTCTTTAGTTCGACATTAATAGATTTATCTTATCTTATCTTATCTTACTTTAAAATTTGTATAATATTTTTTGTGAGATTTTATTTATGTAAAGAGGATTTTGTGAGTAGTGAACATATCATTCTCCTATAAATATAGAAACCTTCACTAATTGATAGCTTGTAGTCTTCGTACATTGTTGGGTTGCCTCATAGGTCTAAACCCTTCATCAATATATATATATATATAACTAATAGAAATTAAGTTCATCTATATTCAAACTATCATTTAAATATTATCTATTTTTATCAAACTCCTAAATTTATGTTTTCTTTCTTCGATTCGTCTTTGTTTAGATCACAACTAAAGTTGAAATCCTTGAAGCTTCAAAAGGCCTAAATTCCCCTTAGAAACCCCCTGATCGAACTCCTAACCTTCATCCTCTTCCTCAAGGATGTGATGATTCATTTGTCTTCGAATAAATTTAAAAGTAGATTTAAAACTTAACTATATTTATGAATATTTTTCTATACATTTGATTTCACTTTCCATTGTTTGAAATACAACTTAATTTCAGCCCCATTAATCTGTTATGGCTTGTAGTGAACAATAATATAAATTTAGACTTGTGTTTATGATTTTTAGAACACGATCTATCATTTGATGTATTCTTTCACATGCTTCCATAACTATAGTTTTGGTGGATTTTAAGATTCTCGAACACTTACATTTCTATTTTTCATTTTTAGCTCTTGGCGTAGGCAGGAAACTATAGCATTCAATGCACTTTTACTTTTTAATTTGTTTGTCCAATTAGAACACTTTATTATTCAATTACTTTTTGAGCTATAAAGTTCTTATATCTATTGTATATAAAATAATTCAACATAATATATTGATTGACAAATTGAGTGGTTGTTTTGTGCTATAGTAGGGAGTGCAATTTTTTCCTTTATTTGTTTGTCCAATCAAAATTATTTATTATTTAATTACTTTTCGCAACTATAAAATTTTCATCTATGTTATATTTGAAATAATTCATAAAAATATGTTTATTGACAAACTGACTTGTTGTTTTGTAGGACTTTTAATTATTTATACATAATATTCAACAAATTATTTTAGTGACTTTGTACATTTCACTATTGCATAAAATTCATATTATTTTCTTCTATCTATAGGAACTAGATGCTTTTCATCCTTGTTTAAATATAGAATTAACTATAGTCTTGGTGGTATTTTATTATTTTGATTATTCCACCAATTTAAAAATTAGTTTAAAAAGGCTGAGCTATGTGTTTTATAGTTTCTTGTTAGTTCAATTTAGAAAAAAAATTGTATTGAAAATTATATGAGTTTATTATTCTTTTTAGTAGAAAATATACAATCTAATTTATTTTTTAAAGACTAGTATCTTATTTAATAAAATTATCAACTAAAAATATTACAATAATTAAATCTGTATATATTAAATTTAATTGAATCTATCTTATAAGAAGATAATTTGAAAGAATAATCATGAATAAAGAGTACAGATTTGTTATAAAGGAACAAACATTCTACTAGACTTATAAAACACTTTTCATGTGTGAATATAAAATTTGTTAATTTTTTATGTTTTAATATTAAATTTGTTGAAGTTTTAGAATTTTTTGATAAGGCACATTTATTATTGATAATTGTTTTCTTTAAGATCTAATAAAATATGTCAATCTAACAGACTTACACTAACACATGTTAATGTTGTCATGTAAAAATGCTTTAAACTTTGTCAACATCTAGCTTTTTAATAATATTCTTATAATATGACTATATATATCAAAATCCATCAACCTCGATTTCACACTTCGTACAACTCTAGTAAATTTAAATTTTTAGCATTTATATATGGAATTAAATATTTAGAATTTTTTTTAAAAATAATTCATCAATCAATAAGGTTAAAGAGAAACAAGCTTGTAAATTTGAAATATGTTTTTGATAAAAAAGTAGCCAAAAACTCTGGGGCTGACCCTTTACAATGATGGTGGAGCAATTGACAACCAACATAAAACCAGCTAGCAACCAACAAACAACCAAATAGCGCCCCCTAACTTTTAATTAATAAATAGTATTATAGTATATAAAGTTACTAGTATTCCTACTTCTAAAATGAATGTAGTTTAACAAGTTAACAAACTGCATGTAGGTGGTCATTGCATCGTACCACCTATAACCCATAAATAAGTTCAGCTTAAAAAACAAAACCATCAACAACAGATGTGGGGTAAGACGAGTAGAGTACTAAAAAAATAACAAACACTAGAATGCCACTAACTAGTATCTTTTTTCTTGCCCTTCCCAGCCAACAGAACCTTGGCTCAGTCATTGGTAAGGAAGCTATAAAGAAGCTCCATATCCTCCATTCCTAGGTTCTCCTCCATTGAGGTATTGGCTAACAACTACAGAGTGGTGGCCATTGCTTGTGTCACTTCAAGAGTGAACTTGGAGAAGAGGTTGAATCCATCCTCCACCACCATGCACTTATTCATTAGTTGTTGGTGTTCCTTGTGAGTGATAGGTTCACTCTCCTCTGTTCCTAGCTTTAGGGTCCTACTACAGTTCATCATTGCCTTCCTCTTATCCCGCACATCAAGATTGTTAGCTTGGCCTTTTAGGTTTTGTAGACCCTCTTAACTAATTAAGGAGGAAATAGTGTCAGGGGAAGCATTGGTCATGTTGGGGTTCGTCGGGTTAACAAAAGAAGGTAGGGTGATGGTGGAAGAGACGTGTGTAGTTGGTGGATGGGTATTTGGTAGAGATACCCACCTTAAAGTCCCAAGTTCCATCAATGGTGTCACCGCATTTCTCCACATCTTTATCCATCTCTTCTTTCCCCTTATCCATAACCTCCCCAAAAATTTTGTCACTCTACTCAGAGTTGGTATCCTCTTCCTCTTCCTAAGAATGACTTGCCATTTTCCTGCATGTACCCTGGGTCTTAGAAATTCTTCCCAACCTTCTCCTAATCCAAAAAATTTCCTCATCCAAGTCCCCAATTTGAACCTCTAGCCTTTTTTCCATTTTAATTTTCTTGCTAGGTGTCGGCTCAAGGGTTAGAATTTTTTTCTTTGTACCATTAATAAGGGTTTGGTTGGGTGTGGGCTAAGGAGTGGGGGCATTGCTACCACTAGTGAATTCCAAATGCAAGGGGGCTCTAGAGGGGAGGATGTTATCAATGGAAATAAGATAAGGAGGGTAGAGGGCTAGGTGAAATTGGAAGAGGCAAAACATGTGCCCTTGGTGGAGAATGGTGAAATTAGCCCCTTTTTTCTTCTTCTCTCTAACATCAATCATAGTATCTTCAAGGGCATCCATCAGAAAGAAGGGAATACAAACAAATTTCCTATTGCAAAAATGGTTAAGTAGAGGGAAATGATAAAACTAATACACATCGTGTCTACCCTCTAGCGTCAGATATTTCATAATCATCAAACACACATCACCATAGGGCTCTAGAAGTTTGTCTCTCCTAAATCCACCACAGTATTGGTCGAGAGCCTCATTCTCTCTAAAGAAACTAGAAAAACTCACCTCATCTACCACCTTTGTGATTTTTTTCCATTTTCTACCCTCCATATCCAAGCTTGTTACCATAGCAATATACATTTCATTCACTTGAAATTAAATGCCATTCATAGTCACCTGCCTATCCTTCTAGGTAGTGATGAACTATTGTGAACAATTTTCATCATACCCAACCATGGCCTGCATGTAGGGGACAAACCCTCCTTCCTTAAGCATAATCTAGGTGGCCTACCTTTTGGAGAAATCCTCCATCTTTGTGGGCTCCAATCTATTAAGGTCCCTGCCCATGGAAACTTTCTCCTCAACAAAATATCCTTTCACAATCTCAATAATTGTCATTTGCACCTAGAAAGTGACCAAGGTAGGCCTAAAAATGGGGCAACTAGTGGTTAAAAATTTTCATTTTTTAGTCTTTATGAGCCTATTAAATCAAGAATGTACAAGACAATTTGAAATATAATTATGGGGAGTCTGAGGGGTTCAGATGTAATACCATAATGATTTGGATCTGGTATTGGGGAGATATTTTCCCATAATCATGCCATAATACCAAATAATAATGACGTTGATTTTAAAGCTAGTATTGTTAATTAATTCATCTTTTCCATGCCCTTTCATGATGTAATTCATATGTTTCCCTTTTCTGAAAAATCTTGTCAACATTATGGTAATCTTGGCTATTATAATAATAGCAAGCTTGCCAAAAATGTCCATTTTCCAAAGTTGAAGGTCATCAAACCTGATTTAGCGAGATCTTTTCCCTACAAATGAGAGAACTACATTCTTCAAAAGCATATTTGTACTCTTCCAACTTTTCATATTCCCAAAATCAAGACCACACCTGACCAAAGCGTCAACCATCGCATTGCCTTCCCTGTAAGTATGTTGTAAATCATATTGATCTAGTTTTGTTAGATAATGCCACATGTTTCCTAAGATGTGCCATAGGCCCCAACTAGGTTGGGTATGGCCCTGAACTGAATCGATGATTAGCTTATATTCCCCTCAATGGTAAGACTTATCTTCATCTCTACTGCTATTTTAAACCCGAAAAGTAGGGCAATGGCTTCCACCACATTGTTGGTTCAATAGCCCAAATATCCTGAGTAGGACACCAACATTTCACCTTTTTTGCCCCATAGCACACCACCAAAAGCTGCAAACCCCTTTTGTGCTGCCCAATAAAAATTCAATTTGACAGTGGGACCAATGGGGGGAATCCAACAAGTATTTTTCCTGGCAACCACTTTTGAGTTCTCAAACTTACAGAAATTAGGGAGGATATTCCATCTCTTAGTTATGTCCTCCTACTCCCTACTCAGGGGTTCTTGTGGCACTCAAAAATTTGCTTCCATAACATTTCCATTAATGATCTTTCCCAAAATTTCTCCCACAAATTACTCATCCCTTTCCTCCTCACAAAAGACCCTATTATTTCTGTCCTTCCAAATTTCCCAACAAACATGTGGGGGAGAAGATTTCAGAGGATTCTAAGGTGGGGGTGTTAAAATGAGAAACTCCAGTTCTCCAAAAATTGTACCATACCACAATTAATGGCCCAATCCATCATAATTTTTTTCTAGATGTAGTACAAGACCTTTTGGGTATAGGGGCATTCTAGAAATAGATGGGAAATGCATTCGTTCGCCTCCTTACATAGATAACATCTATTGGTAATTGGTAAGCCACACCTTTGAAGGTTATTAGTAGTGATGATTTTACCATGCATCACCATCCACCAAAAGAAGTTCACTTTTGGGAGTAACTGACTAATCCATATTTTTTTTCCAGCTTATCGAGGTCAAATCATTTTCAAACATAAGCTGGTAGGAAGATTTAACTGAGAACTAACCATTCATCTACCTATCCCACACCACCACATCTAACTGGGCATGCATAGGAAGTAATTGGTGTCTGATTATGTGCTATAGTTCTTTGGTCAAGGAGTCATCTCTATTTGGTATATCCAAAGTGGATAAGCCTTTCTAGTTCTTTCAATCATCAATATAATCCACCACCTTCATCTCCACCATTATTTTTAGGGGTTCTTGGAGGCCACTAAATTCACTATAAATGAGAGGTTCCCCCCTATCTACTTGTCCTCCGAGAATTAGATTCTTTTCCCATTCCCAACTAGCCATCTCACACCTTTCCTCAGAAGGGACCTATTTTTGAGAATGCTATTCTAGATCTTAGACCCACTAGGCAATTCATTGTTGAGGAGGTTATATCTAAAGTGAGTGTTGGCCAATTACTTAGCCCTCATGATTCTTCCCTAGCCGGTCTCATTTTCTACCAGTCTCCACCCTACTTTTGTGAGTAGAGCTTTGTTCATATCAACAATTCTTCTTATACCTAGTCCCCCTTTGTCCTTTGGTTTACACATAGTCTCCCAATTCACAAGGCTCCATTTATTCTTCTCTTCCATGCCAAACCAAAGGAAGTTCCTTTGCACTATTTCAAGTTTGCCCGCCATTTTCTAGCTAATCTTGAAAAGTGAGAGAAAGTAGATGGGAATTCTCTACAGTGTTGCACCCAGGAGTTATAGTTTTCCCACATTGCTAAGCAACTTTCCCTTCCACCCAGCAAGATTTTTTTGCATTCACTCTAGGATAGTTTTCCAATAGGTGGTAGAGACCTCCTTTGTGGTTAGGGAAAGCTTGAGGTAAGTGCCCAATAGGTTCTTTAATTGACAACCAAGGATATTTTTGACCTTAACTTGCAAAACCTCATGGGTGTTAAAAAAATATATCTTTCTTTTAACTAGGTTAATTTGTTGACCTCACCAATCCTCATAGTTGGAGAGGAGGTTCCTCCAAGCTTTAGCTTCTTTTATGGAGGACTCACCAAAGAGGAAGGTATAATCCACAAATTGTTGGATAACCTCATATGTCAGAGTGGTAGTAGGTTAAATACCTTTTAAGTCACTCGACATAGCCAAACTGCACATAACTCTCTCTAAAACTTCAACCACCATGATAAAAAGGTAAGGGGAGAGAGGGTCCCCTTGTCTTAAATTCCTATCCACCCCAAAGTTTGCCTAGGGGGTTCCCATTAAGAAGGACCTCAAACTGGAAGGTTTCTACCTAGTTCTTATAAGATTCGCAATGTCCCTCTTGAACCCAACTTGTTCCAGGACCTCATAAAGGAAGGTCCAATTGACTGTTGTATGTTTTTGATATATCAAGTTTGAGAGCCATACTTGGATTTCTACATTTCTTCATGGAGTGGATGATCTCATGGGTGGAAATCACATCATCCAAAAATTGTCGACTTAGGATGAACCCCTTTTGAGGGCTCCCAATGACCATATCTATTAAGGGTTTAATCCTTTTGACCAACACATTAGAAAAGACTTTATAAATGGTATTATAGAGGTTGATTGGCCTAAAATCACTGATAGTTTTGGGAGATTGAATTTTAGGTACCAGAACTAGAAAGGTTTTTTTGATCCTTCTTAGTATTTTCCCATTTCTAATGATGTCTCTAGTGGCCCAAATTAGTTCATTTTTTACTAGTTCCCAAAAATACTAGAAGGTGGTTGGAGAGAAGCTATCCAGTCCTAGGGCCTTGAAACCATTCATAGAGAAAACAACATTCTTCACTTCCTCTTCCAAAATTTTTTCCTTTAGCTTATCATTCTCCTCCATCCCCAACAATATTGGGATGTTATTGAGCATACTTCTCATTGTTATGTTGTTGTTCCACCTTTCCTATTTTTTATAAGCATTCGTATAGTGCCTGCCCCTAGGTTGCATTTTTGTTATCATTGTCTAACGCTTTTAAGGCTAGTTTTATGTTGATGGTTAGCAGCATTATTTTGAGATTATCAGATTTTGTGCTATGGATTCAGTTGATATGTGATGAGATCATTTGGACTTCACATTTCATGTATGCATGATGATTATTACATTATTTTCAGTCATTGATTAGTTAGATGGTTTATTGTCATATGTGTTTTCTTATGGATACTTACCCCATACTTGCATGTGTATGGTATGTGTGTTTGTTCTTTTATTGTATGGCATTTCTGATGTTGTTAAGGAAGGGAGTCATAGTCACCTGCTAGTCAAGATCTACACGATGCACCACTTCTTGCCATTGCCTATTTAGTTTAGTATATATTGTGCTTGTACATGCATGGTTTTTATGCAGGTTGCAAGTACCGGGTATCGACTTCTTTGAATTGCCAGGATGAGCGTACCCTATCACATTATCTCAATGATAAGAGAGGGGATACATATTCTCAAGTCCAAATCCCAACCCTTTAAGCCATTTGTCCTAATTGGAAATTAGGACAAGTATCTGAGTTGAGTACCCTCCGAATACGTTGGATGACGTAATTCGTGATATTAACCCTTTTGGTTTGATTTTGTATGTATTTTGGCTATGATGGGTTTTTGTATTTTATTTTATTGGTCTTTGATGTAGTTTTTATTAATTAAGCCTAATTAAAAGATTTAATTAATGGTTTAATTTAATGGAAAATTAATAGGATATTTTAATATTTATTTTATTTAATTAATTAAGAAATTAATTAAATAAAATAATTAAATTTGAAGATAAAAGTTATAATTTTAAAGTTGAAATGTGATAATATTTATTTAAATAAATAAATATTTATCAATCAAGTTTTTGGAAATAAATGTAAAAGTGGAAAAGATATTAAAATTATTAAAAGATTCTAGATTTCATGTGATTGAAATATAAATATATTTAGTTTTAAATAAGTGGAATTATTAAAATTAGTGCATGAGATTTAATAAATAAATAAATTAAATTGGAAAGAGTAAAGTAAATATTATATTTATTATTGTGCATTATTTTAATGTTTGCTCACATAGGAGTTTGCAAATTCTCGAGAGTTGTCATGTAGACAACACAGGAGTTTGTACTCTAAGAATGCACAAGTTGTCTACACTTAGGAATTAGTATATTATTTGAGCACATGGTGTCTACAACCTTATGACTCATCTAGAAGGTTGAAGTAGACTCATGCTTAGTTGTCATGCTTATCTTCTAGTTGTTTCTAGAGACATTCTAGATGCATCTTAGAGGCCTTTAAATAGAGGCTCTGCTAGTGTGTTTGGACAAGCTTCAAAGCTTACATGCATTTGAGAAGCTCATACGCTTCTACATGCTCATATGTTTCTACGTGCTCATATGCTTCTTCAAGCACTTCTAGTCATGTGGGCATTTCAGTTGGCTTGGATCTTGGAGAAATTGCAAATGTTGGAGAAGGAAGGGATTTTTCTATGGACTTCTGAGGGATGGACAATTAGCATCAGTGTCCAGGTGCACTCATGATTTTTGCATAATCTATTTGTACTATTTCTCTTCCTGTCTTCATCATGTCTGTTATATGTGTCTGATTATATTCCATGAATGAATCTTCAATTTTGAAATTGAAATCTAGATATTTTATTTGGTTGAGAAGGAAACAATAGAAAACCCTAGATCCAATTAACAAGAAATTAGTTTTAAATTGGGTTTGGGTTCGAATTGTAACAAAATTGAGGAATTGATTAGACAAGTATTTGTATTTAAATGAAGAATTCTAAGATAAAATTTTATAGGCAAACCTATTAGAGAGATTAATAGGTAAATCTAAAGATTAATCATTATAAGAAGAATTCTTAATTTACAGAATTGAAAAATCCTAATTTGTTTAAAAGTTATGCTCGCAAACATCACTATAAATGTTTCTTTTGATTATTAATTTATAAATTTTGCAGAGATATATATATATATATATAT
The DNA here is from genome assembly GCA_028749045.1 of Cupressus sempervirens. Classification (NCBI taxonomy): domain Eukaryota; kingdom Viridiplantae; phylum Streptophyta; class Pinopsida; order Cupressales; family Cupressaceae; genus Cupressus; species Cupressus sempervirens. The sequence goes on from CM053787.1 coordinate 649,489,293, forward strand.
ATATACATATATTTATATACACATATACATATATATACATATACATATAGATATATATATATGTGTGTGTATATATATATGTATGTATGTATATTGTGAAAATGCCACTTAAAATTATTGAAAAGAATGTGTATCGCTTTTGAAAAGCATTTATTAAAAAATGCTTATATAAAAATTATCATATACATACGATTTGGAAGGGTGGGATATACCCCCACCCCTCGTACCCTCTATTCCGTGCAGGGTACCTATTGATGGGGTCATTGTTTTAAAAAATATATAATGACGCGATATGGAAAACATTTTTGAAAAACGTTAAATTTTTTTAAAACCTTTTGGGAGATGGGTCCCCATGCACCCCCCATCTGTCGGTGGTGTACCTGCACAAGTCGCAAAGTACCTACAAGTATGTACGGTACCTGCGACCTGCGGGCCACATGACTTCTGTAATTTTGTTGAGCGATTAAATCGCTTAGACTACTATGCGTTTCCCACCTCGCCTTACTTAATATGATATAAGGTGTAATAAAAAATTCAATTATGTTTTGAATGATAGTTTTGTTAAAAGATTTGATAATTATGGATTTATATATTATTAAAAAGGTTATGAACGATATTGTTTATTGTTCATTATTATTGGTTTTGTTAGTAATATTGTTTGTGATAATTATATATTAATAGTTAGAATTTAATAATTGATTTAATACTTTAAATAAGGTTAATCAATTAGAAAAAGGAGTCTAATGGTTGACTTTTAATATTAATTTTATTTAATATATATTAAATACTATTTAATATATATCAAATAATTTAGACATGGTAATTTTATATTACAAAGATGATTTTAAATTAAGAGACTCAAATTTTAATGATATTGGACAATGGGTCATTGTTACATTTTGACATTGTTATAATATTGCTACAATTTTAATTATTGTTATGTTATTTATTAATATGTTATGTATTAATAAATAACTTATTGATATATCTTAATGGTGTTCAGAGTTAGTAAAATATTAACTAATGAAGCTTATAGAAGGATTCTCTAGATCAATTATTTATAGATGAGTTTATTATTTATTAATGTTTGTTAGGTCTAACAAACTATTAATAAATAATGGTATTAATGTTTTAAATAGTTATTAATTTAATTAATTTATAAATCAACATACATAGGGGAAATTTATTTGAGATAATAATATTTGGTATTGGGGATTTATTATAACTTGTTATTATTAAAATATTAACGGGAACATTGTTGAAGAGTGATGAATGTGGTCATTATAGATTTATTAATAAGATTTCCAATACAACTTGTTATTAAATAATAATGAGTCATTATTGAATTATTAATATTAGAGAATTTGGATTATGGTTGGCTTTTAACTTACAAAATATAGATAGCTAATATTCATTGGGCTATTGGTATGGTTATGTAATTATTAATTAAATCAATTAATTAGAGTTAATTAGATTTAATTGATAATTAAGTTATGTAATAAAGTTTAATTGATATGCTAATATAGATTCCTCTAGCGAAGTTGTGAAGTATATACTTCAAAGTTGATAAGTCATACTCTCTGACTTGAATAAAGACCTTAGATATTTTAATGGTGAGACTTAGTAATATTTAATTGAGAACTATTAGAATGTTTAAAAAGTCATGGTTTGTGTACTTATGTTAATTGATTGATTTAATTGATCACTTTAATAAAGTTATAATATTCTTATTCAAAGATTGATAATTGGCTCTCTTATAATATAATGGATAATGATCCTCTGATTATGTTGAAAACATGAAGTAACATTAAAGAAGAGTTAATCAATTAGAATATGGATCTTAGTTAAATAAAGAGAACAATTTAATTAAGGATCAATGATGATCAGTTTAATGAGTAAAGTATTTACCCTTAAGTTATTCTTAGAATATTATTTTAAATAATGGAAGAATAATGCAATCGGGGAAACAAATGGGTTGACATGTAGGTCAAATGGTAAATCTTATACACTTGAAGTATACTTGCAAGTAGAAAACTGAAAACCTCTACACTTAATTCAACTATGTGATTTTAGTAAACCAAAACATGTGTATGCATCGTGTATTCTCTATGCTTCTTGTTTTGGGTTTTTGGGTTGACTAATGTTGGCCAGTCTTAGGTCATTACCAGAGGCTCAGGGGTTATGAGATGTGATGGCATGTTAATCTTATTTGGTCTTGATCTTTATAAACCCAACCATGGTTATGTGATGGAATGCTCTACGAGATGTTTGTATTTACTAATTGTTATAGTTGAGATTCTTATGTATCTGAGACACTTGACTTAACCATATTTTTGGGTCATCGATCAGTTATCCTTGGATTACTTTCTAGTCACCATGATGGGACTGAAATGTTGATTCATTTCTTGATGATGTCATGTTGTGACATGTTTTGACTCAACCATTTTGGAGTCTTCGATCAGTATGATTTTGAGATATAATTTGGTTATTGAGAAACAATGGATACTTTTGATTATCAATGATGCCTTCAGTTGCCAATAAAGAACTATTGTGGTCATGATTTTCTATGGATGCTTTTTAGATGCTCATGGAGATTTGATGCTTATATTGTGGATATTTGATGATTTTTATTGTGGATTATCTTTTGGTATTTCTTTCCAGTCTCTTGTATAGGACTGGGGTGATTTTATGATTCCATGAGCTTAGGATAGGTTATCTGCTTGTAGTGTCAGGAAGTGGCTTGCAATGGGGGTCGGGGCCCTAAGTGGCTGCTAGGGTAACTCATTGTAAGTTTTGTTATTAAGTGATAACATTTACACACTAAATGGGGATTAAATGAACCCAAAAAGATAATTTTTGATGTTCTTGCCCATGCCTAGAGTGCTTGTACAGACTAGGATGGGAGTAGAGAAAACACATGGTTGCAACCTTGCATTCCATAGTATGCCTTGTCAGTATGAGAGGATACTAGTGGCTGCATGAGGATTAGTATGGACCCGTGGAGTTTAACTAACTACCAGGGTAACTTGTACATGATATATTCGATGACACTTTCCTGCTTGCATAGTAGGTTTCCTACATGTCATTGTTGTGCCTCTAGGGATTAGATGTCGATTTTGTCATTGGAACGTTTGAGTTAGTATACTTTTAGGATTCCTGGACTTAAAGAGATTTATGCTATGTGATTTGGATATCCTGTTTGGGACTTGAGATTATCTCCTCAGCACAGTGGGAGTGGACCACTTAGGTTCCATGTGGTCGGGTGGTAGTGTATTTCCACTTTTATCATTTGAGATCCATCCAAGACACCGTGGCTGGAGTATTCTTGGTTGGTATTTATCTTCATTATGTTCTTGAAGCATTATGATAGATGATATACCCTATGATGGATGTATTTACTAGTATGTTTCTTATATTAATGATTTGCATATGTTAGATGATGTTATCTTATGCTTTACTTGCATGTTAGATTACTTTCTGCATATGATGTAGTACGATTTAGGAGTAACATTCCTACTATGTTAATAGTCGATGATCTCTTCGGTGCCTTGGGATGTTATGCACAAAGGGATGGGTAGGACCCATGATGGTCTAATGATGCTATTAATAGTTGGGAGGAACCATGCACTTAGTTATTATGTTTGTTATATATGGTTATATTTTATGATGGATGTTTATATCTTTATGATGATGATGATGTATGACACATGGTTTCATTTACTGCATCATGAATTAGTATTGGATGATGATGTTCTTCATTTCACACATGTATATTCTTTTAAACCTTTCATACCTTGTAACATGTACAGTGGATGATTGAGCAATCTAAAATGTAATTACTTAAAGGACACTTTTATATTGTTTTATGAATGTTGGATTTAACATTGTTATTTCATATAGATATGATGTTAGATGAATAGTTATGATTAGATGTGATTCAATGTTAAGGGATCTTAAAGAATGTAACTTGTTATGTATGTTATGTTTACTTTTATTTGAATTATTGTTATTGCTTCCGTTACTAAATATAAGTTGTGAATGGTTTATCTTTCATGTTTAAAAAAAAAAAAAATTGTTTGGGAAACTTAGTGAAATTCTTTGGATCCCTTGGTGGGGCATTACAATTCGTGAAGAGTTCCACAGTATGCTTGCCCATTTCCTCCTACTCCAATAAATTCCTTCCACCATCCTCATCCAAGGAGGTGATGGTGTTACATTTTTTTATGTTTTGAGGTAGATCTAGAAGAGAAAGGTATTCTTGTCACCTTTAGTTAGCCAAGCAATGTGAGAGCTTTGCTTCTAGAATATCTCCTCCTTGATATTGGTTTCCTTCCACTTCCTCCAAATCTCCTCCTTCTGAGTGGTTGCCTCTGTGTCATCCCCTACTACCATGGTAGTTTGCAGCCTTTTGAGCTCCTCCTCTACATCCTTCTTAATTTTAAACACATCTCTAAAGGATCTCTTATCCCATTCCTTAGCATTCTTTCTTACATTATCCAACTTCTGCATTAGGCGGAACATAACAGTCCCATCCACTCTTATATTCCACCATTATTCCACTTTAATTTTGAAGTCTAGATGAGACTGCCACATAATTTCACACCTAAAGGGTTTAGGTCCACTCGTAAGATCATTCACCCAATTGAAGAAGATTAGGGAGTGGTTTGAAATAGTCCTTGGGAGATTAACTAGGAAAGAGGGGATGATGTGGGGCCAATCTCTCAAAAGTAGGAGATAGTCCAACTTGACCTATATTAGGTCCTGGCCCTTCCTATTATCGGACCAAGTAAAGGGATTACTTTGTAGGTCCATATCCAGGAGGTCATTATTGTTGATGAGCTCCAAGAGGTCCTACATACTTTCCAAGAAGTTAGTAATCCCCCCAAGATTTTTTGAGGGATATAAGGGGATGTTAAAGTCCCCCATGCACATTAGACTTTGGTTCTTCAAAACTCCCATCATCCTAGAGTTCACCTCTTCTAGCCCTAGTATTCAGGGCATAAATATTCATCAGACTCTACACCATCTTATCATTACTGAACTCATCAACCATGAAGATCTTCTCTTTAAGGACTTCCCTACTTGCCAAGACATGTTGGGGTTCCACAATATCGCAAGACCTCCTGAGGCCCCATTAACTTTTGAATGGAAGAAAGCCACTCTAGGCTAGAGCTTCTCAGCGACCTTATTAAAATTTTGATAAATCATCTTAGTTTCCTAAATGAGGATACAATCAATCCTTTCCACAAGGATACATTGTCTAATAGCATACTATTTCTGGGTGTCATTCAACCCCCTAACATTCCAGGAGAGTACCTTTCTTGATTGTCTCTAGTGTAAGTTGTCTTCTACTAGCCACTTCCCCTACTGTCTGTTTAGTTGTAGTTATTATGCTATTGGGATGGTCCACACTAGTAGCCACCCCCACATCTGGTTTCTTGCCTCCCCTAATTTTCCTCTTAGGGTACTCCCACTCTCTTGTAGCACTTGTTTAAAGGGAGGATGGTGCTAAGGGGGCCAATATTCCCTTAGCCTTAATGCTTCTCATGACCTTGGCCAAAACTTTCCTTTAGTGACTGCCCCTAGTTTACATTTTGCTATTATTGCCGAACTCTTTTAGGCCAATTTTATGCTTGATGATTAGTAGCATTATTTTTGAGATTATTAGATATTGTTTCTTATTTAGTTGATTTTATGATGAGACTACTTGGTAATTTATACTTCATGTATGCGTGATGATTATTATAGTGATTTCAGTTATTGATGATGACTTGTTAGATGGATTATCATATGTATTTTCTTATGGATACTTACTCCATACTGCATGTGTACGATGTGTGTGTATATTTTCTTTATGTATGACGTTTTGGATATGGTTAAGGAAGGGAGTACTAGTCACTTGCTAGTTTGGATCTACACGATGCACCATTGTTTGCATTGCCTATTTAGCTTAGTATATATGTGTTTGTATATGGATGGATTTTATGTAGATTGTAGGTACCGAGTATCGACTTCTTTGAATTTTTAGGATGAGTGTACCCTACCGTATTATCTCAATGGTAAGAGAGGGGAGATAAATTATTAACTCCAAATCCTAACCTTTAAACCCATTTGTCCTAGAAAATTAAGACAAGTATATGAGTTGATTACCTTCTGAATGTGTCGTATGACATAAATTCATGATTACAACCCTTTAGCTTGATCTTGTATGTGGTTTTCTATGATGGGTTTTCGTGTTTCATCCTATAAGTCTTTGGTGATTTTTCTATTAACTAAGTCAAATTAACTTGTATAACTTAATGGAAAATTCTTATGATATTTTTTATATTTAATTGTATTTAGTTAATTTGGAAATTAATTAAATACAAATAATTAAATTTAAAGATAAAATTATAAGTTTAATTTAGAGTGTAACAATATTAATTTAATTTAATAATAATATATTTAGGAGATCATTTTTAAATAAATGCTAAATATTATTATTACTTAATTTAATAAATATTTTATCAATTAATGCTTCAAAAATAAATTAAAGAATGGAAAAGATATTAATTTATTAAAGAGTTTTAAGATTGCATAAAGTATGTATGATAGTAAAATTTAATAAATTAATTAAAATGATAAGTCAAGTGAATTTAAATAAAGATATTTTATATTGGAATAAAGATGCATGAAAACATAAAAGAAAGATAATAAAGAGTTAAACAAGGAGTCCTCTCAGGTGATCACACAATTGGTGCCCCAAATTTAGGAGAGAACTCCTTATCACCAATTGAGGGTTCATTTTTTAGGACCGTGAATTTTGGAGAAGGAATTTTTCAGAGAGATGGTTTTGAGAGAAGAAACTTCTCTCACAAATCTTTTGGGTGTTTGTGATTTTACCATTAGAATCTAAGTAGATTCTTGTGTTTTGATTCGCATAGTTAATTATGTTATTTATTATTCCTTTCTTCTTCGTGATTGTTGAAATCTATTTCCCAAATTTCATTGCATGAATCTTTCAATCTTTTATTCTAAATCTTTTGTTCTTTCATATCAAATATCTTCTATATACATGAGGATTAAATTATCAGTAGAACCCTTGTCTAGTAGATTTAAAATTTGGAATTTAAATCAAGAAGGGTTTTGGAATTAAAAAGGAAATTTAAAATTTAAAATTTGACTGGTTGGCCATATTTTCCCTATCAAGATACTGCAGGAACTTTTTATAAAAAATATATTTTTTAAAATGAAGGGGGGGACTATTTTTATTAAAATTATTTTTATACAATTTTTTTATAAAAATAAAAAAGAAAATAAAAACTTAAATTTTTTTTTTTAAAAATATGTATAAAATGGGGAGGGGCGAATTTTACCCACCTCCTACCCTCACCACTTTGGAGGCAGCGGTACCACTAATGCTCGTAGGGTATTGTGATAGCAACAATACCACGTATTATTGTGGCTGCAGGCACCCTGCTATAGTAGGGTGGCCACACCTTTAAAAATGCCAACAACCCTTTATAAAATAAACACTTGCATATATTAAATTTTATAAACTTTTTCTCTATTATTATTTTAATTAATAAGTTAATTTATTAATTATTAATTTAATTATTAATAAATTTTTAAATATACTTAAATTTAGTTAATTTTAATTAATGAATTTATTAATAAATTTGTTAATTATTATTAATTAATAAGATATTAGTTTAGTTATTTAATTTTATAATTATTAATTGATTTAATTAAGATTAGTTTATGTAAGATTAATTAATAATGAGTTTTGTTTAAAAGGAATTATAAATTTATTTTATTATTATTATCAATAATATTGGTTTCAATAAAGTTTTAATTATTTTATTTAGAAATCAATAATTATTATTTTAATAATTTAAATTAATAATTACCCTTAAGGTATATGGGATAATGGACTTAAAATCAAATTGGGGTAATTGTGCAATTATTGAAATATAAGAATGGGGTAAATAGTAAAGGTTAATTTGTCAATTGTAGGTATTCGTAAACTTACATTAAACAAAAATTGAAACCTTACTATTAATTTAACTATATGTTTTCAAATCAAACCAAACTATGAAACTACTATGTTATCTATATGTTGTCTATGTTTTGAGTTTGGGTTGAATAGAGTGTTGACTAGTTTTAGGACTTCTACCAGAGGCTTGGGAGTTCTATGATTGTGGTATTATGCTAATTTGATCTTGATCTTTAAACTCAACCATGGTAATGTGTTGGTATGCTCTATGATGAGTATGATTATATTGTTAGTTATTGTTTTCAGTGTCCTTGTGGGATAATAAGATGGATGTTGTGATATACTTGACTTAACCATTTTTGAGTCTTTGACAAGTATATTTGGGATATTTTCCAGTTGCTTATAGAGAAGTGGTGGGTTATTATGAATTACTTTTTGATGTTTTTCAATCACCTATATAGGACTGATGTGATATTATATGATTATTTAATTTATGATTTCATGAGCTTAGGTTAGGTTATCTATATGTAATGTTGGGAAGTGGCTTACAATGGAGGTCGGGACCCTAAGTGTCTGCCAGGGTAACCCATTGTAAGTTGTTTAATAAATGAAAACACTACACTAAATGAGAGTAAAATGAACCTAATAAGAGTCTTTGTATTTTCTCACCCATGCCTCGAGTGCTAGTACAAACTAGGATGGAAGTAAAGAGAATGCTTGGTTGTGTCCATGAATCGTTAGTATGCCTTGTCAGTAAAAAAGGATACTAGTGCAATGTGGAGTCACTAGGAGGTTGGGGTCATGTTGGACTATTAGGACAACTCTAGCATTGGTTCATGCAATGACACTTGCCAGCTTACATAGTAGATTCCCTACATGTCTTTGTGTACCTTTCGGTCTATATGTTGATTTATCTTGGAACCTTTGAGTTAGATTACATTTAGGGTTTCCTAGACTTAGATATTACTTTTGATTTTTGGATTGATATCCTATTTAGGACTTGAGACTATCTCCTTATCATGGTGGGAGTGGGGGTGGTAGTGCTCTTTTAATCTTACCATTTAGATCCATCTGTTGATACTGTGGCCAGAGTTCTTTGTCTACATTTACTTTCATTCTATTCTAGCATATTATGATGGATGGTTATATCACTATGATGGATGGTTATATCCTTATGATGGATGATTTCATTTATTGCTTTGTACTTTGTTTCATGGATCTAAAAGGGATGATGTAATCTATTTTTAAAAATGTATATTCTTTTAGCCTTTCATACCCTATGACATGTACAGTGAATGATTGAGCATTCTGAATTTTATTGACAAGTGGCATTTAGAACAAATGTATATTATTTAAATGTACTTGGACTTTTAGTTATTCTTTCATGTGGATGTGGTATTTGTTAGACTTAATATTAATTAAATTTAAATGTGATTCAATGTCTTGGGATCCTTAAGGAATGTAATCTGTTATGTTTTCTTATGCATGATTGTATGTTATTGCTTTCGCTACTTTATGTTTGACATGTATGTTATTCTTTCTATAAAAAATAAAAAAATATTTGGAAAACTTAGTAAAGATTTAGGTTAATTCTTTTGGATCCCTTGGCGGGGCGTTACATTCCTCAGGAGATACCAACTTTAGCCCCTTCGGGGTAAACATCCCCCATTGGCCTATCTTATTAGGTTTCTCAATATTAGAGCTCCCCCCATCTCCATAAATGGTAGTGGGTTCTTATCAAGTGTTACTAAAACTGTGGTCTTCTTCCTAGCGATAGGGCTCAGGGATACCATAGGCTTCAATGCTGAAATCACTTGGCCCCCTAAAGGAACATTACTTGGAATTACTAATCCCAAAAAGGCCTCCTCTAGGGGACTGATTTTTCCCTTCTCCAATGTCTAGTTAGCATTAGCTTCACCTACCACTAGGGATTTCAAAAGGTCATTTATCTTGAATGGGTATTCCTCCATCTCTATACCTTTCTTTACTTCCATATTCGTCAACTTAGGCATCTTAACAATATCCTCCACCTTATCTTCCCTCTTTTCCTCAACTGGGTTCTTACCACCATGGTAGTCTTCCATATTTACAACTTCAACACTCATAGGAGAGGATGAAGGCTCCCCAACCAAGATGAAGTCCTCCATAATGCTTGGCGAGGCCACCTTTTGTTTATCCTTCATAGAAATGGAAGGGCAATCTGTCAATGACCAAAGCATCCACACTTTTGGTATTCCAAACCTGTGTTCTCATATTCTATTGGTTGGACCTGTTTCCCCCATTTAGTGGACAACAAGATTGTAGTCGAGAGAGTCCTATTAATAGTGACATTCACACATAATCTAAAAAAAACAAGCCTAGATTTAAGCAAAGTTACCTAGTCAGCAATGACAAAGTGACCAAAAGTTTTCCCAATGCACCTTAGGATATTTTCATCCTAGAACTCTAGTCATAGTCCTTGTAAGCAAAGCCAAACTAGAGCCAGGCTCTGAAGCTCTTGAGTGATGTCAAAGCCAGGGTGCCATTTCACCAAGGTCAGAAAGTGTTTACCATAATAATAGGTCCTAGAAAGGATAGCTACTAGATCCTGAGTGGATGTGAAATGAAAGTAAAAAAGGCCACTGGGCATGGCTGAAACACAAAAAATACCCTTCACCTTCCATATCTAGATAACCCATTTCCTTTTCATCTCAATCAAAGGTCTGAAGGAGATAAACTATCCAACAATACAATGTTTAATGGAGGTTGTAGTGTTGTCCGCAACACTATCAGGGGAAGTCATTTTCGGTCCTTTGATTCTGTGGGTGACCTTGGGAACCTCAAGCTTGGTGTTTCCCACCTATTCTCCCATGAGGACATTCTTCCATCCTCCTTTGTGGGGTAGAGAACTAGTGGACTCAACATCAATTCGAGCAAATTCAACTCCACAACCTGATTAGAGGTGCATATCTAACCCAACACACAACTTGACAATGTGGGGGAATCTTCTCTACAAAGATCTAGCACAATGTGTAGATCTAGGCACATCAAGGCATCTAGCATGCTTGGGCCCTTGAGGGCCATGACCATTCAAATTTCAAATTGTGGGGTGAGTGGGAAATCTAGGAATGTTTCTCAAGTCTTGATGTTGATGTTGAGAAAAAGGTATGATTTTTTTAAGGTATGTCAAGAAAAAGGTATGTTAAAATGGTAATGTCATGGTTAAATTTGAAATTGGATATTATATTTGACCTAAGTAGTTCACTAACCCAATTAATATTGAAAAGCAATAAGATCGCAAACTTGGAATATTTTAAAATACAAATTATATAGATGGACTCTTGAATTGGATTTAGTTTGATCTTAAACAAATAAAAGGTAGAATTTTTTTTTGATGTTTTTTCATAGAAACACTATTCAAAATTTATTAATGATATTTTAAAAAATAACTATATCTATCAAAGTTCATTTTATACATTCATTAACGTAAAATTATAAAATTATTTACATTTGACATTTGACATTTAAATCAAATTATAAATAATTATTATTTTTGCATGCAATCAATTTAAACTTGAATAGAAACAAGATTGTTAATTAGAAATTAAAAGAAAATATTTATTATAATTCTCAACAAACAATGACTATATTTCTAAATTTAGACACTCAAAACTAAAAATAAAAGAGTATAGAGAAAACCTTTAATCTTTAGAAACCCAAGATGGAAAATTAATAAGATTATAAACTTAAGACATTTAAAATGAAAATTGGTATTAGTTGAATTAAAAATCTTCTTAATTATAATTCTAAATTTTAACAAACTAAATAAAACTTTAAATATTTTAAAATATAAATCCATCTTTTTTAAATCTTAAATACAATATTTATTTGAATCTTTGATTAATTTTTAAAATTTAGGCTCTCAAAAACTTGTAAAAAATACAATTAAAAATTGCAACATTTAAAATAACTAAAAATTAAATAAATTTCTATTTTAAATTTTCTAGGAGATCAAGAAAATTAAAAATTACAACATTTAAAATAACTAAAAATTGGTGGAATGGATACCCCTTAGTCCTTGGTTCTTAAGAGAAGAGGCTAGGTGAAAAAAATTGACCTCCACCAAAAAAAAACTAAAAATTAAATAAATTTATATCTTAAATTTTCTAGGAGATCAAGAAAGTGGAGATCTAACCTTTCAAGATTACGAATATTTTAAGTATTGAATTAATATTTATGGACTCTTAAATTAAATATTTAATGAACTGATGAGCCACTTAGTGGCATGTACTTGTCATAATAGACTGATAATTAATAAAAAAGTAACTTTAGGAATAATATTAATTTTATAATTAATTTTATTTAAAAGAAAATTAAAATAAATTATTTTAATTCTTTTTAAATCATTGTGTAAATGACATTCAAATTTAATTTCAGGGCAACAATCAAAGTTTTTTTAATGATACTTTTTTAAAATAAAAGTATTTAATATATATAATTTTTGTATAAATATTTTATGTTATAATGGTGAAATATTTAGATCTACCTTTATATAAATGTAAAAACTGAATCGTATTTTCTAACATTTCTCCAAAAAAAAAAGCAATTAAGTATAATATATATTTAAAAAGAAAAAATTTAGTTTTACACTTCTTTTACATAATATGTTAAATAATAAGAGGAGTATAACTATATCAAAGTACGCAACTTTTTACTCACAAAAAAAATTGTATAGTTATTTTATTAATTTTATTATATTTAGTGAATTATTTTTTAATATAATAATAATAATAATAATTTCTTATTTAAAAATTATATTAACATAAAAAATAAAAATAAAAACTATTTAAATATATTTTTGAAAAGGAAAAGTCATTTTTACCAATGTATTTTCTATTAACATCAACATTTGTTATCTTTAAAATTAGTATATTATATTTATAAAAATTAATTATTTATATGAACCAATGCTTATGAGGGTGGTGCCATTTAACCCAATTATATTACCAATTGGAAGTGAATGTAAATCAAGTAGTAATTAAAAAAGACTACATTAAAAAATTTAAACAATCCTGAAAGCTTGCCCCAAAAAAATGAATATGGAGTACTCCAAAAAAGGGATCTATAAGACCAAATTGATTCAGCCATTCATAATTGAAATAAATCAATTATCTAACATTTAAAATTAATTAAGTGGATAGGCTTATTATGGGAGGTTTTGCACCCAAAAATTACTATTTCGTGAGAAATGTTGTGAGACCCTTTATAGTTGATTTTTTGGTGAGATATTGGTGAAAATATTTTTTTATAATTTTAAAAAAATATAATTTTATTCTTCTCAATCTTAGTTTTAATGTTTTGGCAAGTTTCTATTTTGATTTCTTGTATATCTAGTAGTTCATAGATTCACATCTACTTTCTATTATATATGTTTGTTGAACATGTAAATGACATTGTAAATTACTATTAATTACTTCAATTTGATATTCATGTAATGTAGAATAGACACCATAAATCATCAACAAAATATATTTTTTCTTACAATAGACAATAGTACACTAATATAAATATCTTTTTGAATTTTAATTAATTTAATTTAAAAAATAATTATTGTTGCTTTTATATTTGATAGAAAATTTCTATATATATATAAATTTATTCACAAATTTGTACAGAAAAATAATTTTAAAAATGTGTAACAAATGCTTTTTATTTATTTTTAGTTTTGTTAATTAGATGGTGTTTTTAATATCCATTCCAAGTAATTATGTATAAATCTTAGTATTTATATTGCTATTATTTGTGACAATTAAAATTCTCCTATTTTTCTACGTCAAATGCTAAATTTTATATATGAACATTAATAATTATTATTTCAACTTTATAGAAAAAGATCAAATTTTTTATATTGGTAAATGGCCAAAGGCTTGATTAGATTAATTAATAAATATACAAATTACATCAAAGTCCCTCTATTCAAATGAGAACTAGTAGGAAAGAATGGGGAAGAAAACCTCTAGTCTAGCCTGAGACCAAGGTCCTTTATTATTACACCATAAAAGGGGCATACCCCAATTAAATTATCACAACTATTTAATATTACAATAAAGTGGATCAAAATCCAATGAATACAAATGATCAATTGACTCTTATATGAATCAGAGTCATAATACCAAAGAACTGTCCCATCCACTGCACTTTACCTCCATCCATTACATAACAATAAAATCATCCTTGTCTTACTATCTTGACAATTGGATTGGTTAGAGATAGCAAAGTCACTATCTTCTTAAACATATAAGATAAGATCTCCTCAAAATATAGCATCTACAATACTTTAAATAAAGCCTACCTATTTATTAAAAAGTCTATCTTTCCATTCTTTATTAACTAACTCCATGAAATTGCTAGCACAATGTTCATAGGAAAACCCTTCCAAAACATGTTACATTGACTATAATTGAAACTGCCTATACCTTTCCTAGTATACTGAAACATGTTAGAATCTTATACCCACTTTTCAATTCCTATTTTTTCCTT